>OX418221.1:2505095-2631232 GCA_948455865.1 Conomelus anceps
GAACCTCCTCCTCTTTTTTCGCTCTCAATAGCTACATCTAAGCATAGACCAACTTGATTTAGATCATCCAAACTTGAATCATCTAAATCATTTATATTAATCATTTAAATCATCTAAACATCACCAACTTGACCATAGATCATCTTGATTTCCTTATTATATTATTTAAGGCTGTGCGCAGGGTTTTTAGTCATTTTTATACAAAGTTTCTTGTATTGGATATTATTAGGGCTTTAAAATGTTATCTATTGATGTGTGGAAAAAAATTGTCTTCAATTATTTTGTGAAATATGGGGGTTATAAGTTGAAATTTTTCGGGTTTTGGGGGGCAGGCTCGTACTCTACGTGTGATTTTAAACTTTAAAATTTTTTATAACTAAAAGACATTAAGGAATAAAATTACTTCATTTTCATTTCAATCTAACAAATAGATTTATTTTTCAAAATAAATTTTTGTACAGATTTTTAAAAATTATTTAAAAAAAACTAATTTTGTCTTTCTGTTTTTGAAAAAGTCGAATATCTTTTTCGTGAGTCTATTTTCATTCATTCTGAGTATGTGACTGTAAAAACATTATTATTATTATTATTATTATTCATTCAATCATGGCCTTCAACCGGTTTATAATATCTTGACCGATCCAATGGATAAGGTTATAGACTAACTATAATTATACTTGTATTTTAATATATTGCTGTACTATTTTCCTCTATTGCTCCAGGCCAGTCTCAGAGGCAATTCTTTGTAGCTCAGCTGATGTATCAGATGTTATGTACCTTCTCACCTATTATTATTATTATTATTATTATTTTTTATTTTTTTTTATTATTAATTATTATTATTTATTATTATTATTATTATTATTATTAACAAATCCCAAAGATGATGGTGCCTGAGTCATACAAAATCTTCTGGCAATAAGTATTATAACTTATGTTAATTATTCTTTCATTCTTCTATTGATTTGTAATGAATCATAATTTGTTTTTGTCATTCTGGTTTTACAGTATCATTTGTTTATTACCAAATTCTCTATGCATTGATGGTAGTTTTGTGTGTTTTAAATAAGTGTTGTCTCCCTTTGTATAAAATAAATATAGTGCATCTACGATTTGTGAAAAATCATATTTGTTTTCATAATTCATGATTTTTATATTTTCTATGTATTGATGTTGTTTTTGTGTTTTAAATTAGTGAATAATAAGACAAAATTGTCACAACCACATTTATTTATGTGATTGTGACAACTTCGTCTTATTATTCATCATGGATACCTTCCACAATATCACATTTGCCACTACAACGAATTTAAATTTGAAAGCTTAGTGTTGTTTTGTCTAACACTAATCATTATAGTGTTGTTCTGCATAAATAATAAAAAAAAAAACCAGAATGATAAAAACAAATTATGATTCATTACAAATCAATAGAAGAATGAAAGAATAATTAACATAAGTTATAATACTTATTGCCAGAAGATTTTGTATGACTCAAATTAATATGGCAACATAATTTGGGATTTGTTAATAATAATAAGAAAAAAAAATAATAATAATAAAGTTTTTACAGTCAAATATATTCAGAATGAATGAAAATATCCTCATTCTTCAATACTCTGGATATTTTTATGGATTCGTTGAAGCATACATTTTATCTTTTATGATTTTGTGAATATCTTTTGAAATGTCAGTTATATTGATACCCTCGTATTGTAAAAACCAGATTGAGTATTGTAATCAACGTTAATCCTACCTTCATTTAAGGAGTGCACCATCTATTCAAAGGTGCATCGTGGAGCTTATTTGAACCCCGATTGGTAAGCTCGTAGTTAACAGGAAACAAATCGGTTGTGAAACACTCTCAAGCCTACGTTCGCTCAATTTATCCTGTAAACATCAAAATAAATTATGTGATTTTTTATGACTTGTGGCATACTTTGAATAATACGACCATTTTTCTTTTTTTTACAGCCGGTCACATGATAAATACCAACTGTTCTTCATCCCATAATAGGTGAGTCGTTTTTAATCAAACATTTTTTGTATTAGGAATAATTTTCGAATTTAAATTCTCATTATGAAGTGCCGTCTGTTCTCAGGCTGATTTGCTCTCACGTTTACAAAGGACATCAAGTTTGAGATGTTTTTATCTATATGTAAATACCGTGCGACGTTTAGTGGATTTGTTTGTGGCAAACCGATATTGATGGTCCAGGAGAATTAATTTGAGTGGAGTTCATTTTTCAACTTATTTTAGCTTATCTACAATAACAAAAAAATATTATTCTCCACTCATTCAAAATTGTAATCCTTTGAAAAATGTTTGAAATAAAATATTATTTCCATCAATTTTGACTCCTATACAGTAACAAAATTTCATTATTTTTCCGTTTATTCAGCATTTTAATCCTTTGGAAAATGTTTGGAATAAAAATAATATAATTATTTAAAATTTATCTAGGATTCAATGATGTCAATATATTCAGCCCATTGATTAACTACTTCATAGAATACTTTTTGAATGATTTATCCCGTAGTATAAAGCATGATGCATTGATTATAAAGGGCCGTATTTATGAACGATCCTTCAGTGTCCTTGACTCGAGGGACTCTTGAAATATAATGTATGTACATTACATTACATTATTTACTCTTACATTACATTATTTACTCTTACATTACATTACAGATCTAATGTATTTACAAATACATTACATTTCCAGAGTCCCTCGAGTCAAGAGGCACTGAAGGAACGTTCATAAATACGGCCCTAACTCTTGTTCTTGTTCAAAGTTTTATTCTGAAATAGTTTTTGTTAAACATGAACAATAATGCTGCTTTATTGGAGCGTGAGGTGAATTACGTTTTGTTCATCTTAGACACAAAAAAGCTACATCAAATGTTCTGCTTTCTTTCCGTTTCTGTCTAATGATGGATTAGACGCATGAAAAACGCACAGAGGTTTGCTAGACGGTATACACTCACCTGTGCAGCCAGACCATGTGTAATTGAGCATGGAGCATCAGAATTTGTTTCGGTGGGTTTGGCATAGGTACAATTCTGTTATATAGATCAGTGAGGAAAGTAATCGCAACCCGTAACCTACCTCACACATCTTTGGCAAGCTTTTTAAACCAAAACATGATGTTCAGGTCTAAAGAACCTTCTACAGTCAGAATTAGCTATGGTACTATCAAAAAAAGATTTAAATATTAGCAAGAAAGGGTCTTTTAAAATTCTATAATACTTCTAGAAATGTTAAATTTTGATCTATGACACAAAAATAAGGAGAATTATATATTCAGTGTAAATTTCAATATTAATTTATGAGTGGAATTTCTTTGATTCTCTTCATGATCTCTCTCAATATGGACGAATATTTGTCCAAACTTCGCCTTTTCATGTAAATGCATCACTTAGAATTCCATTTCATAAGCTCTACTCATTAGATCACTTTTAATATTCCCAACAAAATGTAAATAGTATCAACCAGGTCTACTTTCTATGTGATGTTAAAATATTGTATGTACGCGCACATTTGAAAAACAAAGTTGTAAATTCACCATGAATAAAGTAATCTAATCTAATCTAAAAAAAATATGCTCTCAATATGTTCCCTCTGAGGGTTGAGTGGTAGAGAGGAACAAGAGTCCTAACTCCGCCCTCAATGAAGGCAATTAATCATTCAATATAGAAATCATTGTTTTCAGTGTTATTATTCAAACAGAGTTGCACTATTTAACAACCATGCAGCAATTTATTATAAATATAAGAAAAATACCAATACAAATTGATTGCTTAAAATGCTCCATATAATCATCATATAATATTCTTCCTTGAATAATTATTGTATTGTTCTTTATCTTCCAAGGTGTGTAAGTGTGAAAACTTTGATACTAACTAGAAGTACTAATTAAAAAGTAATTAATTAGTATAACATTTGTATCCATGTCTAAAAGTTTTCATTTTGATTCTTACAGGAAAGCTCTTTGCTGCAAAATGTCCGTGGAATTCGATTTTTTTCTGGAAACTGATAAAAAGTGAGTGGTAATTTTTTCACAAATGTTATTAAATTTTTATCAAAATCATTCGTAATTTTCAGCCATCTGCTTCAGTTACAGAAAAAATAATGTCAGAAATAAAAACAATCTTCTTGCAATTGACGTTTTAGGTTTACATTACTTTTTCACTTGATATTTAAATGTTAATAATTATAGGAATAAACGCAAGTGAATTCACCACTTGCTTATTCGTGTCTTACAAGTAGGGGGTCTTAGCAGACCTCCGGACGTATCTGATGAAGCATTCCAACAATGCGAAATGGTCATCACACGAATGTGTAAGAGACCGAACTTAATATTTACTGAATTTCAGGCAATAACTGTCAGACAGATGTACGTTATGAATGTAGTAAAATACATAATTAATAATAACAAAACTACTTTCCCTTACGCTAATAACATTGTCAGCAACCAATACAGTTTGAGACAAAATTAAAGTAAATTTTAGTTCTATAATACCAATATTGAATCAATTATGAGACAGCTAATATACATAAGTACTAAAATCATTTAAAAAACTCCAAATCAATAACCCAACAATAGTAAAATAATCAAAAAAGTGAAAAATGGCATCAGCAATTGGATCAAGAGCAACTACATTTCTGATCTTTAATTTGGGAAAAATTACAGTTTTTGTTCTACTTGTGAGTTTGCTTACTGGACCTGCTTTCGGACATTTTCAGCTCTCTATTCCTTTTCGCCCATTAAATCTTCCAACCTTTTCTTTCTTCTCCTTCTTCCTCCTACCCTAATATTATGTGAACCCCTCTCTAGTATGTGGGCAATCATAGTTGGAAGGGGTTTCCATCTCCACATATAGTACAGTACTAATATTTTTAAATTGTTTATGAATTTTATTTTTATATAATATTGTATTTCAGTTATGGTATTTTAATATTTTTCGTTTTTTTGCATGTCTTGTCTATGTATATTTTATAAATAAATATATAAAAATATAGTAGGTAAGTGTTGAATTCAGTAGTAGAGTTTATTTCAATAACTAATTACGTTTAAAGCTTAATACAAATCTCAACAAGACTTTTCTCAGGGTACAAACTTAATCAAGAAGGAATAATTTCATAATTATAATTATCGTCGACCATAAAACTAGAGAAGCAGCTTTAACAATGTAACATATATTCAAAATTGGTGAAGGGAGCAGTTTTGGACTTGAGTCTGTTGCACCTTCACATTCGTTGTAAATTTGTCACAATAAATCAATCAATAAATAAACATTATTATTGTAGCTCAGTCACACTACCTTCCTTCTATGATACCTATTTTATAGATACTCGCACTTAGTTCAAATCCAAATGCAGTTCATCCTGGGTACATCATGCAATCTCCAGGTATTTTATTATCTAGGCTCTCGAAGAATGTTTGTTACCTACCATAATAGGTAAGACACTCTGCTTTTAATACAGTATTATTATACTGAAAAAGAAAACCAGCCTATCTACAGCTATTGTGCAGCATTCTGGTCATGCTTGTTGTTGTATATATATACAGTAGTGATATTATTATAATACACTTGTATACATATATAGCATACGTATTCTAGCATTCTAGTCATGCTTGTTGATGTTTATATAGTGATATTATTAGTGTATTCCTGTGCACGTATGTAGTGATGGACAGCACGTCTTTGAAGCCTGTCTGGTCTGTCACAACTTCATAACTGCATTAATCAAATGTCATAAATCGTGAGCAGTTTGCTGGTCTAAAAGGCCTGAAAGATATGTGACAGTTAAGAGTAATGATTGTCATCAGCTATTCTGCTCAATGATCATGGATTCTTTAATGATTTAAAGTAAAGTATTGAGTAAGCCATGTAGAAACATTTTGAATATGTATTATTCGAATGTAATACATATTATTTTAGTATGAAGTGAATTTATTATTTTAATTAGAAATTAGATTTATTGACAATTCATACAATACAACATATCATCCTTAATAATACTGAATAGTAGTATATAATGTAAATATTAGTAGTAAATATTATTTGTAGTATATAATGTATGTATATTCGTATGGCTTCAGGGGAAAAAACACAATACAACAATAGAAATACAGTAACAAATCACTTCCTCAATACTAAATAGTAGTAATGTAAAGTATATAAAATTTAAAAATAATCAAGTTAGTAAGTAATACACATATAACTAAAAGTAAATGTATATCCTCATCCAATCCATAAATCAGAAATTGAAATGTTATATTTAAAATGAAAGACCATTGGCACCACCCAGCAAAGGAAACTCCTTTATGCTGGGTGGGAAATAATAATTCATTTTCTATAATAAAATATATAATTTTGTTGATTTTATATGATATATTGATAAGGTATTGATTTCGTATAAAATATAGACCTAGTGGATTGCGTTCGGGGAGAGACATTCTGCTGTTGAATAATAATAAGCGTATGACTTTTATTTGTGGGGAGATCCTTACGGGTAGATCCACCTCGCTGTTTCAGCCATGTTCTGGAGAACGTACAAATGAATTTCTGTTAGATCACAAAACAATAGGTTTCTAATTATCACTCTTTTGTTTTCTGTAAAACATTGTAATTTCAAAAGCTACTCAAAAACCTACTCAAAAACGTTTGTGTTCTCAATTATTTCATTTCTAAACTTTTTAGAATAAATACGGACATTGCAGTAATTTTGTTTTGAAGAAATTAATGGAAATTATATACAGCAATGATGATTCATTTATCAATAATTAATCAATTAATACGTGCAGTTAATTGGGAAAAAATTCAAAAACTTAAACATTTGAATGTTTTTTCTAAAAAATTGAAATTCAAAAAGACCCAACAACAACCTTTTGAAGAATCTTGATATTCTCAAAAAAAAATTTAAATACTGTTCTAAATTCCATTAATAAATTCTGTAGTACAGTAGAAACAATTAGTCTGGGCGCACAGCCGTTTGGTAGTCAGACATGGCGAGGGGACTGTTTATCGATCATTTCTAAAAACATGTAGCCCATGCGACGCTGCAGATGTCTTCAAGGTCAACTAGTCAACTTTTACAGGACGGTTAGTAGTAAAACCTGAGCCACGCGCCCAGGCTAATTGTTTCTACTGTACAATCAAGTTTGCTGAAATTTTGAAAAAATTGTCATCTAAAAAGCTGTCGACCGAGCTTGGAGACCTCAAAACTGTTTCTAAATACTGTTCTAAACTTATTTTCTAAATTCCGTTGTCTTTAAAACAATCAGGTTTTTGTTTGCTGAAATTTTGAAAAAAATAAGGTCAACCAAAAGAAGAACTATTGCTGATGCCAGTAAACCTTTCCAAAGGTTTTTTTGAAAGGTCTTTTTGGCTTTATAGAAACTCAGTTGTCTGCTGTAAAATCACTTTCCGGTAGTTCGGAGCCCACCTAAAACGGTAGGCCCAACTTATCAATCACCATCACTATACTCACTACCCACGCACAGGACTAAGACCTATGTATACTTCATCCTTCAAAAAAAATTAAAAAATGTAGGAAACCTTTCCAAAGGTTTTATTGACTTGACAGAGTCTCAGTTCTCTGCTGTAGAAACTCTTCCCGGTGGTTCAGAGCCCACCTAAAACTTTTTTTGTCGATTACGTCTTGGAGACTCCAGTTAAGGAGTATAATACAAGTCAGATCAAAAATTATACAATCTTCTACACTTGTTTCCATAATTACAATCCCAATTAGTTGTGGTGAAGCTTAATTTTGATGTGAAAGGAAATCTTGTACACTATAAAAAGCTTTATAAACTAAATATTTAATAAACTGTAGGTCCAACCTATCAATTATCATCATCCAACTAATTACCCACGCACAGGTCTAAAACCTATGTGGACTTCATCCTTCAAAAAATATAGTAAATTTTTCCAAATGTTATGAAAGAAAGGTCTTTTTGACCGATACCTTCAAGCAACTGAACCTTTTCAACACTGCGAGTCATAAATCAAGAAAGGTCATTTTGACCGATAAAGAGGGTCACATTAACAGCCCACATGTGCTTGTCATATGGGGTCTGCCTGTTGTAATACAAACGTAGAAAGACATTATGAGTGGAGGACAGAATATAATAAGAAAAAGAAACTAGAAAAAGAAAGAAAATAAGAAGAAATAGAAACTAGAAAAGGAAAGAGAACAAAAAGAAATTGAAACTAGAAAAGGAAAGAAGAAGTTAGAAGGGCTAGAACAGCCCTTATTAGAGGCCCCAGACATGCCTGGTAACGTACTCCAGTACTTTTTTTTCACGGTTTGAAGAAAGAAAGATCACGGTGGACCCTCACAACAGCTTTCTAGTGTGTAGGCGATTCTTAGCACCATCTTAAGCCGCTTACAAAATATTTACTAATATTTTCAACTGTCGAAATCTAAATTATCCGTGACTTTTCAAATGTCACGCACTTTTTGGAGATGAATTGGGTGACAAAACTGAGTCTGATTTTTGATTCTGTGTGTCAGAGAATTGTATTTTCACCCTCTGATATTAAGGATTTTTGTTTTTTTCGAGGATAAAAACTGCCAGAACGTGGGGTGGTGTGAATAAAAATACATGAGGCTTAAATTTAATCTGAAAGGAAAATTAAAACACAGAACAAAGCAATTTGTTTAATTTTTCGCTTTTATCATTTGCACTTCCACTAAAATAATTCCTGGTTATGACTTCCATGAACACAATAAATTCTATTTGTAGAATCTGTTTCAAATTGCTTACCTAGCTTTAAAAGCTTAATCAACTAAATATTTAATAAACTGTAGGTCCAACCTATCAATCACCATCATCCAACTCATTACCCACGCACAGGTCTAAGACCTATGTTTCAAATTGCTTAGTCAGTATTTATTTTTGTTTATTCATATATTTTTTTTTTTATTCATTAAAAAACACAATCAAGCACAGATACAACGGGTTATTGCCCACAATTCTTTACAAATTTTTAACTGAAAAATCCAAATTATTGTGGGTTTCACATCAACCTCTTTCTTAGAACTCTCAGAATCTTTCATTGACATTAACCTTTATCTTAAAAACTTCTTGAAGCAAATTACAAAGTGAAAACATCTTTGAAAAAAACATAAAATCTAGAAAATCCATTAATTTGACAGGTGCCTAGTGAAGCAGCATGTAAAACTGGAATAAGAAAAAAAAACGAGAAACAGGGTGTATGCAAGAGTTTTTTTTTACCAAAAATAGGAGACACTTTATTTGTGTTAAGTTGTGTGTAGTCTGGAAAATTAAAAGTTGGGCTTACAACCATGTAATAAAGCCATTTTATGCGTTTTCACAGTTTCACAGCTTTGACAAACCCCCTAGCAAAGAAAAAGGATTCCGAAAAAAGAGGGTAGATAATCATAAAACTGATAAGTAGCATCCCCAAAGAATTCAAAGCGAGGGTTTAAAATAGTAAAAAGCTGTTTATTTATTTCACCAAGTTTCAAAGATTACTAAACATCTAAGCAACCTCACAACCCATTATTGTCCTCAAAAACATGTTTTTTTTTAAATGTATGAAAATCAGCTAATTTAATACGGCTGTAAAAATACTCTAGCATGAATTATAGTTTTTCGACACTGTTTTGAAAACATCCTAAATTCTGATTAGTCTAGACTGGACCGATACTGAAAAATGTCATAGATGTTAGTTTCATTTTAACACTACTTTGATAATCCATGGAATAAAGTAAGCTGTACTGACATCGCTTCCTGACGTAATATGTCTACTTTTTTACGTAGCCGTAGAAAAGAATATATTATTGTAGGTTCTTGTATGACCACATAAAAAAATATTTAAAACCAAAGAGCATGACTCAAACTTTGTATGTTTAGTGATGTTATACAGTACACACCTGTCGCTTTGCCTAGTGCACGCTGAAGCACTAAAAAATATACGATACACGAAAGTGCAGGGGTGAATAACCATGGAATAAGTTCTTAGGGTATTTCAGTGATGCGTGATAGGGAAAAGGCAGGTGTTGCATGATATTGACGTCTCCATACCCAATCCTTCCGCCAGCGTACAAAAAGTACAACTTTCTTGTATTTTTTTTTTTTTTAAAGATAAAAATTGTTTTTTCAATCTGTTTAGATTAGTATAGTCTAGTTACCATGCATGAGTTGAGCTAATTACAGTTAGGGAGACTCACGGGTAGTTCCACCTCGCCGTTTGAGCCGTGTTGTGGAAAGCATGGTGTTCCTACTGTTTTAGATGGGATCCGAACCACCGGCTAAGTGATAATAAAGCTTATAAAGTCTGGTTACCAGGCATCATGCATGAGTTGAGATAATTACAGTTAGGGAGACCCTTACGGGTAGTTCCACCTCGCTTTTTGAGCCGTGTTATGGACATGGTAGACCTATATTTTAGGTGGGTTCCGAATCACCAGCTAAGTGATAATAAAGCTTATAAAGTCTGATTACCAGTATTCATGCATAAGCTGAGATAATTACAGTTGGGGAGACTCTTACGGGTAGTTCCACCTCGCCGTTTGAGCCGTGTTCCTACTATTTTAGGTGGGTTCCAAACTACCGGCTAGGTAATAATAAAGCTTATAATAACAAAGGTACCTCAACACGATTGAGAAAGGGATCAGGTTACTACTTAAATATTTAGTTGTTAAAACTTTTTATAGTGTACAAGAGTTCCTTTCATATCAAAATTAAGCCTCACCTCAACTAATTGATATAGTAATTATGGTAACTAGTGTATAAGGTGTATGTAATTAGGCCTCACCTCAACTAATTGATATAGTAATTATGGTAACTAGTGTATAAGGTGTATGTAATTAGGCCTCACCTCAACTAATTGATATAGTAATTATGGTAACTAGTGTATAAGGTGTATGTAATTAGGCCTCACCTCAACTAATTGATATAGTAATTATGGTAACTAGAATAGAATAGAATGACTGCCTTTATTTGTTATACTTGGAGGGCGAAGTTAGGGCGCAGCCGGCCCTCTCTGCCACTTAACCCTCCTATACAGCTCTAACTTAAACTATTATCATTTATTGTAACTATATTAAATGAAACCAAAAATTGAGTTTAAACAATATTTAAAAAAAAAATAATCATTTAAAAAAAAGTTATACAAAATTTTAAGCAAAAAGAGAATTATAAAAAAAACTTAAGTAAAAATTATAAGAAAAAAAAGTAAAACTTTCAATTTATAATAACTAGTGTATAAGGTTGTATATATGTGTGTTATTCTGACTTGTCTTATACTCCTTAACTGGAGTCTCCAAGACGTAATCTACAAAAAAAACGTTTTCCAATTTTATTTTATTTTAAAATTTACAATGTTATTTTAAAACTCAACTTTTTAAAATTTCATTTTAAAACATGCATTTTTTCTTGTACTTAATGCCTCTTATTTAGGAAATTGTAGGTGAATAAATTTTATAAGAATTTTATAAGAATTTTATTTGAATTATTGTGGAATACTTGGCCACACTGACCAAAGAACTCAGTTGTTAGAACAGTCCTAACAACTGTTAGAAGTTGCACATAAACGAGTTAAAACTATTGTTTAATTGCCCACTTCCATGTTTGGACAAAACACTTGAGACTTACCTACGGACAAAGAAGACTTGATTACGGACCTACGGACCGATTAACTTGAAATACGTTGTTAAATTGTTGACATCCGACAAAATACTTGAAACTTATTGAATCAATGCGATTCGACGCCTGTAACTTGAATTGTGGAAAAAAGCAAGTCTGATGAGAATCGACAAACAGGTGCGGCAACTAGATGATTGCAAGAAAAAATCGTACGACAATTATTTCAAACATGGCGACCGGATGGAAACAATAAATCAATGGTCGAGAGTAAGTCCTGTGCGATTTACAATTATTGAGAGGCAACTGGTTCTCCAGGAGCCATTATGAAATTGTGGTGGAAACTTTTAAAAAGCTGGCCATCAATTCTGAGCAGAACTGTCGAAGGCTTCTCTTTTCTGAAGAACTACATTAGAAATATTGGAGATTCACCATTTCGTTCTTTATTATTATTTTTGTAGTTTATGAACATCCTCCAGTTCCTCCTTGTTCCATGTAGTTCATCATATCTGACCAGCAGGTTGCCCGATTCAATTGAATCTCGATGTCTAGAACGCGTACACTTATTTACAAATTTAATAGTCTCTTTTTCCTTCATCATTGTTTCTTTTCTTCTTTTTCTCCTCCATTCCCTTCTCCTCTTTCTACTCCTTCTCCTCTTACTCCTCCCGCTCCTCCTTCTGCTTCTACTCCTCCTTCTCTTTCTCCTCTTCTTCTTCTATCTCTTCCTTCTCATTCTTCTTCTTTTTCTCCTTTCGTATTTATCCTTCCTTTTTCTTCTATATTATTCTTCTCTTCTTCCTTCTTCCTTCTGTCTTTTTCTTCTTCTTCGGTTGTCGTATTATTCTCGTCCTCCTCCTCCTCCTCCTTCTGTTCCTCTTCCTCTTCCTCCTCCTTGTCCTTGTCCTTCTATTCCTCTTCCTCTTCCTCCTCCTTGTCCTTGTCCTTCTCTTCCTTCTTCATCACCTCCTCCCCCTCCTCATTCTCCTGGTCTTCCTCCTTCCTTACCTCCTCCCAATCCTCCTCCTTCTGGTCATACCCCTCCTCCTCTCCATTCACCACTCTTCTCCTGTATTCTTTTTTCCTTCTGTCGTATTTATCCTACCTTTTTCTTCTATACTGTTCTTCTTCATCTTCTTTCTTGTCTTTTTCCTCTTCTTCTGTTATCTTCTTTATCACTCCTGCCGTTCTTCTTCTCCTCCTTTTCTTTCTCTTCCTCCTCTTTCTCTTCCTACTCCTCTTCCTCTTCCTCCTCCTTCATCTTCTCCTCCTATTTCCCCTCTGCCTTCTCCTTCTCTTCGTCCTCCTAATCCTCCTTTTCCTTCTTCTCCTGCTCCACTTTTTTTTTTTTTTTTTTGAGGATGAAGCCCACATAGGTCTGAGACCTGTGCGTAGGTAATGAGTTGGATGATGGTGATTGATGAGTTGGACCTACAGTTTTAGGTGGGTTCCGAACCACCGGGAAGTGATTTTACAGCAGAGAACAGTGTCTTTTTTGCTGGCCAATCTAATCGGTCACCGTTACGAACGGGACCTACGAGAACGCAGCTTATCTCTCTGATTGAACAGATACCAGCTACGGCTCGCGGCTACACTTCCTCCTACACCTCCTCTTTCTCCTCCACCTCCTCTTTCTCCTCCACCTCCTCTTTCTCCTCCACATCCTCTTTCTCCTCCTCCTCCTTTTCTTCTTCGCCCTCCTCTCCCTTCTCCTGTCTTCTTCTTTTTCTCCTGTCGTATTTTTCCATTCGTTTCTTCTGTATTTCTTTCCATCTTCTCCTGTTTTTTTTCTGTATTTTCCTTCTGTTATCTTTTCTGTCACCTCCTCTTTCTCCTCCTACTCCTCTTTCTCCTCCTTCATCTTCTCCTCCTTCTACTCCCTTTTCTCGTCCTTCATCTTCTCCTCTTCAACCACCTCTTCCTCCTTCACCTCCTCCTCCTCCTCCTCTTCCTCCTTCTACACTTACTCCTCTTTCTCCTCCTACTCCTATTCCTCCTCCTTCATCTCTTCCTCCTCAACCTCCTCTTCCTCCTTCACTATCACCACCTCCTCCTCCTCCTTCCCTACTCCTCTTTCTCATCCTCCTCCTCCTCCTTTTGATTGATAAAAATGTATTATCCACTTTCTCACCATGATCTTTGCAATATATTACGGCTGTTAACTGCTTCATAATCATAATGTTCATCTACTGTAGCAACCAATCCAATAATCGAAACTATTCTCCAACCAGATGACGGTCTTGTAACTTAACAGAACTAAAGTATAATAGGATTTCCCCTTTAGTTGGTCCCGTCTTCAAAAGATTGCTCTTTTTTATTGGTCCCCTCATTAAAATCTACCAGTCCTAGTTTTTCTAGGATAACAATCAAGGCGATGACTTGAAAATATTTTTTGTGTTTGTGTGCGAGCAATAGGTTTATCATTCTCTCTCTTCCCCCCCCCTCTTTCTCTCTCTCTCTCTCTCTCTCTCTCTGTATTTGTGTATGCGAGCATAGGTGTAGGTGTGTGTGTGTTAGGAAAGGTTTTTTTAGAACTCATCCAGTAACGAAAGGTATCTATTGAATTCGATGACAGGAGATGATTGTCGGACAATCATTGATAATCACTTCTCTGAAAATAGCGTTATAATTTAACGAATTAAATCTACCAGTCACCATTTTGAATCTATTTTCTTTCAGAGATGTCAATCGTTGATTGATAGTTTTTGATTTAATAAGAATCTGATTCTATCTCTCCAATTGAATTTTTATTCAGTCGTCAATTAAACGATTGAAATGCATCGTGTTTTTCATAAGCTATCAATTTTAAGACGTCGTAGTAATAATTTCAACTAGATTTTTAGTCTATTTTGATATAGATGTCGAATGTGTAAACAATTGATTGGAATTCACCATAGGAAATCACCATGCGGTGATTCACCAAACGCCTTTAGTGTGGGTCAGACCGGTAGAAGTTTCAAAACGTATAATTAATAAACTTATTATAAAACCCAAAAAGGAGACTCATGTTTTGCAGAACATTTCATTTCTACAGACCGGTAGAAGTTTCAAACGTAGGATAAATAAACATATTAGAGATTGGAAAACCCAAAAAGGAGACTAAAATTTTGCAGAGCATCAAATTACTAATGGAGACATGTTCAAGGCTGAAAAAAATGTTGAATTTTTGCACTTGATTGGCAAAGGCAGACAGACAATTGAACATTTTAGAAGCTTTTGAGATAATTAGATTGGTGAAAAACGACTCCAATACTAGTTTATACGATCAAATTGTATTTCAACCAATTCAATACAAATAACTTGGTTTCTTCATAATTCTGGCCTACATTTCAATAAATAACGGCAAGTTCGTGTTTTTCTCTGTTGACCTTGACTGCATTTCAGTGAGCTTCAATTTTTTAATTTTTTTTTAATTCTAGCCTACTTGTGTAGGCCTTTTGCTTGTTGCTTTCTATGTGTTTAGGGGTTTTGGTTCTTTATTTTGACGCTACTTATTTTTGCTTGTTGCTCCTCCCACCAGTGGGCGTGACTTGTAATGGACTTTAGCCAATCACAGACTTTCAATGAAGGTCAGCCTATTAGAGGCACTTTCTCCCTCAGCCAATAGTATCATTTCTTGTTTAGTATATATTAAGCTACTCGTTACTTTAGTTTTAGTTTGTTTCAGATTGATAATGGTGTAACAACCGAAACTAGTATCTCACTATTTTCAAAAAATGTGGTTTGACAACTTCAAGTCTTATTATCCATTATGTATTATCTTCCACAATAATAAATCGCCTTTGCTATTACAAAGAAAATTGGAAATTGTTTTATGAATTTCAATAATTTCTGTCAAAAACTTAGTAATTTATGTTTATTTTTTTAGCTGTCATTTTCTGGCTGTCCACAAGTTGTCAGGTTTTATCTCTGTCAATTTTCAAGTTTTCATCCCTCATTTCATTGTAAATACTCGAAATACTAGTACTCAAATAGTTATTGCTCCATTGAACCCAGGAGTGTGAGGGAATGGGAACTCTAACCTTTTCATAAGTTGTCAGGTTCACATATCTATTAATTTACTAGTTTTTCATTCCATCCTTCATCATAAATACTGTAAATACTAGTGAATACTCAACTACTTCATTGGAAATTAGAGCTTCTTATTTCATACTTTTAACTACACTACAAGGTTCATTTTCATACTTCGTTCATACAGAGAACAAGGAAGTATTTGGACTTCAAAAACTCTACAAGACTTAACGAGTTATCAAGTCAATCTACATAAGACAAAACAAAACTTGAAAAACTTTCTTCGACCTCTAAATTGATAGGCCAAATCAATTATTAGTCAATTGAAAAGAAGCAAAAAATGGCGGCTTGATTAATTAAAGGTTGTTTTCGTTACTCATTTACCATACTCTTTTACTACACACTCTGCTCCGCTCTCTCTATGATCCTTTCTGGCTCTCTCTCTATCTATCTATCTATCTATCTCTCTCTTCATACATATTGATTTATTTTAGTATAACACATCTGTCACGTATGTTTAAGTCTACATTAAACATAAGGCCGGCTACATTGAAGTCTACATTAAACATCTAAATTTTTCAACTTTGACAATATGTATATTTATTATAGCTTCATGTTTTTTATGTAAAATATACTACTGGTTGATTTTTTGTCTAATTGTGCTAACCTGGTTAGATGATAGAGGGGACCAAACGGTCCTTACCTTGCCTTACCTTAATAGTAGCTTTTTCGGTGAATTTAACGACTTGCAGTCAATTTTTAATTAAGAATAAGTAATATTTTACTCACTCTCTAGGCCGAATGTTTTCGAGTTATGAGAATGAGAATGTTAACTCGAAAACGTTCGGCTTAGAGTGAGTAAAATATCACTCATTCTTAATTAGAAATTGACTGCAAGTCGTTGAATTCATCAACAAAGTTAAAATTAATTGATGTCTGTGATGTTTTTTTTTCATGACAAAATACTTGAACAATCTAATATCAAAACTGTATTCTTATTTAATATATGATTTACACTCACTTATACTGGAGATACTGGAGGGATGCATTTCACTTCTAAAGAGAAGCTTCATCAGCCTCGTAGAAGTGAAATGCATTCCTCCAGTATCTCCAGTATAAGTGAGTGAAAATCATTGAATAGAAATACAGTGTCAGTTTTGATATAAGATTGATCATCAAGTATTTCGTCATGGAAAAACATCACAGATTAATAAAACATTCAATCAATCAATTTCGCTCCTCTTTTTTTCTCTTGCTCACTCCCTCTCTCGCCCTTTCATTTCTCTCTATCTATCTCCCTCTTTCTTTGAATGCCAACCAGCTGATTATTATTTAACCAGTCTAAAGTTCTTTCAACACAGCGACATCGAATTCAATTGAAAAGACGAAAACGATGACGAACAAACTGAAAGAAGAAGACGATGGAACTGACAGTCAATCATTTCTGATTACTGGCCTGGCACTGAGACTTCAGTTCTTCTAATCTTTTGACGCTGTGTGCCCATCACTAACTAACGATCGCCTTCGCTGCTTTGAACGCTGAAAGATGCTAGCAAAGTCGCGTGAAGAATGAAAAGGAAAGAGAAACAGAAAGAGAGTGTGATAGAGAGAAAGAAAGAGTGTAAGTGAGAAACAGAGAGTATGAGAGAGAAATGGATTGAAAGCTCTAGTAGTGAGCGCATAGATTGACAGATCTAGTTAGCAGTGAGTGCGAACTTTCATTAGTCTTGTTTCAAACTTGAACTCTCTCAGGTACTTTATTTCTGTTACAGATATGTAATTCCACACATATAGGCTCTTCTTTTTACAATTACAAAGGTATATATGGGTATTGCAGAGTAAATCAACCAGTGTGATGGACAAGTCAAAAGAATTAATTAAAATTCCGTGTCGATCAATTATTGTTATGTAAAAAAGTGGGAATGTGTAGAATATTTCTACGTTTTTATAATTCTATAAAATGTTATACACTTTAAAGGGGAACCTCTCAAACTCTCAATATAGTAAAGTGATTTAAATTCAGTAAAAGGTTCAGTAAAGGTTATGTATTTATATAATATGAGAGAGAGAGTAGGTGTGTGTGTGTGTGTGTAAGCCAGTCTTACAAATTTAATAAAGACTGCAACGATTTGGAACACTAAATTTGGCACAAAGCTTCCTCTGAACTCGACTCAGTGCACCTCAAAGCCCGACTTTTTATTTTCTTTTTCAAAATTAATATTCAAATTCAATTTATGGGCACTATTACAGTTTTAAAATATGTTTAGATCGAGGAAGCTCATAGAACAGTTCATAATAATGATACGTTAAAGACTCTGTTCTCTACTGTAAAATCCCTTCCCGTTGGTTCGGAACCCACCTAAAACTGTAGGTCCAACTCATCAATCACCATCATCCAATATTCATTAGCCACGCACAGGTCTCAGACCTATGTGGGCTTCATCCTTCAAAAATACGTCACTATGATGCAGAAAAGCTTCAAGTTACAAGCCAAAGCAACACATTTGTTACCTATCAATATTGCAGCTCATAATTATTTCCTTTTTGGAATTGTATTGGCATTTCGGTTAAAATCCATGCATTTAATTTAAACATCCCGTTGCAAAGCACGGGTTATCCATTAGTATTCCACAAAGGAAAACTTCTCAAACTCAAAATAAAGTAAGTGATTGGTTGCGTCTCTTTCCCACATCACCTTGAAAAGCTCACGATTAATTAACCTCACTTGAAGATACGTGATGCATGTCCAAGTTCCAAACTCCAAAACTTTTGTCACCATATGACCAATGGTCTCAGCTGCGTTTGTCAACTGTGTGACACGGCCTTACAAAATTTCAAGGAAGTGTTGGGTATCTTTACACAATGTCAAGGAAGACAAATTGAGCTTATTCAAATTAGCCGCTAGTTCTTTGCTTTCTAGCGTAGTGAGATACTTCTTTTCTTTCTTCTTTCCTCCTCCTTCCTTTTTCACTTCTCTGTTTTGTTATTTTTTATTCCACTATACTTTCACTACAACAAATGGAATGGTTCTCTTTCAATATTTTTGTATCCTCGCCGTGCTCCTTCGGCAATTGTTTAATACAGACATCGTTGGGAGAAGCTCGTAAACTGTAATATACTGTAGTAACACGTTTTACCAAT
This sequence comes from Conomelus anceps, assembly GCA_948455865.1. NCBI lineage: Eukaryota > Metazoa > Arthropoda > Insecta > Hemiptera > Delphacidae > Conomelus > Conomelus anceps. The sequence goes on from OX418221.1 coordinate 2,523,866, forward strand.
TGGCTATCCCATCAGGCTATCATGTTTTTGTAATAAGTAATAATGTAGACATTGTTGGCAGACTATAATATAGTACTGAGTAATATTATAATACTATTTTCAATTTCAATTTAATTCATTTTTTCAGAAATTTTTATAAAAAGCAGGTTTAATAAAGTACAAAAAACAAAGGTAATTTGACAACTTTCAACCATTCCACATTAGCAAAGCTAACCTTCTACATTGATGCAATTATCTATAAAAATTCATTGAATTATACTCTTTGGGTATAGTGAGTATTGTCATTCAAACTTATATTTATTTATATCGTGACTAACTAGAGCCTTTTCTGCTCTAGTCTTGCCAATTTTATTATATAAGCTGCCATATAATTCCCTCTCATAACCAATGTGGTTACTAATAGTGATAAGGATTTCCTCTACAAATCATACATAATGATACCAATATCATACTACAGTGCAACTTGGTTATAACGTCATTCAAGGGACCACACAATTTTTGACGCTATATCAGAGTGACACTATAAAAGGGTCATAAAGCTCATTATTAAATAACGTAGGATAAATAATATGTAATCTCTGTTTTTTAAAAAAAAACATACTTTAATGGCATTATTGGTGTAAATACAACTGAATTTATAAATTACAGTAAAATGTTGGACTGTTTAGATTTAACATAAAAAAGTTATAAATTGCTAAAAGAAAGTAGCTAACGTTATGGTTTTTTATCCAGAAATACTCTACAGTACAGTAGGCCTAGCCTACATAAAATAAAATGAATAATGAAGCATAATATGAAATGGTTAGTAAAAATACAAGCTTACAAATGAAATCCTACTGCTGGAAGAAATCTGTAATTTTCTTCTGCACACCCTTCTTCTAACTAATTCGTAACTAATGAATACGTCTGCGATGCACTACATTGATGCACAACATCGCTCATTTCAGCCATTTACACAAGGTTACTTTATATTACGAGGTTGACGTTATATACGAGGTTTTAAAATATTTTGACGATAAATCCGAGGTTTTACCAATGCTTACACTTTAAGTTTGGCGGGACTTAGGCTTGAATGACGTTATATCCGTGTTGACGTTATGGCCAAGGCCGTAATAACCAAGTTGCACTGTATTACTATATTGAAATGTAAAATAGCACCGAGATCAGTATTTTCGACTCAAAAGTTTTTATCAAAATTCAATATTATAAACTTTTTTCAATTGTTTTCAGTGTTCCATTTTGAGTGAACTTTCATATGTACAGCCTTTAAAAGGAAAAGAGCAATTTTTTTTTTGGAGTGAAGTTTATTAGTGAATATAAATTTTTAGTGTAAAGTAACCTGAATCTTTTGGACAATATAACATAGCCAATATTTGTGAAAAGATTAGTTCAGCACTTTGTCTGTCGCATCTTCACTTTATTGTTATTGTGTTTATGAATAAATAAAAAAATGAATATGATACCAGGGGTGAATCCAGAAATTTTTTCGGAGGGAATATCAAGTGAGGAAATATTTTGGGGCTATATCATCAGGAGAAAAGGTTCTTAACCCCTTAAACACACAAATGAAGTTTTTTTTTAAATGTTATTTTAGTATTTCGGAGAGATATATCCCCCCCCTCCGATTTCCCTCTGTAATACAATGCACTTGTGCATCATTCGTTGAATGAAATTCTAACATTTAGGGCTGGGTGAGGAGCGTTTTTGAACCCAATTATCAAGGCCTATCAGTCAGAAAAAGCCTCCAGGCACTGATTTAAATAATATATTCATCATTCCCATGGAGCTGTTATAACAGCTGCCGTTTAACATGTGTAAAGATTGTTACCCAATCAAATCCCTATCAAATTTACGCTAATGGAGCAATTAAAAGCGACTACTTTTCCGTTATGTTGTAATTCAACAGGTGAAACTTTTTCAGTCATGATATTGGGCAAGGTTCTTTAACAAGAGACGGTTTTGTTGGGGAGACTGGGCCGTATTTTTATGAACATTCCTTTAATTTCTCTTGACTCGAGGGACTCTTGTTTCTCTTGAAATCTTATGTATTTATAGAGGACTCATCTCCAGCAATAAGTTCTTTTCTTTTTTTCGTGTTCTTTATTGGCATGACAGTTGTAATTGGTTAATTGAGCAGTTTGTCTGGAGACATTGTCACGTGACAGGATGCAACTAATCAGCTGAGATTTCTTAAAAAATGCGTACAAGTGGTCACTTCCGGAACTTACGTATGACTCAGAACTCAAACCATATGAAAGGACTGCTGACCATAAAGGCAATCTAATTTTTGTTGCCTTTGAATCATAGTTGTTGTTTGGGGCCTTACTGCATAGTGCAAGTATAAATTTCAATTAAAAAATTCTATAACACTGCAGTAACTATAAATACCAGTAGTAAAATTATTTAGTTTTAAAAATGATAATATTAATAGTAATAATAAGCGTATTACTTTTTTGGTGGGAAGACCCTTGCGGGTAGTTCGATCATCTTACGTAGTAGTTCGAACAATCTTATGTGAGTTCCGAACCACCGGGCAAGTGAAAATAAAGCTTGTAACATAAAGTAATTGAATCGCTTAATTTGAAACTGGATCCTGATAAGGGAAGGGAATTTGATTGGCAGGCTCTCTCCAATTATTGTATATGTTATATTTTCGACTTGATACTTTTTTTACCGACTTTAAAAAAAGAGGAGGTTCTTAATTTGACCTATTTTTTAAATCTATAACTTGGATCACGTGATATCAATTCTTACCATTATACTCGTATTGATTGAATCTTTACCTATCAGTTTTTCTGTTAATGAGTATTCTGTCTTCTTCCTATTAGGCAGAGACTTGAAAAAATATTTAACAGTCAAGTCCTATTATATGTGGTTTCAACTTATAAGACAAGTTGTTCAACCTAAACAAGCGTGATTCTTATTCCCTTATTGATACATTTTTCTGGGAATATATTTTTAATCTGTTAATTTTAATTCTTATTCAATTTTTTTCTACACGAATTAATGGTTTTTTGCCATCCTCAAACTGTAGAAGGTCTCCCCACCAATAACAACCATTCACATTTACTTTTTTTACCAGGCTACAAGCTTCCTATAAGACATGTGGTTAAATTGATCTTGTTTTGTTAGAAAAAAGTCTTTCAGTTAATTTAAACTCATGATTGTTTGTTTCATAAATGGTACAACATGATTTTAAATCGAATGGGTGGAGAGACCCCATGCCGGCATTTCAACATGAACTCGTTTACAAGCTGCTCGTTTTCAAGAAGCATTAAACTTAATCCACTTAACTCTGAAAAGTAAATTTTAATGGGCCAGCAATGACTAAGGTGTCTCAGATAATTGATATAATTGATTATCCTCATCAATTGCATCAATAGGACAATCATCAATAGGACAATCATCAATCAAGAAAGTCAGTTTGGAGTCAGAAGCGTACCGTTATATTTTTAATTAGAAAGAAGATCTAATTCTAACTCGCTGTAGTTATCTCACACTCACTCTCACACATTCTCACTCCCTCTGTCTCTTATCTGTATTTCTCACTCCCGCCCACACTATATTTTTCTCTCTTTTCCCCCTCTCTCTTCCCCCTATCGCCCTTACAATCTCTCTTCTCTCACTCTTTCTCCCTACCTTCCACTACTCTCTTTCGCATTCTCGCTCTCTCTTCTGCACTCACGCTTTTCCACTCACTCTTTTCTCTGTTTCACACACACTCTCTCTCTCTACCTGACTCACTCTCATCCTTTCACAATCACTCTCTTTTTCCTTTCTCACTATACTTCTCCTCCTCCTCCTCCTCCTCCACACATCATCTTCTTTTTGCTCCTCTTCCTCACTTTATCATCTTTCTCCTCCTCCTCCTCCTCCTCCTCCTCTTCCTCTTTCTCTTTCTCTTGGGTTGAGTGGAAGAGAGGACCTCGAGTCCCAACTTCACCCTAAATAAAAACAAATTTTAATTTCAAATATTCAATTATTGTACTGCTTGGATGTTTTGTATTTGATTTATTTGTAAAGAAACAATAAATGTTTCATTTCAATATATCCATCTCTCTTTTCCACTCTCTCACTCTTCCACTCTCTCTCTCTCACTTCCACTCTCTCTCTCTCACTTCCACTCACTCTCTCTTCTACTCTCTCACTCTCTCTCTCTCTCTCTTCCACTCTCTCACTCTCTCTCTTCCACTCTTTCTCTTCCACTCTCTCACTTCCTCTCTCTCTCTCTCTCTCTCTCTCTTCCACTCTCTCACTCTCTCGGCCACTTGCACAAAAGAAAACTAAATTTAACCACCGCTAGATGACGTCATCTTACGGTGGTCAAATATAATTTTCTTTTGTGCAACTGGCCTTTAGTCTTTTTCTCTCTCCCTATCTCCTCTCTCTCACTTTCTCTCTCTCTCTCTCACACACACGCACACATTCTTTCTCTTTTTTCTCTCTCTCAAAAACGAAACGATCCTAATCAGATCACCCACCCACACAAATAAAGGAGGCGAGTGTTATAGATGGAATAAATAAATGAAAAAGTAAGCGGGGGCTCTCCACAGGTAATATTTTTAATAAGTTGATGATGAAAAGAGATACCACGATTTACAATGGCGGTCCCGATTTCTCCCTGAGAGTTTATTGTCTTCCTTCTCGTCATCTCTGTCTTCTAATGATATTTCAACGGCTGAAAGTCATTTGCCAAGTTTTGTTGAACATGTATCACCGCCCTACCGCTATATCTCACCTTTGTTATTGAGATCGGGGCAAAAAATTGGCTTCCAAAACTCAAAAATTACCTGGAATGATAGCAACAGCTACTAAAAGATCGTAAATCAGCTTCTGCATCATTAATGTGGGAAGGTTCACACAAGCGAACACATAAGTCCTTAAGACCGTAAGGTCTTATGTGTTCGCCGGTTCACACTATGTGGTTTCACTCTCGTTTGGTAGGCTATTCTAGAATTTTTAAAGCTTAATTGTTGCAATGAAAATTATGTAAATAACGCGAGGATGCAATAAAAGGTTTATTTATTTAATTGTTGCAAACAATAACTTACAATATGCAGTCTCACTAAATGAGCGCTAATGTTTCACCAATTTATCACAATAAATGTCATAATCACCAATGTCAAATGTCAAATATCACCAATTTGTCATAAATAATAAGCGTATGGCTTTTATTGGTGGGGAGACCCGTATGGGTACTAGCTCCACCTCGCCGTCTGAGCCATGTTATGGGGAACATGGATATATGGACCTACTATTTTAGGTGGGTTCCGAACCACCGAGTGTGTGATAATAAAGCTTATAACATCATGATTAACAATAACGAACGATACAGTAATAACATAGTAATAAAATTGGATACATGGACCTACTATTACTAGGTGGGTTCCGAACCACCGGGTGAGTGATAATAAAGCTTATAAACATCATGAATAACAATAACGAAGGATACAGTAATAGCATAGTAATAAAATTGGATACATGGACCTACTATTACTAGGTGGGTTCCGAACCACCGGGTGAGTGATAATAAAGCTTATAAACATCATGAATAACAATAACGAAGGATACAGTAATAGCATAGTAATAAAATTGGATACATGGACCTACTATTACTAGGTGGGTTCCGAACCACCGAGTGTGTGATAATAAAGCTTATAAACATCATGATTAACAATAACGAACGATACAGTAATAACATAGTAATAAAATTGGATACATGGACCTACTATTACTAGGTGGGTTCCGAACCACCGGGTGAGTGATAATAAAGCTTATAAACATCATGAATAACAATAACGAAGGATACAGTAATAGCATAGTAATAAAATTGAATAAGAGAGTAATAATGTTGTACCACGTTATTCTCATCTTCTTTCAATATACATATTTGGATAAATCTCTTTACTTTCTATCCTTTTTTGTCTCATTGCAAATTCCATCTATTTTCATGTTTCTTTCTTCCTTCCTTACCACTGTCTCTTTTTTCATCGTTGACATTCGAATTTCCTGTAAACTTTATCATGTTTAAATTTCTTTGGAACTCACACCTGCGCACAGGACTATCTTCTGCAGGCATAATGGGTTCTATATTTGTTTTAGGTTTTATTGTATTTGTATTTAGAAGAATCTAAATAAATTTGATTCAACTAATTCAATTATTAGTATCTTTTATATAACTGCATGCCTCTCAGTCTAAATAAATCTAAATCATCGAAGTTCAATTATAAAGAAATTTGAGCTTGTTTTGGCAGGCCCTTAATTTCTCTTTTAGAGTTCTTTTATAATATTACTGTAAAGTAAAGTAAATTCGTATGGCTTTTCGTGGTGGGGAGACCCTTACGGGTATATTACTGTCTATTGTATTACTGTCTTGTAAATTGTTCAGTCTAAATAAATCTAAATCATCAAAGTTTAATTATAAAGAACTTGTGTTGGCAAGCCCTTAATTTCTCTTTTATAGCCCTTTTAAAGGCCCTTTCAAAGAAATCAATTATCTAAAATTTAATTGAAAATCACATTATCGATTGTGTTTAATTCCGATTGTATTCTTGATTCTTCTGTAATTTCTACGAGTTTTACATTATTTTTATCAAATATAAGTTTAAAATTAATAGTAGGCTACTGAGAAATTCGAAATTAGTAAATAATTTTTTTTAAATTCAGAATTCAAGTAACTAATTTCAGCTTCTTTTAATGGGATTTCATTATTTAAATACGCGCTGAAGTAATGAATTTCTCACAGAATTTCATCATTAAATAACTTACTTAAATTTATTCATTTATTACACAAAACCCAATCAAGTAAAGATACAACAGACATAGCATATTATCCTAATTTTGCCTCCAATTTCTATTGAAAGTATACATTCCATTTATGTATTTACCTTCAAACTTCTTTAACTTCAGCAAGACATCAGAAGCATCCAGTTAAAATAGGCTTTTCAAGTTCATCTTGAGATAAGGAATCCTCAAAGAAGGATCATAAATGCAAGCCTAAACGCTTTTATTTTTGTTTTAATCTTGTTTTAATCGCTGCATCATAGACTGCAAGTTTCTTTTGGAAATTTTCTTTTTCCTTTGCTAAAAGTTTACAAAGTTTTTTCTATAGATATCTGTAGTTTATAGTTTAAAGATACACATGTTTTCAAAGTCTTCCATCTAATTTACTATTAGAGATATCTACAAGACTGACTAAAGACAGCAAATTTATTAAATAATATACCTGTGCGTTCAAGGCTGGTATTTTAATTACAGCCACTTACATAGCATAGCTACAATTTCTTGGCAGTTTGTATAGGCTAACCTTGAAATACTTCATTCATGTTTGAATTATGACTATTTCATGGTGTAATACAGGGCGTGTAATGAGTTATGTTCCATTTATAATGGCAAATTGGCTACATGATCTTATTCATGGGTTAAATCTGGCATTCTACGTGAAGTACAACTTTCTATTTACTGGAGACTTAGCCAAGTTCGTAACTTTTTTGTTTCTCAATGTGAAATCCATCAATTTATAAACTTACAGATTGCTTCAGTCATACATACAATGGTTGAGCTCATGGTCTGCTCATTAAAAAAAAATGTTTATGAATTTGAATAGACCAATCGGACGTCACCGGTAACATTTACCGGTTACCGGTAAAGCTCCCAGGAACTCAACCACTATTTATTTATTCAACATCATTCTTATGTCATGTTTAGTGGGATCGGTGGGGTTTGAATTCCATGCAGTATAAGCTTTTTTCATCATATACATTATTAATTCAATATTTGACATTATTGAGCAATTTGTGAACTAGTAATAATGAATATTTCTTCAAATTTGGCCTCAAAATGTGATTGTAAATCTGAAATAGCAAATAATCTTGAAAAAATGTCACTTTTCTCATATTTCTTAAAGCTCAAACATTATATGATACAAAGGAACATGAAAGGTACATGAAAGAAAACAATTGCAATTAAAACATAATAATAGGAAGAACATAATTGCAATTAAAAAAATAATTTAGGGGTCCTACAAGTCAACATTTTCATAACAACTACAGACACAGAACTTACACACAGTGAATAAATCGAATAAATTATTACACTACTTGATCACTTAATTCTAATAACTCAAAAACTTGCCTGTGTACCCAGACTCACACAGTGACATCACATTCTTGTATTCTTTAGCCTACTATATATTTCTTTTTAAATAATTCTATTTATAAGCATTACTTGGGAAAATTTAAATAAAATGAATAGCTCATCAGTCTAGGTGTTAAATCAAACAATAAAAAAGAATTGTAATTATCATTTGTGCTCCGATTAGATCTCCGATTAAAATTGGAGCTCCGATTAGGTATATCTTGGGTATATCTTGTACATTTACTCACCTCTATTAATAAGCATCACTTGGGAAAATTTAAATAGGACAATTTCTTATATGTCTCTAGCTAGTTCCTAACTTAAATAGTTGAAAAAATTATTATCATCATTCTTAGATACATTTAAGCTGAAATTAAGTATATTTTAGGTTTGTTTACTTACCTAATCTGAAAGTGAAACCTTTCAATTCAAAGGTCTCCAGTTATCCTTTGCCGTCGATAAGTTTTGGAAACATTTTTTCTTTTTGATACATCCAATCTTAAAAGAAACTATCGTAAATAATCAAGAATGTAGAAAATTTCAAGGTCAAATTCTAATAAACCAATCCACAATCTGAAAGAAATTAACTTTTTGTTGTAAATTTAACGATTTGCAGTCAGTTTCAGATTGTGAATATATAATAAATGTACTCACACTGTAAGTCGTTAAATTTACAACAAAAAGTTAATATTAACTCAACATGCAACTGATGATGATGCCATGAGCATTGAAACCTGGTTTTGCGTAATAAAAACTAGTAGAAATTAACAATCCAAATCGTTATGGAACAAGAAATCCAAGAATCTGAAAGAAATGTTTCCAGTTAGATCTTTTGAAACTATCTAATTTTAAACTAAATAAAGGGACTTGAAAGTATCAAGAATGTAGAAAATTACAAGGTCACGTTCTAATAAACCAATCACAGATTCCAGAAGTCTGGAAAACGAACGTTTTTAATCTTTTGCCAGCTACAGACTGTGTTGGCTCAATTTGATTAGAATTCCAAGGCAAACAACATTAGTCAACTAATTTCAACTCGGAATTCGGAAGGTGGAGAGCAAAATGTGCGTGAAATGAAGGATCAAAGAAGAAAAATTAAAGGGAAAGATTAAAAAATGAAAAGTTAGTCTACTAATTTTGGTAGTGGCATCTTGGAATTCGGAAGGTGGAGGGAAAATGTGCGTGAAATGAAGGAACAAAAGATAAAAATTGAAGAAAAAAGTGAAAAATTGAATCTAGAAGTTGAGTAATGGCGGATTTGTGGGCGGTCAGTTAGGAAATTGACTTTGGTAACCACCAACCGCGAATCTAATCACTCGGGTCCCATGTGGTCTGGCTGAGCTTTTAATTTTTTTCTCATGAGTTGTTGGCTCGCAACACTCCCAAAACCTTCTTTTTCTTCTTCTTTTGTCTCCTTTCTTCCTTTATTTACCTCTCTACCCCTTGAATTTTATCCCGCGCAGCAGGTAGACCCCATATTTCATGATCTCCATTACTTCTGAGCACTTTGTTTTAGTGTGTTACTCGTATTACGCCTTGTAATGTATTCAGCAGAATGATCTGCTTTTATTTATCATTGAACTTGTTCTAAACATATTCATTATTCATATTCATACAAACGGTAAAACAATGTATGCTAGTACTAAAAAAATCGCATGACATGTTATGTTGTGTCAATACAATGAGTTGTTCGTATTTTTCAAATAGGTTAGGAATAAAGCTTATGTTTTTAAGCTTATACAAATGTAAATTGCTGGTCATTGATTTTGATGTTGGTTTTTCGTCAAAATACAACGACTAAAAGGTTGTGAAATCAGTCAAAGTATTATTGAGCATTCAAATTCGTAAAATAATCATCTAAATCCATCTTGAAAATCCAAATCTAGTATTTTTTAATCTAGTCAGCCCATGTAAGTATTATTGAGCATTCAAATTCGTAAAATAATCATCTAAATTCGTTTTTAAAATCCAAATCTAGTATTTTTTAATCTAGTCAGCCCATGTAAGTATTATTGAGCATTCAAATTCATAAAAAAATTATCTAAATTCGTTTTTAAAATCCAAATCTAGTATTTTTTAATCTAGTCAGCCCATGTAAGTATTATTGAGCATTCAAATTCGTAAAATAATCATCTAAATCCTTCTTGAAAATCCAAATCTAGTATTTTTGAATCCATTCAGCTCAAGTAACGTCTTTGCTGTCTCATACATCGCATTAGCTATCTATGTAATATAAGATACATAGTTCAGATAATATAAACTTTGTTATTTTATCAGTTGATGTTTGAAACATAACTTAATTAATGGAGTCCACCTTATAAACTTAGTCTTACTTATAAACTTACCAACATTTTTTCCGTTCCATTTGAATATTAACATTTTCTCATGCTGTACGATCTTGATTTGATTTTTTAAAATTGGAAAGTCCAATGCAATCAAATGTTATGAAATGCTATGTGGAAATGTATGCAGGGTAACTGCAGTTAGGGTAAGTATCATAATGATATTTATCTTAGGTAGGGGACTACGAGCTACTCTTCTGTACTAATATAGACCTATGGCAGGAATTCATGCTATATGTCAAATGTATTGGTTTAATTTGGTTGTTTGTCAAACTATTTAGCTGAAAAATGTGAATTTGTTAATGAGTTGAAGCTGTTTTTCAAGCTCATAACGGTTGTCTACATGACAACTTTTTCCCAATTCTAATTTATTACTAATTCAATTTTGTTCCAAATCTTTCATATTTGAATCTAAAAATTTTATCTCAATCCAATTCCAACTCTTGGTGAATGATTTTTTTAAAATAACATTGGTGATGCTTATTTTTAAAATTTGTATTTATGTTAAACACGTTGAGAATTTGTAGCAAATGCCACTGATTATTTATTGAAAAATATTAATTAGTATTGAACGATAATTTAATAGATATTGAATAACTAATAAACTAAATGTGTTTTTTTGCAGGTGAGTTCTTGTTGCACTTCTGTTCTAGAAACTTCTCGAAGTATTGGTGAGTTACTACTTTATTTTTAACGCACAAGTCTGGGAATCATGTCGGCATCATCAGCAACAGAAATAGCTATTTGAGTAACTAGAGTGCAAAATAGCGTTTTTCTGCATCGAGAGAAACAGTTTTTTTCACGAGCCAAAGGCGAGTGAAAAAAGTTTCTCGAGTGCAGAAAAAATACTTTGCACTCGTATTACACATTAAATTTTTCCTACAGTAATGTATAAAGTAATTTAAAGAGAACAAAACAGGGCATACATAACCTGACAATTCCTCACATAACCTATTTTCGAATCACATCGATTTCAACAACAACAACTACAACAACTATTTCACAGCTGAAGCAGAGTAGCCAACCTATTTTTGAATGCAGAATAGGGAACCTGCGTATTACATGCTCACTAGTTTGTGTTGTTAGGTTGCAAATTTGGAAAATTTCTTTCCTGCACTGTAATTTACTTTCCCGCACTGGTGCAGGAATAGACTATTTTGCGTGCTACAGTTAGTGCGAAAATAGGCACTTTCTCGAATCACTGTAGGAAAAATTCATTTTCATTTTCCATCTTTCAAATGCAATTTAGAGAGGAAATTAAAAATTATATATCTATCACTTTATTATTATTAGATCTATCACTAGTTAATTTTGAATTTCAATCCGCAAAAGATGGTGGATAAACCCTTTTCAATTTGAAAGAAAACGATTTTCCTCACAGCAGTAGATAACATTTCAAAGCCCCAATAATATATTCAATACAAGAAACTTCGAAAAATTATGACCAAAAACCCTGCGCACAGTCTTAAAGACACGAAAAGAAATGGTGAAAAATACCAAATTAGTATCTATAAGAATAATAGTCGATGAACAAGATGTAGATCCCGGTGGTTCGGAACCCACCCAAAACTGAAGGTCCAACTCATCAATCGCCATCATCTAACTCATTATCCACGCACAGGTCTCAGACCTATGTGGGCTTCATTCTCAGAAAAAAAGATGTGAGAGAAAAAAGTACTTGATCTCAAGCCTGTTTTGAAACACTGTCCAATATTTCCATTTTAGTCTATATATAGTTGAAAAAAGATAAAGTATATTCCACCTCATTCTATATATATATATATATAGTTGAAAGGATGAAGTATACTCCACCTGATTCTATACAATATAGTTGAAAAGATGAAGTAAAGCCTCTATTAAAACACTGTACAATATTTCCATTTTAGTCTATATATAGTTGAAAAAAGATAAAGTATATTCCACCTCATTCTATATATATAGTTGAAAGGATGAAGTATACTCCACCTCATTCTATACAATATAGTTGAAAAGATGAAGTAAAGCCTCTAATAAAACACTGTACAATATTTCCATTTTAGTCTATATATAGTTGAAAAAAGATAAAGTATATTCCACCTCATTCTATATATATATATATAGTTGAAAGGATGAAGTATACTCCACCTGATTCTATACAATATAGTTGAAAAGATGAAGTAAAGCCTCTATTAAAACACTGTACAATATTTCCATTTTAGTCTATATGTAGTTGAAAAAAATAAAGTATTTTCCACCTCATTCTATATATATAGTTAATTATAATAATAATAATAAGCGTATGGCTTTTAATGGTAGGGAGACCCTTACGGGTAGTTCCACCTCGCCGTTTGAGCCATGTTACGGGGAACATGGTGGACCTACTATTTTAGGTGAAACGATGAAGTATGCTCCACCTCATTCTATATATATGGTTGAAAAGACGAAGTATATTCCACCTCAGATCACATTGAGTAGAACCACTTTTTTAGTCGCCCATATTTTTTATGAACATCATTAATTTAGAAGCTTTTGGCTGCAATTTAATCTCGACCACCTCTCCATCTTATTTCCGGGAAATTCCTGGATGACTACCAACCCGTAATAATAATAATAATAATCTGGAGTTCAGGAGCGCTGCGTTGTTCCTGATATACGGTATCGGTATTATCGTTATTATTGAGCAAGATAAAATCAGAGATATACGAGTGAGATTAATTGGATTTTATAATCTGGTCAGCAGTGGCTGTAGAAGAGGTAGAAGAGGAAGTCCACCCCTCTAATCCTGTTGATGTTGCTACGCCGATGTTAGGAGTTGGGACAGTGAATGCTTTTCTTCTTCTTTATAACATAATTGGGTGCTTCACTTTTTTCTAATCTTCGTTGATCCTTTTTGGTAAGGTAGCTGCATTATTTTTAATGTCGCCTCGACATGGGTTATCGCTTAGCGAGGCTTTGCTTCTTCCACTAACTTCTTGCTGGCTCTACCTAATCTCACCTTTTCGGTACAGTACGTTGTATACAGCTATCGAGCTGTTTTTTCTTTTTCTTTTCTTCATCATCGTCGTAGTCTTCCTCTTCTTCGCCTACTCCTCCTACACCTCTTACTACTCCTCCTCCTCCTCCTCCTCCCCCCTCCTCCTCCTCCTCCTCCTCCTCCAACACCTCTTACTACTCCTTCAACTTCTCCTCCTCCTCTTACTATACCTTCTCCCCATCACTCCTTTTCCTCCTCCTCTTACTCCTCCTTTTACTACTCCTTCTTTTGCACCTCCTTCTCATCATCCTCCTTCTCCTCCTCATCATCAGCCTCCTGTTCTTCCTCTTCTTACTACTGCTTCTCCTTCACTTACTACTCTTCTTTCTGCTTCGTCTCCTCCTCCACCACTTCCTCCTCCTTATCTTCTCCCCCTCGCCTCCTATTCCATTTGCTTCCCCTCCTCCTCCTTCTTCTTCTCCTCCTTCTCCCCCCCTCCTCCTTCTCCCCCTCCTCCTCTTTCTTCTCCTTCCATTCCTCCTACCCTCCTCCTCTTCTGCTTCTATTCCTCCTCCTACTCCTCCTTCTCCCCCTCCTCTTTCTTCTCCTTCCATTCTTCCTCCTCCTCTTTCTTCTCCTTCCATTCCTCTTCCTTCTCCCCCTCCTCCTCTTTCTTCTCCTTCCTTTCCTCCTACCCTCCTCCTCTTCTGCTTCTATTCCTCCTCCTTCTCCCCCTCCTCTTTCTTCTTCCATTCTTCCTCCTCCTCTTTCTTCTCCTTCCATTCCTCCTCCTTCTCCCCCTCCCCCTCTTTCTTCTCCTTCCATTCCTCCTACCCTCCTCCTCTTCTGCTTCTATTCCTCCTCCTACTCCTCCTTCTCCCCCTCCTCTTTCTTCTCCTTCCATTCTTCCTCCTCCTCTTTCTTCTCCTTCCATTCCTCCTCCTTCTCCCCCTCCTCCTCTTTCTTCTCCTTCCTTTCCTCCTACCCTCCTCCTCTTCTGCTTCTATTCCTCCTCCTACTCCTCCTTCTCCCCCTCCTCTTTCTTCTCCTTCCATTCTTCCTCCTCCTCTTTCTTCTCCTTCCATTCCTTCTCCTTCTCCCCCTCCCCCTCTTTCTTCTCCTTCCATTCCTCCTAGCCTCCTCCTCTTCTGCTTCTATTCCTCCTACTCCTCCTTCTCCCCCTCCTACTCCTCCTTCTCCCCCTCCTCTTTCTTCTCCTTCCATTCTTCCTCCTCCTTTTCCTCCTCCTCTTTCTTCTCCTTCCATTCCTCCTTCTTCTCCCCTTCCTCCTATTTTATCTCCTTCCATTCCTCCTCCTCCTCACCCTCTTTATCCTCCTCCCCCTCCTCCTCTTTCTTTTCCTTCCATTCCTCCTCCTTCTCCTCCTACTCCTCCTCCTCTTCCTCCTCAGAATAAAAAAATAAAGTGCCAAATTAATAAATTTGAAATCATTTGAATATTTTAGTAAATTTTCAATTCAATTAGTTTTCCGATCTCTAATCTCCGGGTTTGGTGGACGAGAGGACATTGAGTCCTAACTTCGCCCTAACTGAGTCCTATAGCCAATTTCTTTACCTTTTTCAATCTAATCTAATTAGATCTATCTGTTTACACATAATATTCCTTTTCAAAACAAGTCCTTTCGGTTGAGTTTTGAATATACTCCCCACTCTCTCGTTCAAACCTTGGAAATAAAGGTATAGTTTGGATTTATAATGTATAACGGTATAGAAAAAGGGTATAATGTATATAGTACTTTTATCTCTATGGTTCAAACTGGGAACATTTTATCCATATTATAGATATTCCAAACACTATCTTCCGTGTATAGTAACTTGATTGCAGTTCAT
The DNA here is from genome assembly GCA_948455865.1 of Conomelus anceps. Classification (NCBI taxonomy): domain Eukaryota; kingdom Metazoa; phylum Arthropoda; class Insecta; order Hemiptera; family Delphacidae; genus Conomelus; species Conomelus anceps. The sequence continues at coordinate 2,539,147 of OX418221.1, forward strand.
TCATTTCGCTTATCACACCTTACTTCGTCCGCAACTACTCCTTCAGTCCTTCTTCGTCTTCTCCTCTTCCACCTCATCCTCCTCTCCCACCTCCTCCTCCACCACCTCCTAGTCCTCTCTTTCATCTTCTTATAGGCTTATCCTTCTCCTAATCTCTTTCTTCTTCCACTTATCGGCTTATACTTCTCTTCTTTTCTAGATTAGACTCCTTCTCCTCCTCCTTCTCCTGATCCTCCTCCACCTCCTCCTTCTCTTCCTCCTCCTTCTCTTCCTCCTCCTCTCGTTCTTTTTCTTATCGGCTTATCCTTCTCCTCCTCTTTTCTAGATTAGTTCGATTTGTTTCTTCCCACACAATCATTAAACTAATGAAACTTGCGATGCATTCAGCTCGTAAATAGCTTGTTAGGTTATGTTCGTAGTCAGGACGCAATTCTTGCTACAAAAAATAAATGAGGAAAACCTGATCACCTATAAGGATGCCAAGAAAATGTATCGAATAAAATTCAGCGTCGATTGACCATTGCGGCGATTTGTTGTTCTAGTCGATGGTGACAACTACAAGTCTGAAAATAATTAATTCAGTCGAGCCCCTAAGTAGCTTACGTGAATCGCAAGTCAGTGTGCGACTTTAATCGTTTCAATCAATTAGAAGTTGGCTCTTGTTTTAATTAGACATTTTCATGTGTTTTGAACAGACTCGACTGTGTTTTAAACCCATCAGTTAATATAAATCTCGATTAACATAAATTTATCGATTGTTTTAATTAATTAAAACTTATCTCCTGTTTTAATGAGACATTTTCATGTGTTCTGCGCAGGTCCGTCTTTTTTTAGCCATCATTTTATATAAATCTGTCGTACGCAGTCTGTGTTTTTGCAAATTCTGTATGTAATATTGTCTTCCTAACCTAATGTTTGGGTTGTTACTACCTAAGCTCGTTTCAAATCCAATCAGTGTTTTTTCTCAACACAACTGTCAAAGATTTCCCAATCACTTCAAATTGATTTTTAATAATCGAAACATATAAATTTAAGGTTGAAACGTGGTTTTTCTAGACCTGTTTTCAAATTACATGCCAGTGTAAGTTGGTTTTACTTTCAGCCAATATTATCATTCTGTGTTTAGTATACATTCAGCTACTCTGTACTTTAGTTTTAGTTTGTTTGGGATTGATAATGGTGTAACAACCGAAACTAGTATCTCACGGGTTTCAATAAATGTGGTTGTGACAACTTCAAGTCTTATTATACTACTTTCTCTGAGCTTTATCTCTCAGGTATGAGACAAACATGAGGCACATTCCTCAACATCTTTCAGAATTCATATTTAGAACATGAATTTATAAGTAAAAATTCTTGTTCGCATAAAGAAATTCAACCTTTTTTTAGGCTCAATAAATCCGGTAATGGAGCTTTTGAATTCATTATTACACTATGAATTTATTATTATTATTATTATACTATACACTATTCACATACTCGTTGTACATTATCACACTTTATAGTGAAAACTCTAGTTAAAACATTCAATAGTTACACTCATTATTAAAAAGTATGGAATCTGGAGACTTAACTTAAAAAGAGGACGCCATCTTTGAAATCAGAGTGTTGAAACATCTAGTTCTCTACATATTTATTATCCAGGTTGAAATCTGGAGATACAAGTTTGAAGTGGACCCGTCCCTTTGTACTACCTCGATATTCAATCATTTTAACTTAAATGTCCAACATTTCCTGTTTAGTCACTCCCTAATAAAATTATCACTTTGTAGAATTTTATAGAGCATAAACAATTCGTAGAACTTTTGAAGAACATAAACAAACTATCGGGAAAAATACATATTATTCCAAGGTACTTGAAATTCCTCACTCTGACACCTGTGGGTCTGTCCCACCTTCCTTTAAACAGTACATGGCATCTTATTCTCTGTGTGTACATATTTTCTTACATAAATTATATATATATATGCACATATCTTCTTTCTGTACTTTGCCGCATCAAATAATGTTATTGTACGCTTCGGCCTTGCAGTCTACATATTTTCTTACATAAATTACATCTATACACAAGCATAAATCACTTCTTTCTGCTGCATCAAATAATGTTATTGTATGCTTCAGCCTTGCAGATGATTTGAACGTTTGGGTGAGGATTTTTGGAACTGTCACGGTCGTTGTAAGGACACTTATTTGAAATTCAAATTATTTTTTGTGGTACTGTACTTACTATCCAATCGAATAATGACACTCTCTTGGTGACGTTTATTTGGTGAAGGGTTTACTGCAGCGTTCGAATTTAGTGATACCTGAACAGTGTTCTTCATCTAGACTTATCTTAGGCGATGTTTTTATTGATAAAATTCCTATACACCAAATAAATTACAATAATTCTTGTACACCACTCAAATACAATAATTGCTACTGATAATTAGCTCCTATCTTTGCCATATAAATTATATACGCGAGAATAATAAGACTTGAAGTTGTCACAACCACATTTTTTATTTTTGACAACTTATTATTATTCATTCAAGTCTTTTTATTCATTGTGGATATCTTCCGCAATATCACCTTCTCCACCAAAAAGAAATTTATATACACCAGCCTTCACAATCCTTATAATATTTGAAGTAATAATACTTATTTTTACTTGTAAAAATTTATTCAAATCTGTTGATGATGAATTCTATTTATTTTATCAGTCCTAGTATTTGATAATTTATTTATATTAGAATAGAATTCTGTATCATTTTCATAAAACGAAACAAAAATAGTCGACATTTTCCTTCGAACAGATTACAATTATTCCTGTAACATTATAATATTGAAATTGCATCATATTTATATCAATATTTGATTTGTATCTGTTGATGAGCAACCTAATTGATTCAATCAGTCCTGGTATTTGATATTGATTAATTTATTTATATTACATGAAACAAAAGAGCATAGAGACAAATTTTATAGAAAAATTGAAATGATTTCTTGCATTGTATTCCACTTGTATTTCTTCCTGATTAGATTAATTTAGTTTTTAGATTAATTTAATGGATTTCAGCTAAATTGCATCTACTGTATAAGAGCTTTGCACACCATCAGCAAGGAAAAAGAAAACAATTTAGTCCACCCTTTATTCAATACAGATTTTTACATTTCTTGATTACTCCATAGCTGAAAGACATCTATAAAAGCTTCTTTTTTTTAGGATGAAGCCCACATGGGTCTGAGACCTGTGCGTGGGTAATGAGTTGGATGATGGTGATTTATGAGTTGGATCTACAGTTTTAGGTGGGTTCCGAACCACCGGAACAAACTTTGCAAATCTTCAGTAGCAAAAAAACAAAACAATTTAACAATGTGTCATCTATAAGGGAAAAATATTCATTCAAGCAAAAAGCAAACAATTTAGCGATGTGTCCATCCTTGATTCCATAGATTCTTCAATCTCTAGATTATTATTTGATAGCTTGGCTTCATCTCAGAGACAGGAGGCAGAAGCAATTTGGATAAACCACGAAGCAAATAATAGGCTTGATGTGATTTGCAGGCGGAATAATGGTAATTCAGTTGCAGCATTAATAAAACAATTTGGTGGCAGATGGGTGCTGCGGTCTTCAACAAATAATGATGTGTGGTTTGGTTGGTCGGGCATTTCATGTTTGGCTCTGATTCTTCTTTTTTTTTCATTCTTCTCTTCTTCTTCTCCTTTATCTTTCATCTCTGTCCCACAAACTTACTTCCTTCTTTCTTTCTCACTCCTTCTGTTTCTCTTGTCCTTCTTCTTGTTTTACGACCAATCCTTTTCCATTGCTTTGTCATCTTCACAATAGTTTTCATTCTTTTTCTCCCATTTTCTTCCTCTTTCTTCTGCTTGTTCCATAATTTCTGTTTCCTTCTTGTTTTTATTCTTCTTTCACTCTAGCTTTCTCTCTTTTTTCCTCCACTTTCTCTACTGTTCCTTTCCTTTTCGCTTTTTTCTTGTACTCCTCCTCCTTCTCATCCCTTCACATCCCATTACTCACACTCTTTTTTGTTTCTTTATTCGTCTTTCCAGTTCTCCTTCTCTCTTCTCTTTTCTTCTATCTCCTTCCCCTATACATTCACCACCACCTCCTCCTCATTATCCTCATCATTTATTTTTCTTATTTTCTTCACATTAATTTTTGTACTCCTCCTCCTCCCTCTTCTTCTCCCTCTTCTGTATTTGTCTTCTCCTTCTTTTTCTGTCTTCTTTTTCTCCTTCTCCTTTTCCTCCTCCCCCTCCTCCTGCTCCTCTTCCTTCTATTCCAATTCCTTCTTCTTATTCTCATTCTTTTGTATTCCTTTTCTTATTCTCCTCCTTACCCCCTTCTCCTCATTCACCTCCTCCTTTTATTCTTACTCCTCCTCCTTCACCTCCTCCTCCTCCTCATCCCTCTCCTTATCCTCTTCCTCCTCCCCCTCCTCCTCCTCTTCCTTCCATTCCAACTCCGTCTTCTTCTCATTCTTTTGTATTCTTTTTTTCCTCCTCCTTACCCCCTTCTCCTCATTCACCTCCTCCTCTTATTCGTACTCCTCCTCCATCACCTCCACCATCCCCTCCTCATCCTTCTCCTTGTCCTCCTCCCCCTCTTCATCCTTCTCCTTATTCTCCTCCTCATTCTTTTCCTTATCCTCCTCCTTCACTCCTATTCCTCCTCCATCTTTTCCTCCCCCCTCATCATTCTCCGCCACCTCATTCTTCTTCACCCCTTCTCCTCCTAATGCAGCCCCTCCCCAACCGCTACTCCTTCCCTTCCCCCTGCATCTTTTTCCATATTTTCCTTCTTCCTACCTATTCTTGAGCTTCTTTTACCACTTTAAATCCTCACCTCCGTTCTTTTTTATTTCTCTCATTTTTCCTTCCTCATTCTTTCGTGTTCTCTTCTCTCTCTTGCTTCTCCTCTTTCAAACTTTATCCTCCTGCTCATTCTCCTCTTTCTGCTTATTCTTCTTTCCTCCTACTTCTGTCTCATTTTCTCTTCTTTCTTTCCTTCTCTTGACCCCCATCTTATCTCTCTTTTCACCACTCCTATTCTAGATTAAGTGCGACTGCATTTCGGGAGATTGTATCAGTGTATTTCAAATTACCCGCCAGATATTAAACTGCCCGTGTCGATACTCGACGATGGCCCCCTTAATTATCGACTATCAATTTTACTCTCCTTCTTCCTCCCATCCTGTTTTCCTTCCTTCTTTCTCCACTATCCACTATCCTCCACTATCCTTGAACCTGTTACGCTTTTAATGTCCCGACATCCGTCTTAACCGGCTACCGCTCCGGTTATGACTGGGATGTCACGTAGCCATTAGGGCGCTTATTCGATTTTTAAAGATTGTTAAGAAAGTGATTTCCAAACCTTGATTACTGGTTGTCTCCAGTTTAGAAGCTCTAATTAGTGTAATCTAGCAAATATTTGGGTACGGCACTAATGGCGCATGGTTTCGTGATGTTTTTCTTTTATGAGAACCAGAAATTAGATAAGTTTGGTTAACTTTATTCATGAAAAATTGTAGAAGTTCATGATTCGCGTAACATATTGTACATAATATTCACCGTAAATATGACCGTTTATCAATAAAAATCTATGCAAGGATGTTGTACATAGGAAGGCGGTGTCAAGACGCATGGTCTTGTCTTATTATCAACATAGGAAGCGTTTTGATGAGACTGCCAGCTATTAGATAAGATTTGGTCAACTTGGTTCATGTAAAATCGTAGAAGTTCATGATACTCTAATAACATATTGTACAAAATATTGTCTGAATGTTGAGGAATTAAGTTATATGCAAACGAAAATTCAGGAAAAATTGTTAGTGAGCATAGATATAGGTGACCATGAATAATAAGACGAAATTGTCACAGCCACATTTATTAAAACTTGAAGAAACTAGTTTCGGTTGTTATTCCATTATCAATCTCAATAAAACTAAATCTAAACTAAACTAAACTAAACTAAAACTAAACGTACAGAGAAGCTGAATATATACTGAACATGGAATGATACTATTGGCTAAGCGAGAAAGAGGCTGACCTTCATTGGACGTTGTGATTGGCTGACAAGTCACGCCCCCTCGTGGGAGGAGTAACAAGCAAAAATACGAGTCAAATCAATAACTAAACACAGTGAACATCAAGAAAGCAACAATGAAGAAAAGAAATACGTAATAAGGCTAGAATTAAATCAAATTAAAACTAAAAAATTATAAGCTAACTGAAATGCAGCTAAGGTCAACCGAGAAATACACGAAAAAACTGGTTTTTAAAAGTAGTTTGGAATTATAATGAAACCAAGTTAGTTGTATTAAATTGGTTAAAATAAATTTGGTCTTTTAAACTAGTATTGGAATCGTTTTTTATCTCCAAAGCTTCTAAAATGTTCAATAGTCTGCCTTTGCCAATCAAATGCAGAAATTCAACATTTTCTCCAGCCTTGAACTTGTGCCCATTATTAATGAGATGTTCTGCAAAATTTGAATCTCTTTTTTCGGTTTACCAATCCCTGATATGTTCATTCATTCTACAATTAGATAATTTCCTTAGCTATTTGAATAGTTTACACCATAAGATTAAATTCACCATGAAGTTAGAAGAAAATAGTGTTTTCTCACACACACACACACTCTCTCTTCCTTCCTCCCAAGATCATCCGCCCCCTCCCTTAATTTAGCACACGTGACTTTAGTGCTTCCAGCAGCGGCAAATTGATTAAAGCCGGAGGAGAAGGTAACGTCCAATTCCAGCTGCTCCGCCTCAACCATATATCTTGCAGCAGTCTGGACAGCACCACATGGAATTGAAACGTGTAAATTGCACAATCTTGGCAAGCAGAAATGAACACATCTTTGTGGTTGCGGCTCATGTGATCGGCCATTTTCTTTTGTTCTCAATGTGTTGGTACATACCGTTTATAATACCTCTTTTCATGTTTCCCTCCACCTTCCCCTTGTCCTTCCACTTCTTCTGCTTTTTCTTCTTTATTCTCTACCATATCTTTCCCCTTCTTCTTTATCACTCTTTCCCCTTCTTCTCCATCACCCTTTCCCCTTCTTCTCCTCCTTCTTTCTTTTCTTCTCCACCTTACCCTCCGTCTCCTCCTCTTTTTCTTCCTTATTCCTTCCCTCCTTTTCCTTCTTTTTCTTCTCCTGCTTCTCCTCTTCCTTCTTATTCTCCTTCCTTGTCATTCGCTTCTCCTTTTTCTCCCCCTTCTTCTCCTTTTTCTTCCTCTTTATTCTTCACCATCACTTTCCCCTTCTTTTTAATCATCTTATCCCTTTCTTGTCCATCATCATTTTTCCTCCTTCTCCATTTTTATTTCCTGTTTTGTCTTTCTCTTCTCCATTCGTTCTTCTTCCTCTTATTTTCCTGCTCATTCCCCTTCTCTTTCTCTCCTTCATCTTCTTCTTTCCCCCTTCTTCTTCGCCAAATCTTTTTCTCTTTCTTTTCCTTCGTCTTCTCTTTTCCCTTCATCTTCATTTTCTTCTCCTTCTCTCTGTAGTACATATGTTTCGTCTTCTGCTTCTGACTTCTCTTCTTCCTTTTCCTATTCTCATTTCCTCTTTCTCCTTGTTGTACATGTTTGTTTCCTGTCTTCTCTTCTTATTCTCCTGTCTTCTCTTTTTCTTCCTCCTCCTTCTTTAACTTCCTCTTCTACCTATTCCACCTTAGGAGTTCAAAATTAAGAGTTTCTTCTCGAATAACGTGCAAGCCTTCTTCTCCACCTCCACACTTCTTTTTCCTCATGCTCCTCCTCCACCTCTTCATCCACCTGCTCCTCCTCTTCCTTCCTCCTCCTTCTCCTCCACCTTTATCTTCCTCTTGTACTTTTCCCCCCTCACCAGGAGCTCAAAATTAAGAGTTTCTTCTCGAATAACGTGCAAGCCTTCTTCTTCTCCTCCTCCACACTTCTTTTTCCTCATGCTCCTCCTCCACCTCTTCATCCACCTGCTCCTCCTCTTCCTTCCTCCTCCTTCTCCTCCACCTTTATCTTCCTCTTCTACTTTTTCCCCCCTCACCAGGAGCTCAAAATTAAGAGTTTCTTCTCGAATAAGGTGCAAGCCTTCTTCTCCTCCTCCTCCACACTTCTTTTTCCTCCTGCTCCTCCTCCACTTCTCCCTCCCACTGCTCATTCTTCACCACCTACTCTTCCTTCCTCCTCCGCCTCCTCCACCTTCATCTTCCTCTTCCACCTTTTTCCCCCTCACCAGGAGTACATGATTGAGAGTTTCTTCTCGAATAATGTGCAAGCCTTCTTCTCCTCCTCTACACTTCGACATCCTCCTCCTCCTCCTCCTCCTCCTCCTCCTCCTCCTCCTCTACACTTCAACATCCTCCTCCTCCTCCTCCTCCTCCTCCACCTCCACCTCCTTTTCTTCCTCCTCTTCCTCCTCCTCTCTCTACTCATCTTTCATTCATATTTTTCCCCCCTCACCAGAAGTTCAAAATTAACAACTCCATCTCCTCGCATGTGGTGCCAGCCTTGCAAACGTCAATCGGAAGGTATAATAATAATCCGCCACTCTACCGGTAGTGCATGAGTCGTAAATACGCCGAGAATTGATAGGCCAGCGTAGCTCGGTCGGTCGTTCGCAGTTGTTGGTACTTCATTTTCCTTCTTTTTCTTCGTTGCGCCACTTGTATCATAAATTTTGTTGCGGCTTCTCTACAATAGAGAGTTACCACATACATGAAGCTCACGTCTCCTGCAAATTTATTGGAAGTACTCGCTCGCTTAATAACACGTTATTTCTTGATTTTCCCTCCGCAGGTCTCATTAAATTTCGCTCCTCCCTCTCCGTACTTTATCACTTGCACTCTTACGTGACTCAAATCTTCTTGTCTCTTTCTCAATTATTGTCTAGTCCAATTTTCAAGCAACTGCCACAGCCGGAATTACAGCCAGATTATTACAGCCGAAACTATTTATTTGATTGCGGGGTCAAGTGGAAGAGTGGGCCGGCTGTGTCTTAATTTCGCTCTCACAGGTAGAACGAAAACACATAGCAATGATTCTAATTTGAAACTGAATCTGATTGGGAGTTGAGTGGAAGAGAGGCCCGTCTGCGTCTTAACTTCGCCCCCACCAGAAAAATAAAGACAACAAATCTAATATGATTACGCTCTCAGTAAAACAAGTTGTAATTGGAAATTGCTAGTTGTTATATAGAATAGGAGAAGTTTTACTAAGAAAATGATTGAACTAGTTACGGGGAAACACCATTGATAAGGGTCAATGGTTTCTGTAGGCTTCTGTTTGAAAAATCGGAGTTTTTCAAGGTTTCTTTGATGAAGCCAACATAGGTCTGAGACCTGCGTGTTGGTAATGGAATGAATGATGGTGATTGATGAGTTGGTCCTTCAGATTAAGGTGGGCTCCGAACTACCAGGGAGTGATTTTACAGCAGAGAAGGCTAATGTATGAGTTAATTCTGCTAGAAAATTGAATGATTCATCACTGGTACAAATTTGAAATCAAGTAAGAATTTAGATAGTGAATTTTAAGAGCACCAAAAAATAATGATTTTATACTCACAAAATTGAGAATTTCATCATTGATATAATTCTAAATTATATCAACTATTTTTGGTCTGTGATTTGTTAAAAGAGAAATCAAAATTAATATACTTTTTCTGTAAAAGACTTGTGAATTGTTGTGCTTCAAGGTGGATTTTTAGTGAAACAGACCTAACCTAAGATTTCGATTCTAATTTGAAATTTTATGAAAAGCTGTTTTGGGCAATATCTTGTTGTATTCACATTGATTGTATGTTAGTTAAATAAATAAATAAATGACATTTATCTGAATGATAGCCGAGTTCTGTAGCAGGAACTGATCAACCAGAAATAAGCTATTGAAGAATTGGCCAGCAAAAAATACTCTGTTCTCTGTTGTAAAATCACTTCCCAGTTGTTCGGAACCCACCTAAAACTGTAGGTCCAACTCATCAATCACCATCATTCAATTCATTACCCACGCACAAGTCTCAGACCTATGTGGGCTTCATCCTCCGAAAAAAATTTGAAATCAGGAAAGAATTTAGATAGTGAATTGAAACAGCACTGTAAAATTCTCTTCAGAAAAATTGATGATGGTAAATGAATTATACTATTTTATACAATGAATAAAGGATGTTGTAAGTGGGATAAAAACACCAAATTGAAATTTATATTAAAGCTAAAAATTGAACTGATTGACAGTTGAACTTCAATTTTTCTATTTTTGATATTTGGTTGGAGTATTGATGGGTTAGGATATGAAGTACAGACTTCAAGTAGTGTGTTTCGGCCTTCAAACCAAACAGAAAAGAGAGTGACAAGGAAAAAGAGAGTAGAATAAGAAGAAGGTGAGGAAGGAGAAGGAAACAGAGTGATAAAGAAGAAAGACATAGAGAAATCAAAGCCAAAAGGATTCGTCTTTGGGTACGTGGACTAGATCTTTCCTTTTTGGGATGTGTAGCTGGTCGATTGATGTTTGCGCTTCGAAATTACCTTCTTTTTTTTTAATTGGCGCTTCTCTATAGAAGAAGAAGAAGAGGAAGAAGAAGAAGAAGACGAAGAAGTGAGTTTAATTGGATCTATAGACGCATCTCAACATCCTTTGGTCTTCAATCATTCTAGTTGCATCCATTCTCACTCCCCGTCAAAGATCTATACAAACTTTGGCTAATGTTTTGGCAGCAAACTTGCATGGTCATGCTATACACAAAAGCAACTAGAGGTCGTACATACTGCTAATTATACTTAGGCTTAACCAGAAATTTCTCAAGTGAGGGGGGGTCCGTCAGTATGAACACACCCCACCAAACTACGACCGGATATACTACCCCAGTTCTTGACTTCCTTACAAGGAGCGTCCGGGGATCTTCCCCCGGGGAATAATTAAAAAATTAATCCTTCAAAACGCTTATTGTGCGTTTCAGGAAATAAATCCTTCCATTTTAACGCACATTGTTGTTCAAAGTGAATTCTATCTAGTGAGGCTTTCTTTGTAGTGACGAAGGTGATATTGTGGAAGATATCCATAATGAATGAAAGACGAAGTTGTCACAACAACATTTATTAAAAGCCGTGAAATACTAGTGAAATACCTCAGTTGTTACACCATTATCAATCTCAAATAAACTAAAACTAAAGTATAGAGTAGCTTAATATATACTAAACACGAATGATACTATTGGCTGAGGGTGAAAGTGCTTATGATAGGCTGACCTTCATTGAAAGTCTGTGATTGGCTGAATGCCATAACAAGTCACGCCTACTGGTGGGACGAGCAACAAGCAAAAATAAGTGTCAAAATAAGGAAACAAAAACAGTAAACATATAGAAAGCAACAAACAAGAACAATAGACAAGAATGCTAGCATAAAAAGTTATAAAATAAAAAAATTGAAGTTCACTGAAATGCAGTCAAGATCAACCTAGAAAATCACGAAAGTACCGTTATTAAAATGTTTTCCCTCGGTTGACCTTGACCGCATTTCATTTAGCTTCAATTTTTTATTTTTGCAATGTTTTAATTCTTGCCTTATTGTTTGTTGCTTTCTATGTGTTCACGGTTTTTAATTCTTAATTTTGACACTTATTTTTGCTTGCTGCTCCTACCACCAGTTGGTCAGCCTGACAGAGACACTTACTCCCTCAGCCAGATAATGGTGTGACAACCAAAACTAGTTTTATAAACTTAAAAAACACTTTTAAATGGAAATTGACTCACGTTATGGCGTGACGGCCGTTTCGCTCTGTTGTCTAGAGCATCATCAGACGACCCACAGTACACTGATTCAAGGCATCAACGTGAGTCACGCCATAACGTGAGTCAATTTCCATTTAAAAGTGTTTTTTAAGTTTATAATACATATTAGTGGAAACAAGATGGATCTTCAACATCACAAAACTAGTTTCTCACGGTTTTCAATAAATGTGGTTGTGACAACTTTGTGTTTTAATCATTATTTCTATAAATCTATTTTTTCTCTGCTTTAGAGTCTTCTTCAAGTCTTATTATTCATTATGAATATCTTCCACAATAACACCTTCGCCACTGCAAAGAAAATTAACAGAATTTATTGCAGTTGAATGTTTCATATTATGCCTATCAGCACAACTTTTAGTAATTATTATTATTCTATGTAAATTTATCGGGTCCTCAGTTACTCCGTTGTATCGGTTTATTCTATGTAAATACGTCGGGTCATTGGAAACTCCTTGGTCTATTCTCTCCCTATAAATCATAACACAGATAGTACCACCAACAAAACTACCGACAAATTTTTTGACATGCCGACAGTAGTTGGTTCAGTAGTTATTACTTCAATGGAAGCTAGAAAGGAGGCCTTAAATAGTAGCCTGTAGTCAGGACTTGTACCGAATAAGATCGTGGTGTGTGGATAAGAAGATTGGTTTCTGGGGGTGTTAGCAGACATCATCAACAGAGTTACTGAAATGAGTTAGCTGCCACTCGAAAAAGGAAGCAAGCAACTATCTTGCTAACAGAAGATGTATCAAGCATTGCCCCTATCCTTTTCTCGTTCTCTTTCAATCCCTCTCACTCCCTCACACTCTCTTTCTCTCTCTCCCTCTCACGCTCTCTCTCACTCTTTCTCTCTCTCACTCTCTCTCCCTCTTGGGTCACGACCGGAGCAACAAATTCATCGAGCGTACGATGTAGGCGTATATAAAATAATGAGAGGTTATGAATTTGTTAGCGTCATTAAAAACACCCGGCCCACCCTAACCTCGCTTAGGCAGGCTTTTTCCCGCCCTTTTCCCCTACATTTTAAGGCGGGAACACAGCTGACTGGCTGGCTGATGAAGGAGCAGAACCGTGATATATGTGAGAGGAGACTTGGGAACACCCACCCACAATAGGCTCGAAATTTTCGATTGAAGAAAGACAATATATCTGAGTGAACTAATCCTTGAGACCCGCTTGTACAAGATTTTTTATTTTAAAATACAAAACATACATATATAATACATACAAAATAAATGAAAAATATCAAAATACACTAGCTGAAATCCAATATTATATAAAAGTAAAATCCTTAAACTATTTGTTTTTTAAATAGTACTGTACTATATGTGGAGATGGAAACACCTTTCAACTATGGTTGCCCACGTACTAGGGAGGGGTTCAAATTATATTAGGAAGAAGGAGGAAGAAGGAGAATAAAGGAATGTTGAAGAATTTAATGGGTGAAAAGGAATGGTAAAACTCTTATTTTCCAAAATTAAACATTACAGATAAGATAAACCATGAGTTTAAACCATGAATTTATGTATGAATGGTTGCTACTGTCAAAAAAGGTGTCATATGCAAATGTAAAAGGATGTAGTTCATTTTAAATTTATTCATTTTAAAATTTATGAGATACTCTGATGGAACATCCATAAGTAAGGGAAATGGTAGGCCTATACAATTTTAGGGTCTTTTGCACTATAACCCCGCATTTCTTAGAAATTGTCATTGAACAGTAGATTCCTAACCTAACCTAATCTAAGATCCGGTGTAGATTCCTAACCTAATCTAAGATCCTAATCTAACCTGACTTAACCTAATCTAAGACCCGGTTAGGTTAGGTCAGGTAAGGTTAGGTTAGGTTAGGAATTTCTAAGAAATGCCAGTAGATTCCTAACCTAATCTAAGACCCGGTTAGGTTAGGTTAGGTTAGATTAGGTTAAGAATCTACTGCTCAATGACACTTTTTAAATGCGGGGTTAGATTTGTACAAAAGACCCCAATTTTAAATCAGTTGCAAATCTGATCTTTTAAAGTTGCAAGTGAACAATCCTCTTATTTAGAACTTCTGGACACCGAAACTATTTTAATCAAGGTATGAAACAGCTTAGTAACAGCTTAGACAGTGCTGAATTTCATGAGAATATGGGGCCGTATTTATGAACGTTCCTTCAGTTTTTCTTGACTCGAGGGACTCTTGAAATTTAGTGTATTTATATAGGCATTTCAAGGAGCTCTTGAAATGCCTCTATCTTAATGCTTTTCAAGTGTCCCTCGAGTCAAGAGACACTGAAGGAACGTTCATAAATACAGGCATTACTGTTTTTACATGTTGTATTTTTCTGATTGAGATTTCTGTGAATATAACCAGCATTGAGTAGTTCCGAGGAACTGATTACCCAATAATAACATTTCCAATTTTTAATCATCTCAGGCAACCGATCAAATTAATTATATAAAAAATACCTAAAGAAACCAAACCTTGACTTATCATTAAATATAAAGAATAAATATAAATTCAAATTCAATTTATTGTCCACATCACAAAATTACAAAATCAAAGATATCCATCCATACACATCAAATAATCATAATATTCTTGATTACTATTAAATAAAAACTAATCTATTCTAAAATTTTTTGAAAAATTGTTTCTAATAAGGTTGATGCTAAAGTGGATATACAAAAGTTTACTTCCTTTCAACCCAGAACTAACTCTCATTTTTAATAAGCTCCCCAAATTCAGGTTATAATCAACCAACCGAGTGCCCATCGTCAGAAAGTTGAGCTCGTATAAAAGTTTGGAAATTCGCTTTAGATTAGTTTCTTGAAGGCCCGTTGGAGCTTGAAGTGGCAGCTTTTCAAAGAACGTCACGCAATCTGTGAGCGGACAGTCGCTGGAGCGAACCAATTTAAATTCGTAGATCGAATATACAAAGTTGAATATCTATATATATGTGGCTTCTATAGTGTTTGGAGCGTCTAAAATGAATGGAAAGAATGCGCTATCAGGTTGAGCGCAGCGGGGAGTGATAGCCTTCTCCTTCTGTCGAGATTCCAAGTAGTGAACGCGGGATGAATTTATGATTATAATTAAGTTGCTTCTTAATCGAGTAGTCGAAGCTGTGATACCTTACTACTACTATACTACTACTTATACTAGCGTACTACTAGTACACTACTTCTAGTAGTTCTGTGAACAGTAGACCTCACGCTCAAAATTAGGGGTGCTTGCACAGAGGAACATACTCGGTGTACTAAATGATAATTACTGTCGCAAAAATTGAACGAAATCACCAGACCTAACTCTCCATTCAGTTTTCATAAACAAATTAATATAATTAGTAGTTCTGTGGACAGTAGACTTCACGCCAAAGATAAAGGGTGATTGCACAAAGGAACATACTCCATGTACTTCTATCTTAAGATAGAAACTACTCTATGTGGCCCAAATGTACCCCATGTACCTTCCCAATATCGTTTATGACGCCTGACGCCTGTGACGCTTGGCGAACGCTCCATGTGTGGCCGGCCAAAGTGAAACTAGGATGGGAAAGAATTGTAAATTTGAGGAGGTAGAATATGTAAAGAATTGAAATTAAATTGATGGAAAAAAGATAGACTGGTTTTATTTTGCAATATTGAGCCCATAAGCTTTCAAAAAATGAAGATTTTCAATATTTCATTCAATGATTATCAATAGTGATGAGCTAAGAGCAAAGTAAGACAACTTAATATTAAAAGTAAATAAATAATATTAGAGTATATTAATAGTAAACAAATTATATTAAAGTAAGGATACTTTTTTTCGAATAGCTCTTTTAGAGAGCACGCCCAATCAGCTTCTTTGCCCATGCTTCTTTCATTTTTCCAGAGTGACGTTCCTTGTCTTCCTGCGTCCACTCTCTCCCCTTTCTGCTAATAGCCATTTTATGATAGCCATATTTATTGTACGATTTTTGATATCGTAAATTTCTTTTCTTTTGAAAGTGGAAAGATTCCTTTCCTTGGATATAGGCTAACCTAAAATTTTTATTTATTAGTTGAAAATTTGTAAAGAAAGCAGTAGTGTGCTGTTGTATCTTTACTTGATAGTGTTTCTTGTGATAAATTGATAAATAAATAATTAATAAGGAAACAATGTCGGACAATAAACTAATAAATAATATTACATTTATAATCCAAAATCAAGACTTTCAGTTGGGACGAGGATGATCCAATTCTTGACTGATAACTTCGTCAAATTTTAATGTAGAAGGCAGTGGAGGGAAAAATAAATTGAAGGCAGTGGAGGGAAAAATAAATTGAAGGCAGTGGAGGGAAAAATAAATTGAAGGCAGTGGAGGGAAAAATAATGTATGACAGCTCTGTTTTGAAATTGAATCGAATCCGCCATTTTGAAACTCAATCATTTTGCACGTAAAATTAGGACTGCCCAAAATGGCGTCACCAATGCTTCAATTAGTGCAGACAAAATGAGTTACTACATAACAATCATTGATGAGAGGGTGAAGTTTACAAGAGGACTATTCGTTAATTCATTTACGTGGAATATAAGTCACTATGGAAGCTGTGAGAGCAGTGAGTTGCTGTGGAGCAAAAACTTACCTATAATAAAATTTAATCTACAAGTTTTATTATTATCATTTTTATAAATATTCCTTTCCAAGTTTTTTTATTCTTTAGAAGAATTTATAATAACAAGGGTGGCTGAGGGTTTTGCTGTTAGAACGGTACTTACTCATCGTCTGGAAAATACAATTATTAATGTTGAATTCCAGCAGCAAGGAAGTCAAACTGGCTTCTAAAAATGGTTCTAGATGATCATAAAATTGTCTCAATTAAAATTTGAAACCCAAAAACCTGTTCTATAAACTTATTGAAACTGTTCTGGAAAGGTCTAGTCTAATAATGAGAGAAACAAGATGGAAAAACTAAAGAGAGAGTGAGAGTAGAGACATCAGAAGCAACTCTCGTGAAATTCCGTAATGGGAACCAAAAATCAGAAACATTCAGATTCGTGCTATCGCCCAGTTAACAGACAGTTTGAAGGACGTTGAAAAGAAACTGGGAAAAGAGTTTAGATCTACCTTGATTGGAGAAAAATGATCAAGAAGATATATATATATATATATATATATAGAGAGAGAAATGTGTGAGCGAAAGAGAAAAGGAGGAAACAGTAAAGATGAATAAAAGAAAACAGAAAGAGAAGAAAAAGGAATAGGAGAAAGGAAAGGAAAAGGAGAAAGAGAAGAATGATGAGAAGAAGAAGGATAAAAAGGAGGAGGAGGATGAGGGAAAAAATAAGGAGGATGAGAAGAAGAAGAAGGAGGAGAAGAAGAAGAAGGAGGTGGAGAAGAAGAAGAAGGAGGAGGAGAAGAAGAAGAAGAAGGAGGAGAAGAAGAAGAAGGAGGAGAAGAAGAAGAAGAAGGAGGAGAGAAAGGAGGAGGAGGAGGAGGATGAGGAGAAAAATGAGGAGGAGGAGGATGAGGAGAAATATGAGGAGGAGAAGAAGGAGGAGAAGGATGAGAAGTAAAAGAAGAAACAAATGGAGAAAAATTAGAAGAAAGAAGAGGTGTAGGGGAGGAGTAGGAGTTGAAGGAGGAGGAAACAAAGAACCGGACGAAGGAGAACTAAGAAAAGAAGAAAAAGATCGACAAGAAGAGGGAGAAGGAGAAGGATGAAGAGAGTTTGAGGAGTGAGATGTGGAGGGTGATTTAGTGGAGGATTAAGAGGAGGAGGATTAGAAGGAGGAAAAGACAATAAAGGAGGAGAATATAATAAGGAGGAAGAGGTGGAGAAGAAGCAGAAGCAGAAGGATGAGCAAGAAGGAAGAAAGAGGAGAAAAAGACGGAGAATGAGAAGTAGGATGATGACGAGGGTAAGAAAAAGGAGGAAAGGAAGAAGAAGGAGAAAAAGGTTGAACAGAAAAAAAAGGATGATAATGGAGAGTGGAAGGGTGAAGAAGGAGAGGGGGAATAAGGAGAAGACGGACCAGAAAAAGGAGGAGTAGGAAGAGGAGGAGTGTGATGCATGGGTGATGAGGAGCAGTAGAAGGAGGAGAAGGTTAAGGAGAAGAGAATAAGAAGGAAGAGGAGGAGAAGAAGCAAAAGGAAGAGGAAGAAAAGAAGGAGGAGAAAAAGCAGGAGTACGATGAGGACGAGGATAATGAAAAGAAGGAAAAGGAGGGAAGGATGAAGGAGAAGAAAGTTGAAGAAGAAAAAGTATGATGGTGGAGTGGGGAAGGGGAGAAGGTGGTGAAGAAAGATAAGGTGGAGGAGAAGGATGAGTATGAAGAGGAGAAAAAGAACATTAAGGAGAAGGAGAAAGAGTGGTGAGGATGATAAGAAGAAGAAAAAGAATAAGACGAAGACCACCGACGTCAAGTTTGATTTAGCCGAGTATAATGCTACCAGAAACAAGTAAGCTGCTGGACCATATTAGGTGCAACCTGAATTTTATTATAGAAAACGTTAAAACTCAACCACCTATCAGAAGAATATGGAAAAAGCAGATACCGTGAAGATTTTAATTGGGTTTTACAACCGGTTACCTGTCTCCTGTCTGGCTGGCTAAAAACAGAAAAGAAAAGAAAGAATTCTTCTAAATTTGAGTGTGGGCGACCCGCACCACTGTCCAGTGATCTTAAACTGATGAAACCACACAAAAATAACAAGTCAGCAACATTTCAGACCAGTAGACCCTGTTGAAGTTGAACTGACATTTAGTATAATTTGCTGGGAGCTAAGGCCCTTATTAGACAGAGCCACTGCAGTCGCTGTCGCCGAGGCTTTTTTTATTGCTGATGATGCCCACATGAGTCCGAGACTTGTGCGTGGGTAATGAGGTAAATGATAACACATAGATGCTGGTCGGAGGAGCGGGATTCGAACCCAAGACCGCTGAAACGACAGCAAGTTGAGGTTGCGACGCCTTTTCCTTCTTCTTCTAGTCTTCTCTTTCATTCTCATCTCTTGACTTCTTATTGTAATGTCTTCTCCGTTTTCTTTCCCTTCTCCTTCTCTTTCTTCCTCTCCGTTCAGCTGTGCGTGCAAGTAGTAAGAAACTCGTGCACCAGCCTACCAAATAAACGCAGACATAACAGTGGCGAGTGGTAGAGCGGTAGAGGTTGCGTTTTAACAGGTTAATTTCAAGTGGGCTTCCAACGATCTTTCCCTTCACATCCTCATCCTTTTCTTCTTCTTTCTATTCTTCTTCTCATTTTTCTTCTACTCCGATGTTGGTCTGACACACCTCCTTCTAACTTAACGTTTGATTTTGAGCCCAATTGCGAGACGACTGCGAACACGCAAACGTTCAAATTTAAACGGGAAGGATTGAAACGCCGTTTACCAGATGCCTTCTTTTTTGGAGCGAAAAGAGAGAGGCGGGATAAGAGAAACGTAAGTGAAAGGAGACAGAATAAAAGAGAATTTAAGAATAAGAAGAATTGTACGTACTGTACGACCAAACGTAGAAAGAAGAGAGGATAAAGCAATCCGTACACGGAGAGTTGGCTAAGCGTCATGAATAAATAGAGAGAGAGAGACAGAAGAAGATATTTATTTATTTTAAATACATACATAAAAATTAAAAATAATAGAGGCTTACAGCAAATACCAATACAAACCTCATTGAATACATTAGATTGTCACAACACAAACAAGGAAATCACAGAACAAAAATTGAAACGCTAAGCTAACAAAGAAATAAAGTCAAAATGCATACAATAAGAGAACGGCATGAAATAACAGCATAATGAAAAAAATAATCCTAAACATTGGTTAACTTTAGACAATGAAATACCAAAATAGATAGAAAATCGCATGAAATAACAGTATAAAGAAGAGTAACCCTAAACATTAGTCAACTCTAAACAAAGAAATAATAGAATAGCTAGAAACAAAATAGAAGTAGAGGAAAGAAGAAAACATATAATTATAGTCTACAAAACGATGTTAACATCTAAAATTCCAGAGCTTGAAAACATTTTCTACTAAAACTGCACAAACTATCTGAGAAGGGGTTTACAACTGGATTAAATCTATTGTATCTATTGTTTTCGCACAGTTCTTTGAATGAAGCAATTCGCATGGTGAACAGTGTTTATTCTATTCAAGGCGAAAAGCATATTCAATCTTTGCCTATTAGATGCAGCGATCCCATAAGACCAACATTGGTCTTATGTGATCGCTGATTAGATGGAACAAAAAACTGAAATATTGAATTATGTTTGGAATATCCAAATGATTATTCAAGAGTTTATACAAAACAATTAGTGAAATTTAATCTCGTCTATTTTTCAATGACATAATCTGAAATCTAAATCCTCATAGAAAAGTCGTATCGTAATAGAAGTGACTGACAGAGCCAGTTAATGACAGTTATATTTATGATTTGTTTACTAATTCATTGTTTGATCGTATTGGTGATTCGGATTCCACTTACATCCAACTGTTCCCAACCTAATTGCTGTCCAACCTAGAATTGTATGTGAGTTTAATTTGTGGCTCCCTCTGTTCTTAGAGCCACTTTTCTGTGGTAATTGTGGCTGTAATCGTGATTTCCCCTCTTTGCTGCCAATCAGCAAGAACTACGATTAATCGCCACAATATATAATTTAGGTTTTGTTATTCCGTCAGGTGCCACACGTTTACGCCGGTTCGTGATTTAGAATGTACAATACAAGAACGAAATTGTACGTTTTCAAGAAGCTCGGGTTTATTTTCTATTCTTTAATTTAAAATCTTATTGTTTAGTAGGACTCAAGTGTGTTGTTTGAGTACTGAGTAATTTGTTGTACAATTTACCTAAGGAATGTAGTCTATTCATTGGGTTTTTTTTATGTATGGTAATTTATTTTTGTTTTACATATTAGTAATACATTTTATTTACATCATAAAGTAATAAATTTCTTATTTACGTCTTGTATTCTGTATTTTTACTGCTCTTTGTGATACATTTCTGATTAACATTATATCATTTTTATATATAAATTCTATATCTCTATATATTCTTATGTATTTTATAATATATAAATTTATCTAATTTATGAATATTTATATATTTCATAAATATTTATACATTCTCTATATTTTTCTGGTGTATTAGTAAGAAAGATTTTCTTTTGAGGATGAAGCCCACATACGTTTGTGACCTGTGCATGATTAATGAGTTGGTTGATGGTGATTGTTAAGTTGGATCCACAGTTTCAGGTGGGTTTCAAACCACCGGGAAGTGATTTTACAGCAGAGAACAAAGTCGTTTTTGCTGGCCAATCCAATCGGTTACACTGACAAGTAGGACCCAGGAGTTCGTAGCTTATGTTTATCTAACTGAACCTGCTACAGCTCGTGGCTACCACTTCCCAAGTCTATTTAAGGAATTTTCGGTTCTATGTAGTACATTTTTGTTTTACATTTCATATAGTTTTTTATTCATATAAATTATATAACTGAATATTTTTATGTATTTCATAATAAATGTATCTATGTATATCATAAATACTTTTTGTATTTACCACATTTTTCTACTGTATTGGGAAGAACTTACTCTTGTATAGCTAAATCGTCCAATATTTTCCCACAACATTTTCAATGGAAAGTAGTAAGGAAATAATTACAGAAATATAATTAAGGAATAATTACAGTAAAATTTTCCAACAATGGCTACAATTTGGATTTGTTCATTCATTTTCAGTTACAACTTAACTTTCATCATTCAAATACTATATTGGATTGCTTATAATGCAATTTAAAAGCTTTAAATTTTGATGAGATAACGTGCATGCTTTCTGCTGAATCGACTAATTTTATAAATTTTTGACTAGTTCGTCAAAACAATATAATTATTATGCCTTTTCAATTTTGCAGTTCTCAAATGTCGCCTACTAAAGATATGAAAATTTGTCAACTAAAGATATGAATAAATAATTTGTCTACATGGGATTTTTTAAAGAAAGGCTTCAAAGAATAATTTCTTTTTTATTTGGAAAGAAATTAAACACTGTTATTTTATTCACAATAATGCATACAATAGTAATTAATTTTCTGACTAGTTTATGGAAATTTGAAATTTTTTTTTTTTTTTTTTGAGGATGAAGCCCACATAGGTCTGAGACCTGTGCGTGGGTAATGAGTTGGATGATGGTGATTGATGAGTTGGACCTACAGTTTTAGGTGGGTTCCGAACCACCGGGAAGTGATTTTCAGCAGAGAACAGTGTCTTTTTTGCTGGCCAATCTAATCGGTCACCGTTACAAACAGGACCTACGAGAACGCAGCTTATCTAACTGATTGAACAGATACCTGCTACGGCTCGCGGCTATCACTTCCCTAAAATCCACACTGGATTGCTTCAGTTTCGAGTCCTTTTGCAAATATCAGGCTATCAGAAGATCAAATGACTATTATCAATCACTTGAAAAAGCGCTTTTTGGAAGGAAAATTCATAATTCGAAAATTTTAGAAATTTAAAAATCTATACAATTACAATGATCAATATTATAAAAAATACATTGATCCATGGTCAAGAATGTATAAATCATATAACGTATAGTGAGTGAGTGAACTTCCAGATGAAATTGAATTGTTATTCGGATAAAAATATAAAAACACATCAAGTATGTGTTGATATTCACAAAAAGTATTTTACTAATAATTTATAGTTTAAAAAAACACCTGAACAATGTAATACATAGGTTTTAGTAAGTGGCAAGTCATTGAATCTATGTTTATTTCTTGCATCCAGGTTTTTTGGAATGTGCTGACAGCCATCACAGGCAGTTAATTGGTTATTCTATAGTCTATTTATTGAATATTTCTTTAAGATTCTGTAATAAGCTGTTCATTTAGAGAAGTTCGCCATTGAATTTATGTTTTATTTTTTTTTTATCTATGTGCGTATAGCACAATAAACAGATTATTGGTTGTTCTATGGCCTGTATATTGAATATTTCTTCTTAATTCTCTTATTATAATAATAATAATAATAATAATAATAAAAACCTCCAAAATTGGAACAAAATGTAGTGAAGAGAGAAAAGCTGAATTCGCACAAAAATGAAAAGCAGGTGGGCAAACAAGAAGAACAAGTTCAAAAAATGAACCATCTTCACTCAGCGTATTCCAATTTGGGAGTTTCACGTCTAATAATAATAATAATAATAATAATAATAGCAATAATAATATCGTGTAATATCGGCTGGCACACGTCCTGGTGTCAGAGTTTTCTCAATTCACAGATAAGCTCTTAATTTGACGAAATTCGCGCAAGTCATTGAATTATTGTTTTATTTTTTGAATCCAGGTGCAAATAGCATTGGTTATTGGTTATTCAATGGTTTATTTTGGGTATGTTATTGCCTATTTATTGGATATTTCTTTTAAATCTTGTGATGAGCTCCATTTGATGGAGAGAATTGTTCTCGAACCAATTCTCGAACCATTCTTGAATGGTTGCGAGTCACGCAGGTCTCTCTACACAATTATTTTCTATGTTTCAACTGTTGTTGTTGTTGTTGTTGTTGCTCATTTCTAGATCAAAGCCTGTATCAGTGCCTTAAGGCAAAGGACGTTCAACTTCCGTCAATATAGAAGAGCTTGCTGCTCTATCAAGAATCTTCGAGTTGAAGAACTGAAACGAATATTTCTTTTTTGTCTGGAGGCGATTTGAAATCGCGTTTCGTTTTGAAAACGCAGGCAAAAGTTGTGGCAAGGTAACTGAATTTAATTGAAATATGTCTGCGGGGTGTTTTGAGGTTAATTTTCTTCTAGGGGGCGTCATTTTGTGCCGTCTTTCGCAGTATAAAACAGAGCACTAGAAATAATCAAATGTCTTTCAACTTGAGAAGAAAGAGGGGAAGAAAAAGAAGGAGGAGTAGAGGGAGAAGAGAAGGAGATGATGAAGAGAAGGAAAAGGCGAAGGAGGAGGAGAGGAGAAGGAGAGTGACGAAGAGGAGAAGCCTGGAGTAGAAGGATAAAAATAAGAAGAAGGAGAAGGAGGAGAAGACTGAAGTAGAAGAAAATAGAAGAAGAAATGAAAGGAAAAGACTTGGTTAGAAGAATAAAAAGAGAGGAAAAAGAAAGAAAAGAAGAAAAAGAAGAAATATCAAAAAAGAAAGAGAGAAGAAGAAGGTGTAGGAGGAGAAGGAGAAGGAGAAGAAGAAAAGGTGACAGAGAAGGAGGAGAAGGAGAAGGAGAAAACTGGAGTAGAAGAATAAAAATAAGAAGGAGGAGGAGGGACAGAAGAGATGGTGATGGAGGAGAAGAAGGAGAAAAATAAGGAAAAGGAGGATAAGAGAAAGTGATGGAGAAGGAGTAGGAAGAGCAAAAGAAGAAGGAGAACACTGAAGTGAGAGAATGAATATAAGAAGAAAGAGGAAGAGGAGAAGGAGGAGAAGAAGACTGAAGTAGAATAAAAAAAAGTAAAAGACAGGAGAAAGAGAAGGAAAACACTGGATAAGAAGAAGAAAAAGGGAGGAAAAGAAAGAAAAGAAGAAAGCTGTAGAAGAAGACGAAGAAGAAGTAGAAGATTGGATTTGAGGGATAAAAAGGGGGAATAGAAAGAAAAGAAGAAGAGAAAAGGAAAAAATGGTGGAGGAGAAGATGATGATGAAAGAGAAAAAACTCAAAGAAGGTGAGGAAGAAGGAGGTGATGAGGAAGAGAGGAGGAGGAAACGTGTTGAACAGTAAGTGGCTGATAGAGAATTGGTGAAGTCTCTGGAAGAAAAGAGGAAGAAGGAAATAAAGAGGAGAAAAAGAAGATGAAAGAGAAAGAAGAAAAAGAGGAGGAGAAGGAGGAAACGCGTAAGTGGCTGACAGAAAATTCGTGAGGATAAGAAGTCTGGCGAAAAAGAAGAAGTGGAAACACAACAAGAAGAGAAGTTCAATCAAATATCTATCAACTTTCGTATTCCTCTACACATTTGTAATGCTATTACATTATAAATTTGTAAAACTCCAACCTAGAAGTTAGAGGATACCATCTACAAAATTCATCTTTGATGAGTAGCTGAACAGGGGGATATGAAAGAGTCTTTCCTCAGAAAAAAGACCTCCCAAAATCAAATCACTCCCAAAAAAATCGCCTCCAGCATTCTAATTCATCCAATTCATCTCGTGATACCATTCAGATCGCGTTCTTCGTTCAGAAACGCGATCTCGATAATATCTATTAGCGGGAGGCATTTTTCCTCGTGATAAGTCACGAAGTGTGAGAAAACTATCGCAAATTGAACTCGAATTTGAATAAATTTGGTTGTTTTGATTGAAAAAAATCATATTACGTAGTCATCATCGCAAAATGTACTCGAATTTGAATAAATTTGGCGGTTGTGATTCGGCAAATCATATTGCCAATAAAATTGGCCCCGTAATTGATGCAAACATGTCAGGTTTGGTTTTTTATCGCGGTCAGGTAATTTAAATTAGTGAAGAAGCTCATTGAAATTAGGCGGCATTTTAAAGCATAGGGTACGTACCCATACTGCGGGGCATGGTCGTTTTGCAGACTATGCAAATTTAAAGATTTTCTTTGTTGCAATTGATCAAAAAAATATGAATAACAAAGAACTCTTCAAAATATTCTAATTCTGTATACCTATCACTGACAGGCTGGATGTAACATTCAATCATAAATCTCATTGACTGGAGGAAGAGAGGTTTCTGTTTCATGTCGACCATTTTCATTTGTCTGTCTGTCTGTTTGTAACACATTTACGGCTAAACGAGTGGACCAAATTCAATGAAACTTTGCATGGATCGTCCTTGAAGGAATCCCCAGCGATGTACGTGTTAGGATTTTCTAAATTTACTTGAATTTAAAGGATATTTAAAAAGGAAAAAAGTAAGTCTTCTATTCCTTTACCTTTCATAGGAACATATGATTTTTTAAATGGGTTTCTCTATCATACGAGAATGCAATTTCTCTCGTATGCAATTGAAATCAGATTTATTGATAGCCCTTGTGCCCCCTTATTCATCTGGTTGAGCCTTCTTCATAATTATGTCCTTGTTCATGTTTTGTCTTAAAGCTTTCGTTATTCTTAATTTATTTCTTATTTAAGCTTACTTTTTATTGTTGTTGTTTGGCAATATTTTTACTGTATGATCTAATTCTGTACTTTATTGTGAAATTATTGTTTCACCAAAAACGTTATTCTGTAGAATATTACCTTAGTAGAATACGATTATTTTACAAAATAACTTGTTTATGAAATTCCTGTACATTTTATTATTAAATTATTGAATCACCAATTAATTTATTCTGTAGAATATTACCTTAGTAGAATAATGCAATATTATTCAATAGAATTACTTGTTTTTGAAATTTCTATACTTTTCATTTTAAAATTATCACCATCACTTTAATCTTTGGAAAATCACCTTAGTAATATAAGTTGCAACATCATTGTTTGCCAATATTCTATGAAATAATTGGCTTGGTGATGTAATAATAACATAAAAGCTGCAGAATTAGATCTTTTGTGAGAATATTGTCAATCACCAAGAATAAAAATATAAGGTGGAATAATTGGTGATGCAATAATTTCATTACAAAGTTAGGATTGATTGTTTAGTTGATTGCCTTTATTAAGGGCGAAGTTAGGCCTCGTGGTCCTCTCTTACACTCAACCCAGAATTGAATCTTTTGTGAGAATATTGTGAAACAACCAGAATAAAAATAAGTAGAACTGTACTGCTTTACAAGAAGTAAGTTTTCTAGCAGTGATAAATTTGTGAAGACACCTCTGTTGGAAAAAGTGGTTTTCTGATTTTCAAGTCTCTAATTAGAGGCTTACCGGCCGTCGTCAAAACAGCCGGAAAAGAAAAAAAAACAGGTAAAAGGCGGCAAAGAAGAACAAGAAGGAGAAAGAGAAGAAGTAAGAGCAAGCTTAGATTTTAATGAGCATACTTTTATTATAAATTGAATCTAATGAAGTAGCGACAAAAAAAGAAATCACAAGAACGGTCAGCCGGCCGAATTTAGGCGGCTACCGTTCTATCATTGGCTGTCCGGGGAGATTTTAATGGTTGAAAGTCACTAACAAGATGTAACGCGAAAGGAATGTCGCGTTGAAATGGAACAGCGATGAAGTTGATTGGTGATGAACGCGGTGGGAGGGAGAGAGACAATAAACGAGAGTGAGAGAGAGTCGCTAACGATCGCCCAATCTTTGTTTTCGAATCGCTTTTTTTTTGTGTCGCGGTTCCAAATTAAGAGTTTCTACCAATCGCTAAGCGACACCGGTTTCGGAGCAGAAACATTCATCTTTCAGTCCACTTCACATTTACTTTCGTCATCTTATAGGTAGAAGATGAGGTGGAGGAAGAGGAGGAGGAGGAGGTTGACAAGACAATAGGTAAAAGGAGGAGATGAATAGAGGTGGTGCAATAGGTGAAGGGGGAAGAAGAAGGATGATAGGGAATAGATGGGTCATCATTTTGAGGAGTAAGAGGAAGAGCTGAAGAAAGGAATGGAGGAGAAAGAGGAGTTGGTGCAATAGGTGAAGGGCGAAGAAGTAGGATGATAGCGAAGGGCAGGATCAGGATGTGGAGTAGGATATGGTGGTGGAGAAGAAGGATGAGATTGACGAGAGGTAGAAGAAGAAGAAGATGAAAGAGAATGAGAAGGAGAAGAAAGATGAGGCGGGCTAGAAGAAGGAGGAGAAGGAGGAGGTGGTAGAAGGAGGAGATGGAAGAGATTGTGGTGGTGCAATAGGTGAAGGTCGATGAAGCAGGATGATAGAGTAGAGAAGGATCAGGTTGTGGAGGAGGAGGAGGAGAAGGGGATTGAGGACAAAAAAGAGGAGATTAGATTATATTATCTTTCTTTATTCATGTAAATTTACAAATTATGCATATGAATGGTTCAAAACAAAATTATCAATATCAAATAGATATACATGTAATACTCAGGTAATGCTATTTTCATAGTGCAAAATATTATGTACAATGATCTCATTTGTATGATCTTAATGATATTAACTATGGTAATGACAATCTTAGTGATGCAATTACATGAAATGGCGAAGTTTGGACAAAGATTCGTCTATTCTTGACACTTAACCAGTGGAGAAAATGGTGAAGGAGAAGGAGAAAGAAGGAGGTGGTGCAATAGGCGAAGGGGGTAGAAGGAGGGTGATAGAGAAGATAAGGATCAGGATGATGATGAGGAGGAGGAGGAGGAGGAGGAAGAGGAGGAGGAGGAGGATATGGAGGAGCGGTAGGAGTTGAAAAGGAGAAGACGGAGAAGGAGGAAGAAGAAGAAGAGGAGAATTAGGAGAAGGATAGATGGACAAGAGGTAAAAGAAGGAGATGAAAGAGAATGAGGTGGTGCAATTGATGAAGAGGAAAAGTAGGATGATAGAGAAGATAAGGATCAGGATGAGGAAGAGGAGGATATGGAGGAGCAGGAGGAAGAGTTGAAAAGGAGAACGAGAGGTAGAAGGAGGAGGAGGATAAGAGAAGCTGAAGGAGGAGGAGGAGGAGTTGAATAGGAGAACCAGAAGCAGGAGGAGAAGGATGAAATGGACAAGAGGTAGAAAGAGGAGGTGAAAGAGAATGTAGTGGTGCAATAAGTGATGACGAAGAAGTAGGGTGACGAAGATGAAAAGCATCAGAATGTAGAGGTGGAGGAGGTGGAGGAGGAGGAGGAGGAGCATGATGACGAGAGATAGGAATAAAATAAAAGCCGACGTGTGAGAAAGCGTCCAATTAAGCGTTTATTTATTCGGGGCCTCTGTTTGCTTGTATGCTAGCAGTTTGGTCACATCGAAATTTCTACTTTAATTTGGTCGCGGTGCGTCTTTGATGTGATAAGCCTAATTACGGGGCCAACAAAACGTTAATTTAGTTGAGAGATGTCGTAACTTTGTGTGTGAGAGAATATAGAAATGAGAATGACAATGTATTGGAACCTTGGAATTTGATCTCCGTGACGAACTGCGCGTTTCACTAGTAATTTACAAGTATTTGTACGAATATACAGTCATATTTGATTTCAAAAACTTGCAAAAAAAGTCATACACGTAAAAAAGGGGGGCTCCGTTACACTTCTTGCCCTGGGGCCTCTAGAAACCGAGGTACTCAGACTGCTATGAATACAATGATATTAAATACACTCGTAATTACAAAAATACATTCGTAATTTACAAGTATTTGCTCGATCATGGAGCCATATTTGTACAAATACTTGAAAATTACGAATGTTTGTTTGTGATTGATAATGGTATAACAACCGAAACTAGTTTCACAATATTTTTAATAAATATGGTTGACACAATTTCGACTTATTATTCATAATGTATTTATCGTATCCGCAAGTAGTAGGTCTTCTGGGGTCCCCATAGCAAGAAGTATAACGGGCCCCCCTCTTTTTTAAGTGTATTACCTTTTTTGCAAGTTTGGGAACCCCTGAGGTAGGTAGTTAATTTGGGTCTCCAATTTTCCAGATGTATAACGTTTTTGCAATTTTGAGTCCTTAGAGGGCTTCGGCTCCCCTAACTGCTCTACAGGCCTGTTACTCCAAATAAAATAAGTTATAATTTTATTCCAGATGAAATGAGTTGTGTCGTTTCCAAAAATTAATTAACATATTGTTGAGAAATGTTACAAGGTTTGTTTCTACTATGCCAGAATTAGCGAAAATTGGTTGTCATTGTAATAATTTCTATGTTTTTAATCATGCACAGATGAGTATGAGACTTGTGCGTTATGGTGGTACAAAAATTTCCAAAATTAATTAACAGATTGTTGAAAATGTGACAAGTCTGTCGCTACTATACAAGTGTTAGCAAAATTAATGCATTTCTTTTAAGGTTGACC
The DNA here is from genome assembly GCA_948455865.1 of Conomelus anceps. Classification (NCBI taxonomy): domain Eukaryota; kingdom Metazoa; phylum Arthropoda; class Insecta; order Hemiptera; family Delphacidae; genus Conomelus; species Conomelus anceps. Next base: position 2,568,730 of record OX418221.1, read on the forward strand.
GCTTTGGTTTGACCAGCAAAAAAATACTGTTTGTAAAATCACTTCCTGGTGGTTCGGAACCCTCCTAAAACTGTAAGTCCGACTCGTCGATCATCATCCAAATCATTACCTCTTTTTTATTACGGATGATGCCCACATGAGTCTGGAGACTTGTACGTGGGTAATGAGGTGAATGAGTCAATGCTGAGAAACATCCATATCTGGGTACAGGTATCAGACCTATGCAAGCTTCACCCACAAAAAAAACCATTAAATGATGATGTTGAATATCCATCTTGTTTCCACTAATATGTACGTAATATAAACTTGAAAAAACTTTTAAGTGGAAATCAACTCACGTTATGGCGTGTACTGTGGGACGTCTGACGATGCTCTTGACAACAGAGTGAAACGGCCGTCACGCCATAACGTGAGTTAATTTCCACTTGAAAGTGTTTTTCAAGTTTATTTTACACTCTTTCAATCTAATACTTTAAACTCTGGATGCACTTGACTCTTTCACTCTTTGTCAGTCCATAATAACATTGCACACTTCCCACAAACTTCCGAGCCATAATACACCTACTAATGATGCCATATCTCATCTCATGTCCAGTAATAAAACCGAGCCATCTAGTCCCAGCTACTATCATGCACCTTGCCATTAAAACCTCACTAATGATGGTACCTGATCGTTCACATTGGTGCCTACTTGTTTAAGAGCTGCTCATCCACAGATTTTCGTTGATAATTTCGTTTCTTTTCTTCTGCATTGACTAGCAGGAAGTCATTTTCACGGCTGCTGTAATCAAGATACTCCCAAAATGAATTCACTCTCAAAATGCGAATGATCATTACGTTCTACGTTTTTTATGTGTTCGTTTTTTCTATAAGCTAGACAACAACGGTCTGAAGTGACCGAGATACTTCAGAAATGAATTCACTCTCAGGATGCGAATGATCATTACGGTTTATTTTTTTCTATGAGCTACACAACAACGGTCTGAAGTGGTAATGGTGTACAAACACTGTTAAATTCGAGCACCTTTAGAAAACTATCTGTAAGCACGAAGGGCATTAGCCAAGATCTCTGCCAGCTGCAGAGAAGTTTTTTAAGGAGTTTTTTTGTGAGGCATAAAGCCCACATAGGTATGAGACCTGTGATGTGGGTAATGAGTTGGATGATGGTGAGTTCACATACAGTTTTAGGTGGGTTCCGAACCACCGGGAAGTGATTTTACCGTAGAGAACAGTCTTTTTTGCTGGCCAATCTAATCGGTCATTATTAGCAAAGATCTCTGCAGCAGAAGAGATGTTTTTCGTGGATTATAAAGCTTGCTTAGGTCTGAGATCTTTGGATGATTGTGATTGATGAGTTGGACCTACAGTTTTAGGTGGGTTCCGAACCACCGGGAAGTGATTTTACCGTAGAGAACAGTCTTTTTTGCTGGCCAATCTAATCGGTCATTATTAGCAAAGATCTCTGCAGCAGAAGAGATGTTTTTCGTGGATTATAAAGCTTGCTTAGGTCTGAGATCTTTGGATGATTGTGATTGATGAGTTGGACCTACAGTTTTAGGTGGGTTCCGAACCACCGGGAAGTGATTTTACCGTAGAGAACAGTCTTTTTTGCTGGCCAATCTAATCGGTCATTATTAGCAAAGATCTCTGCAGCAGAAGAGATGTTTTTCGTGGATTATAAAGCTTGCTTAGGTCTGAGATCTTTGGATGATTGTGATTGATGAGTTGGACCTACAGTTTTAGGTGGGTTCCGAACCACCGGGAAGTGATTTTACCGTAGAGAACAGTCTTTTTTGCTGACCAATCTAATCGGTCACCGTTACAAAGAGAGCCCAGGAGCTCGTAGCTTATCTTTATCTGTCTGAATAGATTATTGGACAATCACTGGAAAACTTGAAATTTATGTTGTTTTATAACTTTTTTATAACATTTTTTTTTTCTGTTGCAGGTAAGTTGTGCGAGTCTTGAGAATCTGAAGTAAGAAATGTATTGGGTAAGAACTAAACAAACTTATTTAGAATCATTTTATTTTTTCGAGGATAGTTCTCAAGTTAATTTAAATTTTCAGTGTGAACTAACCTCAATTTTTTGAACAATAAAGTGTCGTCAAAATGTGTGATGATGAAGAGGTAGGCAATGGACGAAGATGAAGGTGGTGAGAGAAGATCAAAATAGTAGAGAGAATGGCAAAGAAGACGAAAACGATAGGAGGAGGAGGAAGAAGAGGATGAGGGAGAAGAATGTATTGAAAATGGAGAAAAGAAAAAAGGAAGGAGTAAAAGAAAGAGAAGAGAAATAAAAAAGGGGGTGATAAGAATGAGATGAATAGGAAGAAGGGATGTGATGGTGATGAAGGAGGTGAAGGAAGAGGTTGAGAAAACTTGGAGGAAATGAAGGGGGAGGAGAAAGATAAGAAAAAAGAGTTGTTGGAGGAGGAGGACAAGTGGAAGGAGGAGAAGGATAAGTGGAAGGAGGAGAAGGATGTATTGAAGACGTAGAAAATAAAAAAGGAGTGGAAGAAAGAGCAGAGAAATAAAAATAGAGGAGAATAAGAATGAGGAATGAGAGTTGATGTGGAGGTAGAGGAGGAGGAGGTGATGAAGAAGGAGGTGGAGGAGGACGAGAAGGAGGAGGATGTATTAAAGACAGAGGAGAGAAAGGAGAAGAAGAAAGAGGAGAAGAAAGGGGAGAGAAAGAAGGAAATTAGAATGGAGAAGGAAAAGAGGGAGAAAGAGGAGAAGAATGAAGAATGAGAAGAAAAAGACTAAGATCGAGGAGAAGAAAAAGAGGGAGTCGGCTAAGAAGAAGAGAGAGGAGGAGAAGGAGAAGAAGAAGAGATGGGTAGAGAAGAAGAAAGAAGAGGTGAGAGGACGAGGGGAAGAAGAGGAGGAGGAGGAGGAGGAGGAGGAGGAGGAGGAGGAGGAGGAGGAGGAGGAGGAGGAGGAGGAGGAGGAGGAGGAGGAGTAGGAAGATGATGATAATAATGATGAACAAAGGAGAAGGTGAAGAGAAAAATGAGAAGTGAGAAAGATGAAACAAAGATAAAATTGTCCAGAGGTTGAAAAGAGACAGTGATGGAGTAGAAAATGACCAGTGTACCTGAACATAGAAGAAGATGGATTGAGCCAGTTCACCAAGATGATGAGGGTGATAATGGCATGTATGGAAAGAGAAGCCAAATAAATAGAAGAGAACGAGCCTGAAAATGACAGATGGGATGGACTGTGAGTGTCATTCTGTTTGCTTCTGTCTGTTTTACGCCTTAATTATGCCAATCTGGCCAGCTATGCTATCAAACATAGAATTCCAACATGATGTGTCAGTCAGAACTCACCGTGTCATAGATTGAATCACGCTATGTAATCACTTTTCTTGAATACACAACTGAATCTTTATTATCTTCGTCTAATAACCTTCATTTGAGAATATTCTATTCATCTTTCATTGTATTTCTTCATTTAATAACATTGTTTTCCAATAATCTTTTACTATTATTTTTTCCAATAATAGAGGAACAGATAATAGATAATCATGGATCAGGGTGGCAGATGGAACAAGTAGCTCATCGGTATTCCGTAAATTTTGTGTGAACTTAATCAGTCCAAGAAAGCTGACTATTGTATTAAATATTAACTTTTATGGAACAACAATATTTAGTTGTAGACAGTTCTATCAAACATCCATCGGACACTAAAACGTTTTTAACTTATTATTAGATATTCAAAAGCATTAGCTCCTTTGTTCTCTGGAAGGCTGTTTTATTTATTTATTTCCTTTACTTTATTTATTTATTTTATTTGTTTTACTTATTTTATTTATTTATTATATTTGTTTTGTTTTATTTTATTTGTTTTGTTTTATTTATTTAATTTATTTAATTTATTCTATCTATTCTATTTATTTTATTTATTCTATTTATTTTATTTGTTTTATTTATTTATTCATAACAAAAACACAATCAAGCTTAGATGCAAGATGCAACAGGCTTCTTTCACCCACAAATGTTTTCTTCACAGTTTATGAATAATTAATTTATGAAAAATACTTTCTTATGAATAATTTATGAAGTGTTCCTTTAGTGTTTCGACTTGAGGCACTCTTGAGATGCCTATAAATACATTATATTTCAAGATTCCCTCAAGAGAAACTGAAGGTACGTTCATAAATACGGCCCCAAATGTTATTTTATGTAAATTTCCAAAAGGAATGTTACTTTGAAGCATAATGACCAATCCTTTCAAATTCAATGATATTAATAATTTAGAAGTACATATAAAAAAGCACGAATATAGTCTATTAGACATAATTTATGTTCAGAAAATTTAAAAGATTTTAAAGCCAAAATATAGAAGTCAGAACAGATAGATTGCTCATAATTTTTCCATGTTTATTAAAATAATTAAATTTTGAAAATTATTATAGTGGAAATCTCAGCATTCTTCGTTCATCTACTGTTGTAAAATTTAGTGTTCTCAAGAGAAATAAGGCCAATATGGGGGTGATAGCCACGAGCCGTAGCAGGTATCAATCAGATTAGATAAGCAACGCTCTCCTGGACCCTCTCTGTAAGGTGACTGATTGGATTGGAAGAAGACTATGTTCTCTGCTGTAAAATCACTTCCCGGTGGTTCGGAGCCCACCTAAAATTGTAGATTCATCATGTTTGCAATAGAATGGCTCAAGCGGTGAGGTGGAACTTCCCGTAAAGGTCTCCCCACCAATAAAAGCCGAACCACCGGGCTCCGAACCACCGGGAAGTGATTTTACAGCAGAGAACATAGTCTTCTTCCTATCCAATCAGTCACCTTACAGAGAGGGTCCAGGAGAGCGTTGCTTATCTAATCTGATTGATACCTGCTACGGCTCGTGGCTATCATTTACTTCTTTATTTTAGGGCAGTATGAAAAATTGGAAGTTCTTCTCCTAATCGGAGTTCTTCTCCTTCGTACTAATCGGAATACGGTGCTAAATATTACATTAATAATTTTGAATGTAAATTTCTAATGAATGAAAAATGTCAACATCTCCAATAAATCTTCAAGCAACACTAAATATAGTAATTAAATTATTTTACTTGACTATAGCATTGAACGGCATTCATTGCATCCTAATTTAGCTTTGACAAAATAATTAATTCAAATCGTCACCCTCAGGTAACAATATAGGTTCAGCCATTACATTGGTAGCATAGGGAAGTGATAGCCGCGAGCCGTAGCAGGTATCTGTTCAATCAGATAGAGATAAGCTGCGTTCTCGTAGATCCTGTTTGTAAAGGTGACCGATTAGATTGGCCAGCAAAAAAGACAGTTCTCTGCTGTAAAATCACTTCCCGGTGGTTTGGAACCCACCTAAAACTGTAGGTCCAACTCATCAATCACCATCATCCAATTCATTACCCACGCACAGGTCTTAGACCTATGTGGGCTTCATCCTCAGAAGAAAAAGAGAAAAAAGCATACCTCCTATAGAAAGCATCTCCATTGTCTCCAGTTCTTAATAATATGACGATAGACTGTACAATACAGAAGGCTGTGTGTGATATAAAGCAAGTACTGTACCAATTCCCCCTATTCACAATGACAATGAGTTCTCGGTCCATAGAGCTCTTTTGCTGCTGCTGGAAAATATTATTGACAATCCTACACGCACGCTCATTGGCTGTGCACGAGCGCGCTTCTCATAACCATCTTCTTCTTCTTTTTTTCTTCACCCTCTTCTTCTTTTTTCTTATTCATCGTCTTTTTCTTAATCTCCCTTTTCTTACTCCACCTCCTATTCCTCTTTCATCTTTTCCTCCTATTTGTTCTTCTCCTTTTTCCTCTTCACCTCCTTTTCCCTCTTTTTCTTCTTCTCCATCCTTTTCTCATTCTTTTAATCGTTGCTCTTTCATCTTCTCCTTCTTTTAATCTGCCCTCTTTCATCTTCTCCTTCTTCTTCTGCAACTATTTCTTCGTCATCTAATTCTACCACTTCTTCCTCTCCTCCTTTTTCCTCTTTCTCTTCTGCTTCCTCTTCTCCTTCTTTTAGTTATTCCTCTTCCATCTTCTCCTCCTTCTTCTTCTTCTACACCTGTTTCTTCGACTTCTTTGAACTCCACCTCTTCTTCCTCTTTCATCTTCTCACTTGTTTTCTTTTCCTTCTTCCTCCTCTTCTTCTCCTATTCCTTCTCCTCCTCCTCTTTTTTGCTCTTCTTCTACTTCTTCATTCTCATTCGTCTTTCCCGCCCTATTCATCTTCTATTTTCTTCTTCCTTCTTTTTCTTCTCCTCATCCTTCCTCTCCTACCTCTTCTTGTCCTACTTCCTCCTCCTACTTCCTCCTTCTCCTCCTACTGCCTCCTTCTTCCTCCTACTGCCTCCTTCTTCCTCCTCCTCCTCCTACTTCTTCCTCCTACTTCCTCCTCCTCCTCCTCCTCCTTCTCCTTCTACTTCCTCCTCCTTCTCCTCTTCGGTCTTCTTCAAATTTTTTCCTTTCCTCCCATTTTTTATCCCTCTTTATCTTCATCGTTATCTTTCCACCTTCTTTATCTACTTTGTCTTCTTCCACCACCTCTTCTTCATTCATCTCCCTCTCTTTTCTTCTTCTCCGTCCTATTCTTTTTGATCATCATCATAATCATCATCACCACCACCACCACCACCACCTCTGATCATCATTTTGGTCAGCATCGTCATGATCATGATTTTCATTACCACCGTCCCCCCCCCTCTCCATGTCATTGTCCCCTGCCACTCAGTTTGTTTACCTTTGAAATCGATCAATTTCGTCATGCATTTCAAGCGAATTAAAGCGCATCCATCAGACTCCCCATCATTTTTTTGTAGCATCATTCTCACTAACTTTGCCACGGTAATCCATTTTCTCTTTTCGAATCTTCCTTTCATGTTGGCTTTATCTCTTTCTTTAGATGACACTACAATCTATAATAGTAGATGAACAAAGATGTCTAAAGGAGGCTGAGAGTCTAACTTGAATCATTTTAAATTCTGAATTTAAACAAATTAATAATAAATTATTTGCTTTTAGTAGATGTTAACTTCAACTATATGGGTGTGTAATGCCATTTAGCATTGTTGTAATGCTTCTTCAAACACAGCTGAAGTCCAACTAAATCAGGTTGGAAACTGTGGTTAGGGCTATGAATGAGGTGGGTTGATGTCGGAAGAAGCATTCCAACTATTCAAAATGCCTATCACACACACAAAAAAGTAATATAAACCAAAACCTTGACGAACATTATTAGCAGAGGTAATTATCCCTTGGTGAGTCTCAATAGTAGTTTTTTCCAACAAAACCTTGTTATATTGGTAGGAATTTCTCTAACAAGGTACCACAGTTTCTAAAGAGTCTTGGAAATATATAAATATTATTTTTTAAACAATGGAAATGATATTTAGTTGATAAAGCTTTTTATAGTGTACAAGAGTTACTTTCACATCAAAGTCAAGCCTCACCTCAACTAATTGATGTAGTAATTATGGTAACTAGTGAATAAGATTGTTAATATTGTATGTATATAATTGTTGATCTGACTTATACTCCTTACTCCCTATACTCCTCAAGCGGAGTCTTCAAGACGTAATCTTCAAAAAAATATATGTAGTAAGTGCTCATATATTCTAAAAGAAATTTTATTTTTAATTCATGTAGAATTATATCTAGCAAAAATAAAAATGGAACTACAACTTGAAAACTAATAATTGATATGGTATGGTAGCTACAAAATTGATGAGCTTTTAATTGTAGATATTTTCCAAGCTCCTAAAAGAAGTTTTATTAAAATCGTGTTGTTTTCATTCAGAAAATTGAATAGAAAGAGCTTCAAAAGAAGTTGAACTTTCTATGCTTATCCAGTTCGAAAAAAGTAACTTAACGGTTTGGTCGCTGTAAAGTTGATGCCATTTGTCTTTCAAGTCCCAAAATAATGAGGGAAGCTCAATTTTCGTTTCGTGCAGTCAATGAAGCGATGTTGAAGTGCCAGTGAGTGAGAACGTCTCAAGAAAATCAATTTCGAAAAGAAGCGGTAAAAGTCAAGTCGGTGGACATCGGAATAATGAAGCGTGGTGAACAGCAACTGAAAGTGGCTGACAGAAAATTGGTTGGGATAAGAAGTGTTTGGAAGGTGTAGAAAGAGAGGAGGAGGAGGAGGAGGAAGAGTAAGGTGAGAAAGAAGAAGGTGGAGGAGAAGGAGGAGGATGAGAGTATAAGAAGGAGGAGAAAGAGGATAAGACGAGAAGGAAGAGAATGTGAAGAGAAAAAAGGAGATGATCGTGAAGATAGAGAAAAGAAAAAGGAGTAGGAATAGGAGAAGTAGAAGGATGGGAGGAGGAGGAGGAGGAGGAGGAAACGTGTTGAACAGCCTAAGTGGCTGACAGAAAATTGATGCAGATAAAAAGTCTCTTGAAGATAAAGAAAGGAGGAGGAGAATACTGTAAGACAAAAAGAAAAAATGAAGAAAAAGGCGGAAGGGAATTAGAAGAAAACCCTGAAGAAAAAGAACCAGGAAGAGAATAAAAAGGAACTGTGGTGAGAATTTGAAGTTAAAAAGAGAAGCTCAAGAATAGGTAGGAAGAAAAAAAACATAGAAAAAGAGTTTGGAGGGTGAAGATGGGAAAAATGAGTGGGACGAATAAGAATAATTTGAAAAATGAGGAGGAGGAGAAGGAGGGTGATGATGGGGATGAGAAAGGATAAAAAAGAGGAGGAATACAAATAAAAAGGAGGAGGAATACAAATAAAAAGAGGAAGAGAAATTGAAAGAAAGAAAGAATCGGAAGGAGAGGGGAATGATAAGAATTGATGCTAGAGAAGAAGGCGAAATAAGAAGGAAGAAGAAAAGGCAGTATAAGAAAAAGAAGTATAGTATTAGGATGAGGGGGAGGAGGAGAAGAAGAAGAAGAAGAAGAAGAAGAAGAAGAAGAAGGTTGAGGAGAAGGAGGTAGAGGAGAAAATCAATGGAAGAAGAATAGGAGGTGGAAGACGAATATGAATAAAAAGAAATAGAAGAGCAAGGTAGAGGAGGGAGAAAAGGAGGAGGAAGTGGTGAAGAAAAATGAGGAGGTGGAGAAGAATGAGAGGGTAAGGAAGGAGGAGGAGGAGGAGGAGGAGGAGAAGAAAGAGGAGGTAGGGATGGAGGAGGAGAAAATTGAAGATGAATTGAAGACGAATAAGAGAAATGGAGAAGTAGAAGAAGATAAAGGAAGATTGATTGATTGATTGATTTATTCATGCAAATAATAGTTGGACAGTTACTAGTATAAAATACAATATATAGGCATCACCAAGTATTATTACATAAATCATTATAACTTACTTATTACATAAACTGTTTATCTATATACAAACATGAAATTATGACTGAAAATGATATTAATATGGTATATAGGAAAAAAAGGAAAAAAGCTTGGTGATACATTTGCATGAAAAGGCGAAGTTAGGGACGGTGTCCCTCTCTTACACTTGAACTATTCCAGGAAGAGGAGAAGAAGGAGTTGGAAATAGAGGAGGAGGATGATAAGCCAATAAAAAGAGCGATGAGGAGAAGGAGAAGTAAAACGATGAAAAGGAGGGAGAAGGAGGTAGAGGAGACAATTAATGGAAGACGAATAAGGAAAATGAGGAAGTAGAAGAAGAAGAAGATCAAGGAAGAGGAGGAGGAGGAGGAGGAGAAGAAGAAGCAGTTGGAGATGGAGAAGAAGGATGATAAACCAATAAAAAGAACGATGAAGAGAAGGAGAAGTAGAAGGATGAAAAGGAGGATAAGCCAATAAAGAGAACGAAGAGGTGGAGGTGTAGGATGAAGGAAAAATCTGCCGAAGATCTAGTAGAAGAAGAAATAATGAAGAAGGTGTAGGAAGCTTAGAAGAAAGAAGTGGTGATAAAGTAGAACGAAAGAAGAGAAGAAAGGAGGAGTTGCTAGAGGTTACTGATTAGGACTTTAAAGGAAGTACGAAAGAGCGGCAGGTTGGTCAAGACAAAAAAATTGATGAAAAACCAGCTTAGATCGATAACCTCTCTGGTCTGTCCCAAGCTATTGAAGTTAGATTGGCTGATTCTCTATGCATAGTATTTAAGGTTTTGTAGATCCAAGCTAGTTTTTGACGTTTTAAGCTTAAACTTCATATTTTCTAATTTTATTCTGTAGCTTTTCAACTTGTTTTATGACGTTGTAGGACCGTATTTATGATCGTTTCTTCAGTGGCTGTTGGGACACTTGAAACGCATTCAGAATAGTTTCTTAGCTTGTTTTGTCAAGTTGCTCCTCCCACCAGTGTGAAATTATTTTATTGCACAAGAAATCAACCTGATTCAAGTCTCTTAAGGCGTTTCTATTTTTACATTTAGCTTGAAAGATTATTTGAATTTTCCGAAAAAATTGCCATTCCTCGAATATTGATTATTTTTAGTTAATATTTCAAGCAAAAATTTGAATTTTTACATCTTTTAGATTTGTTATAAGCCATCGCCAAATGACAACTCAGCTAGTAATGAATCAAGTATATTCTACATTTAATAATTGGGAAATATATGAAACTATATCTTATTTCTTTGAAAAATGTAGCTTCTGGAACTTTCACTTCTTTTTAATAAACTCTAATATTTGCGAAAGCATTTAATAATAATTTTTATTCAGCCAACAGAGCATGCATCATACATACAGTTTCAATGGATATGTATCCCATTTCAAATTTTTTTAATTGGATAAATGTCATGATAATTTATTTCACTTTACGCTTTTTCACATTTTTCTTGTTCTTTAAAATACCAATACGTTTTGTTTTCTTTGAAATTTTACGTTTCCTAACAACATTATCGGATACCTGATCATCCACATTAATTACAATAACAATTACAGTATTATGTTCAATGTTTTAGCGTGGATATTATTTTTAATTTTCATTCTTTCAAAGGTAGATCCACAACTTCTGTATACAACCTCAATGCTACATGCAGCTAATCTAAAAAATGAATACTTTCGAATAAAACAATAACGTTTCTGAAATATTAAAAAAAAAGGCGATGGTGTACGAAAGAGGCCTAGGCACACATGTTTCCTAGATCATGTTTTCATGATTGAAAATCTCCACCCGTCCTGTCGAATAAAACAATTTAAAATAGAATATAATTTCAAATAAAACTTTTCTAAAATAATAAAAAAATAGCAATGTTTGTCCACGAAAGAGGCCTTGGAACGCATGCTTCCTAGATCGTGGAAACGTGACTGCCCTTGTTCATTTCTCAGGATAACATATGTATGATACAGAATAACATATGCATGATACAGAGTGACATGTATATGATTTTCTTGTACATTGTCTTTGTTCTGTTCAGTGCACCGCGGACATTCCGTTGTCCATTGCTGGTCTGCTGGCTCCACAATTTATTATTTCTGTTGTCTTGTCTAGTTGGTGCAGTGCTAGTACTCCACTATGCATTGTACAGCCTTCAATAAAGTTCTCAAGAAGATAAACGAACTCGTATCTGACTGTCGCTGATACTTCTTGTCCTTGAATCTCTTTTTAATCAGGTGGTGACCTCTAGGGCCGTATTTATGATTGTTCTTCACTTAAGGGTCGGCTGTAGTACCGTCGTGAAGCTGGCCCCACCCAAAACGGCAGAAACTATAAGTTGTATATCATGAGATTCTTCAGAGTTTCTGCTATTTAATGCCGCAAAAATAAATTTTCTGCTGTTTTCAGGAAAAAAGTTATTCAACTTTAAAAAAGTTAATTACTGGGTGGGGCCAGAATCACGCTGCCCCACCCACTTCGCAAAACTTAATAAAGCACATTTCAATAGTTTCTGCTGAGTTTCTGCTATTTAATGCCGTAAAAATAAAGTTTCTGCTGCTTTTAGAAAAAAAGCTATAGCCCATTCAAGTTTTGGGTTAATGAAAATTAATTGGCTGTAACTCGGTTAATATACACATTACAATAACGGGCTATGTGTCAATCTTTACTGCTAAACAGTGGCTATCGAATGACACCAACAGCATAGCCGTAGCTACACCAGCAAAAAATATGTAGCAAAAACTATTTTGCCATTTAAACCAATGTTATTTTTAACCAGCCCCACCCACTTCAAAAATTTCAATTCAATATATGTCAAGATTTTCAGTTGAATTTCTGCTACTCAATGTCATGAAAAGTAAAGTTTCTGCTGCTTTCAGAAAAAAGTTATAGCCAATTAAGTTTTGGGTCAACGAAAATTAATTGGCTGTAACTCGGTTAATGACACATCAGCATAGACCGGTCATTTGAGACAATGTTACATTTGAGACTAATGTACATACATGCCAGAGCAAGGCTTAATTTCTGAATTGAGAAGTACCGGAGCTGTAACGTACCGGGGGGTCTGGGGGTATGGTTTACCTCTCAGCAAAAGCGGGGTTCGGGGGTCCCCCCCCGCAGGAAATGTTTGAAAGTTACACTTGAATTTGTGCATTCTAAAAGCATTTGAGCATGGTTAGTAATGCACATAGTCCTATTATATTACATAATATACAAAATAATAAGATTTAGGGTTTTATTGAATAAGGTTTTTAAACGATTTTGAAGAGAACTTGGAAACCATAACTACAAAAGTCAAAACTCAAGTCAGGTTAAAAAAGGGTACAATTTTTCGGTTTTTCACTTATACATTGGAAACGATAATTAAGATTCATTAATTTCTCTGTTCTCACCAAAGTTAAAGCTAACAAAAAGCTCCAAAAAAATCAGCTCCGATGAAGCCCACATAGGTCTGAGACCTGTGCGTGGGTAATGGTTGGATGATGGTGATTGATGAGTTGGACCTACAGTTTAAGGTGGGTTCCGAACCACCGGGAAGTGATTTTACAGCAGAGAACAGTGTCTTTTTTGCTGGCCAATCTAATCGGTCACCGTTACAAACGGGACCTACGAGAACGCAGCTTATCTCTCTGATTGAACAGATACCTGCTACGGCTCGCGGCTATCACTTCCCTTAAGTGGACAATGGGTAAAATTTCACGAAATATCTTTCAGATATTTGAAGGGTTTATTGTGTGAGGACTACTCTTCACAGAACCACTAGTGGTAGGGTAACTCAACTTACTCTTTGGTATGTATGTGCTTAGTAGTATCTTTAATAAGTTTCAATTATATTGAGTTGTGTGTCCAGTTAAATTATTTATTTAATACATCAACCCCAACGGAGTAGTCGATTTTTCTAGATTATTTGTAATATGACGTCACAGCCGGCTGCTGTATGTGGTGATGTGTGTTGCTTATCGAAGCGGCTCCCTCCCATTAAAGCAATTATTGTGGAATGTCATCACGTTCTACTAACTACTACCAGAAGATTCAAAAATGGGGTGTACGGTATTCTCCCACTTTCCCCTATGCTTGCAATATATTCAACAAGTTTCTTTTTACTATTTCTTACTCACTAACAAATGTTCCTATATAGGTGAGAAAAAGAACTAGAATATTATAAAAGTAGGCTTACTCAAAGACCATTTTAATTTTTTAATCAAAATATATTAATACGGCTTTGATATGATTACAGTTAAGAAAATTGTTATCACAACCTTTTAGTAAGTCAAATTGCTGTTTTTAAGTAAGGATTAATGAGGTATTCGAGACTTTTTCGTTTGCACTAAAACGTCAATGTCAGGGTTGAATGAAGGTATTTTTAATCTTAAGTCACTTTCAACCTTGAGTTGATTTCCGTATTTGTTTTTTATGAAAGCGAAAATTTAAAAAAGGGCGTTCATATGGTGGTGACATAAGCGTATCCAGAAATTTTTCAAGGGGGGTCCACACTTTACCTACATACAACACTCCTTGATTACCCCCCCCCCCCCCCCACCACCACCAATGGCAATCAAATCCTAAAACTTTTATTCACTTTGTAACTACAGCAAGTATCACAGCAGCCGTAGTTCATCAATTTTAACCTATTTCAATTTATTAATTAAGTATTATACTGTACTACTTATTACACAATACATATACTAATGTTTTTTTTAAGATATTAAAAAGTTGCTAAACCCATTTTAAAATTTCCAAACTCAATGTTTTTAAAAAGAAAACATATTTTTCGACACCCATCCCATGTGAGATGAAAGGTGAAGGGAATAGGTGAAGACAACAATACATTAAAAGGGTGCATTCTATGAGTATGAAATGAAGAAACCAAGTACCCTGATGTGTATCTTATTGAGAGGGTACTAGAGAAGAAAGGTAACAAATTGTATGTGAAATGGTTGGGCTTTGATTCGAAATACAATTCATGGATTGATAATAATAGTGTTGTCTGAAAAAATAATCATATTGTCTCTGAATTGAAAAATGAACTTGAAACAGCACATATCAAAACTACCACTGATCAACTTTGATAAGTATTCAAATGAGAAGAACAGAAACCAACAAATGAGACACAGTGTACTTTTGAATTGTGTGTGCAACATCCAATATTGGGAAAATCAATATAGTTTTCAATTTATTATTTGCAGAAAATGGTGTTAAATCTTTAAATTTATATGCATTTACCAAATCTCACCAGCAAGACTCATGAACTTCTCAAAGAAATTATGAGTCAAGTCCTTGAGATTGGATTCAATTAATTTGTTTCAACAAATGAAGAAATCCCACACCTGATTGATTTCTGAACTATCACAACTACTGTTTGAGGATGAAGTCAATGTTACTTTAATTATTAATGTTTTAGCTGTTTTTGCGTGAAAGTAATGGATATTTTCTTTTTTCAGCCAAAACAAACTTAAAACGAAAAATAAAAAATCCAATAATTGAAAAATCTAAAACTAATATTAAATGGCAGCAATTATTTTTATTCTCTATTAAAACTTGTATAAATGCAAGATTGTATGGCATTGTACCAGGACCGAGAACGAAATTATTAATTTTACTTCAACACCGACCGTGATCCACGCAGAAACTGAGCTTCTGGACAGTTGAAAAGCTCAAACGGAAGTCTATAAATTCATTTTGTTATTTTATCATGGAAAAAGAATTCACAATATCAACATTTGCGAGCTATGCTACTATAATACGTTTTTTCTATTTCTAGACTAATGACTTCTCTCAGCTGTGTCATGAAATTCTAACCCACTCTTTCTCGATAATGTACCATACATTCAATTACATTCTCCTCTATCGTATAAAGATAGTCTAAACATGCTACAATAATGGATACAATAACAGCCGCGATGCTCAGTTTTCAACACTCCAATATTGTAATATTAATTCCGTCTAGATTAAATTTTGTTCACTAGAATTATTATCACTGGTATAGAATTATTCTCAAGAACCTTTCCTACAGCAAAAAAGCATTCTATCTAGTGCTTAGTCATCTCAAATGTGGGTGGGGGGGTCCGGACCCGGGGACCCCCCCTTGAATACGCCCCTGGGTGGAGAATACCATCAGAAATCTAATCGCAATAATAACGGATATTGTTGGATATTCTATCCTCGTCACCATCCGAAATGTTGTTAAATCTTTCTCCTTATTAAATGATAAAATCGCGGCAGTTCAATGAGCTCTTTTTCCTGCAAAATAATTAATTACTGGTTTTTCAAAAAACTCACCCAAAAAATAAAGGGAAACCTAAAATAGCCACACATTTTAAACTCAGTATTTGAATATAAAACTTCACAGAACACACTTCTTATTTTGCAATACAAAATTTGATGAATACAGTATTATTTTTAGAAAGAAGTTAATTTTGTTAAAATATTTTAAACTGATGCATCTACATACAACGATTGTGAATAGTTTAATAACTCAAATTGTTAAGAGAAAATGTGTAAGAAATGTTCAGTTACTGTAATATTTCAAGATTTAAAAGAGTAACTGGGAGGTCGTAAGGCTGAGATTATTTAAGTTTGTTGTCCTCATCAAATGGATTTTCAATCCATTGTTTTCCTTCTTCTATGAGTGAAAAGTAGTGTTTTAGTTCAGAAGCCAAGGCTTTAAGATGATCATAGATCATTTTGGAAGTTTCTTTATTTACTTTGATAGTTCTGTAATAATTTTATCATCCAAAAAATCGTTCAGAAGTCGTAAGTCATCAAATAATACATTTTTTTAAATGTTATCGGACCACCATTGTATCTCTTTGATAGTAGCATCAATTTTGTCTTGCACAAATAATTTGTGAATATCTTTTTCAAATTAAGGGTATTCAGAGAACTAAGAATATACGCTAAGTAAGCTAACTTTATTAACCAAACCTCATCATTAAGGCATTTGTCAAAAAAGACAAGAGCTTTCAACTCTCCTACTTGCAATATTGTGATACGAACGAACAACCGTACATTATCATGAAGCCTGAATCAACCTGGCAAGAACGTTTCCTATGGATAGTCAATGGACTTCACAATGGAGTAGTTGCTCACTTCAGGGGCGCACCCAGACTTTTGGTTTTTGGGGGGGGGGGGTCTTACCCGTCCAACCAGGTAAAGTTTTGGAAGGGAGGGCGTTAAAATTAGGATTTTTCAGAGCTCTTTTTACAAGAATGTTGCCTGATAAAGTTTATGTGTGGGCAATAAAATAGCATTAGCAAAATAAGCAATGGGTAAACAAAATGTGTTCATCATGAGTTTATTTGTACAGAGTGTTTCAAGAGTTCAAAATGATTCTGCCATACTGCATAAGCCACATCTCATGAGGATAAAAAAATTAGAATGAATGTAAGTCCGGACGCTTTGTTACAGAAATAAAGAGGGAGAAAGATTACAGCTATTAAGATTACAGCCATCATCCATTCAGAAATGACTAAGGTCTTCATATAGATGGCGTGAATTAAATGGAAATGTAAAATTATCTGAAACGTGCTACAAGATTCACTACTATAAATTTTTATGATGCTCACATGAGACCTTTGTGTTGATAATAAAGTGAACGAAAAATGCCAGTCTGAACGCGAATCGAGATTACCAAATTATTGATATTGATATTTCAATTGATATTTTACAAAAATTCACAAAATTAACATAATATAATGATGTTTTTTTATTGTCGGCCTAGTGGTTAACCAATTAAATTGCCAATGAGCCAAACATTTTGTTCAATTTCTCCATCAAACCTTGTCAAATCATTTTTTGAAATTAAATATGAATGTACTCAATAGTCAAGAACGGTCCCAAATTTTATAAAGTCGAGTTTTTTTTAATCAAAGCATACTGATTTTGCACAGATGCTTTCCACTTGCTATTCTTCTGTTTTTGATCCAATTTAAATTCTGGTTTTGTAAACTCTGGGTGCTTTATTCGCAATCAATAACCAAGTTCATAACCTTCAATCTCAAAAACGCCTTCTTTTGGCCCTTTTTTGCATATTTCATATAACATATAACTTTATAATCGCAGTTCTTAATGTTTTAAATAATTTTACAGTCCATTTCACAACGAATGCATTCAATTCACCACCTAAATGAGGGCTTTAGAAGCCTAAAGTTTTCTGAATGAGTGCTAATTTATTGATCTCTTATTGAAAATGATAACTTCACTCTTCTGCTGTATTACTTTCTGTATTGAAGCGTTTTCGAAGGAATAAACTTTTGCAATTGTATTGAATTTTTTTCGCAAAAACCTGTAAAACTTTTCAAGGAAATTGTTAGTCGCGAACCGTAACAGGTACCTGTTCAGTCAGATAAGATAAGCTGCAAATTCCTAGGGTAAGGGTGACCGAATAGATCGGCCACCAAGAAAGAGGGTTCTCAGCTACGAAATCACTTGCCGATGATGCGGAACTCACCTAAAACTGTGGATCCAACTCATCAAACATTAACATTCAACACATTACATTACTCACGCACAGGTCTCAGAACTATCTGAGCT
The DNA here is from genome assembly GCA_948455865.1 of Conomelus anceps. Taxonomy (NCBI): domain Eukaryota; kingdom Metazoa; phylum Arthropoda; class Insecta; order Hemiptera; family Delphacidae; genus Conomelus; species Conomelus anceps. The sequence goes on from OX418221.1 coordinate 2,586,551, forward strand.
TCATCTTCCGAAAAATATTATATTATTAATCTACTGTAACGTTGAATGTATTACAGGTTTAGGAGGTTCTAGAAGCTAGAGGTCCTGTACTTATTGGTTAAATGATTGCCAGATTAATATGAGTGAGACGAATTATCTTTACCCAGCCGCCTGGTCAAATCTAATTCTGCCAGGCTACAAACTCTATTTCCACCTATGGTAGTCACTCATAATATTCCTTTCAATATCGATATTGTTAATTGCTATTAACACTATCCTATTTAAACAAGTTTGAAATGTACAGCCTAGAGTTCATATTACAAACAGCCAATTCGCTTGAAAATTATCAAGGTTTTGATAAGGATTTCAGGACCTGAGGGAAAGGCTTGAGCCCCAAAGCCCCCCATGTCAAGCCACTAGTTATGAACATTATTCTACTTAAAAAGCTGAATACATGACATGTACCAACACTAATAAGCCTACAGCACATAGTCTCCATAATAAATTTTCTTGAACATTATTAACAATTTTTCAAAGAGCTCAGGTTCTTGGAGGGGGGGGGGGGGCTTAAGCCCCTCAATCCCCTTCCCTTGGCTGCGCCACTGGCTCACTTCCTATTTCATCGCACAACCCACCAAAGACCCTTGAGTTTTTAGATTGTAATTGATGAAATTAACAGGTTCATACGAATCTGTGTGAGTCATCTGGGAGCAGTGGACAAAATAGAGTGGAGTAAATAGAGTTGACTGAGGTGGTGGGGGGGGGGGGGGGTCTACTAACCCCTCCCACGGTCAATCACTCTTACATATTACTCCCTTCAAAAAATTTCTCAGAATATAAATATAATACATATTATACAATATTCATACAGGGTAAAGGAACCAAACGCTGACAAAAGCGCTTGGCTGACTTAATTGAGCCTCAATTGTGGCGCGCGACCACAACTACAGTTGCTCAGTATAGCAAGGCTATTGGATATAATTAATTTCCACATCTATTACACATTGCTTTGCTTTCTCAAATGATTCCATTTAAACATAAATTAATAATGTAATAGGTACTATTGTAGTGAATGTGAACACTATGTATATATTGTGGGGTCGCATTTTCATTAAATGAGATACGGGCACTAAATTAATTATTATCTACAAAAAAAGAAGATTTAAGCTAGACGTAGCAGCCTAGTCTATGCTTAATACGACTATTTCACCAAGAAATAAAAAGTAATAAATTAAGAATAATTTGAATAGATTATTAATAAACCAAATCGGATAAATAAATCATAATACGAACCTAATTTACTGTAAAATAAGTATTTATTCAATCATCCATAGAAATAGTAACAATTAACCAAAACTTTATTCGATTCATTGTTTACCGTACCGTCCTTATCAGTAATCTATCAGCTGTAAATGAACCGGCTTTCCGACAAGTTTTGTCAACCAAATTATGTTCAAATTATTCTGTTTTCTAAAAACTATATTGTAAATGCTAAGGACCGCTCATTATTTTCCCCATCCATAAAAAATGGATTTGTATTAATTTCTCACTGTTTTATTTGTTTAGTCCGTGACATGCAGAATTCCATAGAGGTTTCAACCCCTATAATTGTGGATGTCACGTGACTTTTTCTATGTAAAAATTTTATTCAGGAGTTTCCAACAGTCCTAGCCATATTTGTCTAGAGGGAGTAGCCCAATAATTTGTGTGGCTAAAAATTTGCAAAATTCAGTGTAAATGTAAATTCTCAGGCAGGACCACAGAATATTTAATGAGGAGCTCCTAACGACGATTATGTCTATTTTTTTAATTATTTTAAAACATTGTGAAACTCTAACTACGACTTAAGCCCAGCTGAATCGCGAGGTACACGATGGCCACCAAATAGCAATATTCCACATCGCCTTCTGTCGACCTCATGCATCAAAGTGGTGAATATAAAGTCATATAAATTAATGGAATTCCATTTGTGCGCGTATTAAAAGTGTCGTCGAATAATATCCATAATGGACGATTCTTAATTTAAATTACCACTGTACAGGCACGAATCGTCATCCTCGTGGTCAAGAAACACCCTTAGTGAGGTGAAATCACGCAAACTATATTCAATTTAAAAAAAAATCTTTCTACAACATTTTAAAAATATTTCTTAAACTTAATAGTCTAACCATAGATTCAATCTCCATTCATTTTTAATAAATTTCATATAATACTAATTTCAATTCTCTGTTCCATGCTTGGAACATATTCTCTTTTTTTGTGCCAATAAATTTCTCAAGTATTATTTCTTACATTATTCTGTTTTACACCCTGTTTGACGATTGCTCTGGTCCAACTATTCTATATAACTCATTTGTGAGTCAGGGATTCAATTGTTGAATTTACCTGTTCAAGATTGAGCAAGGGTAGAAACAGTATTCGGTCCCTAGTGGATCTGAAGGTGTATCACATAAAGTGGCGTTATCCAAATAATAGCGGCCACTTCACAGGTGATACTGAATTTATTGGTTACATTTTTTTCCTACTAGCATAAGATTTAGGTACGACCGGAAATCTGCAATTGATCAGTAATATGTCCTTCCAAGGCCTATGAGAAATAATTATAAGGATTACTTGAGGGGCATTTTGCTTTTTTTGTATGGTTTGATTCGAATCGCCAAGTTTTTCGCCTTGATCAAACCTGAAGCTCTACCGCATCCGATATTTCCAAGGAGGAAATACTTATTTCAAATATTATTTTTAATTATCGAGGGCAGAGTCGAATCAAGCCCGACAATATGATGACCATTCCACATTGTTCTAGTTTTGCAGTTTCTATCTTAAGATAATTCTTCTTAGTTAATAATAGTTCTTCCTTGGCCATGGATTGAGGCCTACTCATTGATTTCAATTGTTTGCAATGAAGAGAAAATGTGGTATTCAAAAGAAGTTGTCATTAAAAAAATATTTGCTGAGCATACTCCAGTTATCGACTATCGAAAATTCAGTGTTCCTGATAAATAATATTTGAAGGCATTTTCAATTTGAATTTAATTAACAGTTTTTATAGTCTTTACTTCAATTGGTTTTTATCCAATCCTTATTCATGAGATGAACTTATTTAATTCACTTTAAATTACCTTTGAGAATTTAAATTTTATGCAATTTATTTAAATGAATTTATGATAAATTTTATTATTTTATTTATTTGTTTTTTATTCTTGGAATATATTTAGACTGTTAGATCTGTTTTATATAGAAGAAAATGAGCGAACTAGTTGATTACAATGAGGACTCTTAAGCTATTATTATTGATTTTCAAATTTCTCTACTATGTTTATTAATTATTAGTATATTATTAATCATTAAATAGGCTATATTAGACATTATCATTTTTTTAATTATTGTTAATATCTCTAGTATGTTTTATATGTATGATTACTATTTGATATATAAAATCAAATTAGCTCATTCAAGGTATGTCAGCTACTGGTGTCAAGGTAGGCATATGTCAGCTACTGGAGGTGACCAAAAATAGAGGTGTCAGCTCTTGGTATAGATATCAAGTGATTTTAAAATAAAAATTTCTTGTTGGAATTAGTATCTAAATTGTTCCCAATTTCAATCAGCCATTTAAAAGACTTGAATAAATAGATTGTAAACATTTTTTTATTAATCCGTACAATAGCTCAAAAGTAAATATATAATATTCATGAATTGACTCACTAAGGTGTCAGCTGCCGGTTTCTTCACCCTAGCTTCAAATTAAATGAATAATCTTTCAAATTTTTAGTTTTTTAAATTGTTTCTTACTATTTTTCTAAGCAAGGTTATCTATTTCAAAAAAAAATTAATTTCAGATTCTTGATAAATTCTGTTTAAAAAGTAAAAGAATATCGAAAGTTCAATTGATTTTGAGAATTGGTTGAAAATTAGTTGAAAATATTAACTGACAGAAATAACTACAAATGGCCCGCAAAAATTCGTCAAATTTGAGCTAGTAGCTCAAATCGTTTAATGAGTCTTTATCCAGTACTCATGAGAAGAGATTCTATAGCCTATACATAACAGTTCTTGAAAGAGGTGAGCAATCATAATTTAGGCAATAGGCTATAGCGACAAAGATTTTTGTTTATAGGAACAGTTGATTGCTATTTCTGTGGAAGAATGGAATACAGGTAATAGAACTAACATATTTCTATTGGAGGTGTGAAAACAACTACAAAAAAAATTTTTGGTTTCAGTTCAGCAATTCAAGTGAATTTCAAATTGGGATATTGAAGAGAACATTTTTGGACACTAAGAGAACATTCTCGGACACATAAGGAATGACACAATCTTAGTCTCCGAAAATGTTTCAAACCCAATTATTATTTTGAAACAACAAAGCGTTACCAAAAATCGCTTTCTTAGAAAAATCAATCTGCAATTATCTGCTCTTTAGAAAATTTGCAAATTATAAAGATATGGATAATAAATGCTGTGTAACAGAGGGAAGGTCTGTAAATAGTGCCGAAGCTGATTAACAAAATGGGGAAGTGAGAAATGATTGGACGTAGTGATGAAGACTGAGACATTATGGAAAGATGAAGAATGAAAAGGATGTGGGTGAGCGAGCGAGTGAGTGAGAGAGAGAATGAATGAGAAAGACCTCCACCACAGACTGGAAATAATTATCATGCTCTGTGTTGTGTTATCGATGACTGGCAGCATGTGACGTCAACCAGCAGTTGTAGGCCTATAAGAATAAGATGCGAGAATCAGCTGTTCTATGATGAATGAACATCTAAAAAAATTCAGTTGGTTTCAGAAACAATTATTGGTTTCATGTTTAATACGGTAGCCATGGCTTAATAGTAAAGATTGACACTTAGCCCGTTATTGTAACGTGTATATTAACCGAGTTACAGCGAAATAAGTTTCATTAACCCAAAAATCAAATTGGCTATAACTTTTTTTCTGAAAGCAGCAGAAATTTTATTTTTGTGGCATTTAATAGCAGAAACTCAGCAGAAATTATTGATATGTGTTTCATTTAGTTTTGCGAAGTGGGTGGGGCCGCGTGATGCTGGCCCCACCCAGTAATTAATTTTTTTAAAGTTGAATAACTTTTTTCTTGAAAACAGCAGAAAATTTATTTTTGCGGCATTAAATAGCAGAAACTCTGAAGTATCTCATGATATACAACTTATAGTTTCTGCCGTTTTGGGTGGGGCCAGCTTCACGAAGGTGGCTGTAGTAGCTAGAATGTTTTTCAAAATCGACAGTAGTGAATCTGTCAAGTTATGAACGACGCTCCTGGCGCTCCCTGTCAGGTTACTGTTTGTAGACAAGCCTGTTTTGAGTGCACTGAACAACAACTAATTTGTGGAACTTACCTCTACAAAAAACCATTTAAAAACTTTACAAATGAAGCAATAATTAAGAAAAAATTCCTTGTCATGAAAAACATTATAACGGAGAGAACCCGTTTTGTCATTTTTTGATATCTATATCACAGACGTCAGAAAAAAATCATAAATTCGTGACTCATAAATCCTTATTTAGAACAAACAATGGAAGAAGTATGAGTTTTTCAGAAAGCAAAGTCGCTTGAGCATAATCAGACCTTCAAAATAAGACATTGACAGTAATTTTCAGATTATAAATAGGTGAGTTATATGGTTTCGAAATTAGCATTGCTCTTATGGAGATACAAATCCAACATTGCCGCGCTACAGCCGACCCTTAAGGGACTCTCTTCTAGTGTCTGTTGACTCGAGAGACTCTTGGAATGCCTCTATTACATTTCAAGATTCCCTCGAGTCAAGAGACACTGAAACCCATGTCAAAATTTTTGATTTTTTTTTTTTTAATTGTTATTTATGTACAATATTTGGTTAAATTTTATCAATGATGCAGTTATTGGTCCTTGTAATCATTGAAATTTGAGTAAGATAAACATTATTGAAGCTCGAAAATTAGGCTATTTTGGATGGAATAGATTATTTTGATCTAGACTAGATTATAATGTTTGTTGTTCATTTAATAGACGTTTACAGGATTACGTGTAGAGTAATGTCTCAATGCCACTCTAGATGACTCTATTATTACCATACGGTATTGTGTTATAAAACGACAATTCGGACGTTCCGAATCTACCTAAACTTTCAGCTTCACTATGTTTCCCATGATACACTGAGACACAGATCCCATTTTAAATATAAATTTTCGCATTTTTAATTGTTATTTTATTATTATTGATGTATTTTGCTATATTATATTATTTGTGAGATATTGGTCCTTGTAATCCATTGAAATTTGAGTAACATAAACATTATTGAAGTTTAAAAATTATTTTAGACGATTCTCATGATGTAGACTAGATTATAATGTTGGTTGTTCATTTAATAGAAATTTACAGTATTAGATTAATTCGGAATTTCTTAATTTCACTCTTGATGGACTCTGATATCATATTGCGTTATAAAACGACGATTCGGAACCAACCTAAACTTGTAGCTTCATGCTTCCCATGATACGTCTCTCAAACGGTGATGTGGAACTCGATTGTGTCTCCTCTCGAATCAAAGCAATTCCATCATTGTATTATTATTAATTTTTATTTTATTTTATTCTTATTATTAATAATATAATTTGTAATACATTTATTTGTAACACATAACACAATCAAGTAAAGATACAACAGGCATAGCCCACAACTGCTTTCTTTACAAATTTTTAAATGAAAAATCCAAATTTTAGGTTATGTCCGAGTTGAACTAGGAATTTCACTTCAAATACAATCACTGATTCATTCCAAAACAAAAATATCAATTTAGGAGTTGAATTTAAAAACGGAGGGTAATTGTGCCGCAGATGTTAGCAAATAAAAAGTCACTTGAAACTACACCAAATTGTAGTATTATGTCTCCTGATCACAATTATCAAGTTTTTAAGTGTCGGTCTCAATTAAATAATTAATTATTCAATATTGAAAACCTACCTTTGGAACAGAGCCCCAAAATGACTATCTTCAGCAATTAACTTTAATTGAGTGTTTAGAATGCATGAATCTTTGCAACACAATAATTTGCATTTTAATTTATTAATTATTTACTCATGCAATTTATCTACTTAATAATAAAGGCATTTTCAATTTGTTCCAAAATCTCATCACTTGATGCATCGCACATAATTATACATAACCTGTAGCCAGCTAGCCACTCCACAGCCTGGGTTTTAGGCTTTTGGGCCATGACCTTTTAAATCTGCACATGTGCAAACATTTCGCGCATGCGCAGAAGCGTAGTCTGCGTGAATGGAACGAAGTGGAATGGAAACTGGAATGGAACTGCATAACCAAACCTTTCCTAACCTGGCTAGATGTGACTGAACCACCTTTAAAATACCTTTAAATATTCAACTTTAAACCTTTTAAATATTTACAGAGGTGGTTCAGTCACATCTAGCCAGTTTAGGAAAGGTTTGGTTATGCAGTTCCATTCCAGTTTCCATTGATGTTCTGATGTAGATGGCACTCCATTGCTCTATCTGTTTGTCTATGATGTTATGCTTTGTACTATAAAGGCTTTTCAGAGCCGTATTTATGTTCAAAAGGTGAGTTTTTAATATTGAATAATTAATTATTTAATTGAGACCGACACTTAAAAACTTGATAATTGTGATCAGGAGACATAATACTACAATTTGGTGAAGGTTTCAAGTGATTTTTTATTTGCTAACATCTGCGGCACAATTACCAAACGGAGCACTAACACAATCCAATAGTCCAGAGAAAGTTGACATAATTTTGAATTTTGTTTAGATTTAAGAGCCAAAATAAAGAATTCATAACATATTCATTTCAGCATATATATAGAAATACATTCAGTATTCCCAAAATCTGACTCATATGATAAGAACATAAGGGAAAAATGTTCACAAGAAACATTCATTTAAAAAACTCAAGTTACTAATTCGTGAACTGGTAACTGATATTATTCTATGACTTAATATAATTACACATTGGTCATGCAAGTCATTCTGAGCATTCAAGTCAAACATTAAATCTAACATGATCTTCACCTGCATCAAGGTGGCAAACTAAACGATTCAAATGGGTAATTGAATATTTTAAGGCGGTTTACCGCTCTGTAAGTTATAGAACGAACATTTTTCATACACATGATGTCGACTAGACCAGCCTCAGTACTCTTTATAACAATGTGATTCACCAAGACCATGAAGCGGAACAAAATAAGAAAAGTTGTAGAATGGTTGAACTTGAGAGAGTAGACGTTGGAGTTCTTCGGACTTCGGTCATGTAGATTGTAGAAAACTGTAGCCGGCAGCTATACGGACGGCTCTAGTAACTTATTTTTGCTCTTCCTCCATCTTGAAACGTTCCAGTTGTTCAATTGAAGATTATTCCAATTGCTGCCAATAGACTTGCCCCGGGAGAATGATGAAATGATAGCTAGAACATGATTGCAACAATTGTTATTACTTGAAACCATCGTTAAGAATGTGATTGTAAAATCTTTCTTTATCACATAAGCTTCTTTCTTTATCACATGAGCTTTATAAACAAATAAAAACGTTTATTAATCAATCATCTTTAAATTGGATTAATCAAAAAGGTTTGTGTGTGAGTTATAACGATAAAATAGAATTCAATAGAATTCCCAGATTGATAAATAGCCTTGGCAGTGATATTGATATATTTGTAAACGGAACTCTCTCAGAGTGAAAGCTTTCAACTTCCTCGGTTAAAAAGTATGTGATATTTTCTCGTGTTTATCATTCGTTTTCTCAAACTACTCTTTTCCATTTCCTCTCCTTTTCATCCTCTTTAAAAAATCTTTATCTTCTATTTTATTGATCTAATTTTTTATATTACTTTTCAGTTGTATTTGCAACCTTAACATTAATCTATAATTTATACCATAATAAGGTACTTATATCTCATGATAAGTTTTCCTCTCTTTTTATGATTCTACATTCTTTACATGACTTTTACAGTATTTTTCCATTTTCTGTCTTAAAATGCATAAATTTATCTTCAACTTTAATGATTATACAGTAAATGATTCATGTAAACTGTGTTAGGAAGCTTTTTTGGGCGTAGGCATGTAAGCTTCGATCTATGCTTTGTACTAAATACAAAGTACAAATATAAATACTTTCTCTACACTATAAATAAATTAATAAATAAAAAGTTAATGCGCATAGATCTTATTGAATTCATTTTAATTTCAAATGTTTTAGTAATATTGTGTGTAATATGAATACAGTTCAATCAAATAGCTTGATTCAAGTAATAATAATGAATGTGTAAGGCTTTCATTGGTTGGGAGACCCTTTCGCGCTTTCGGGTAGTTCCACCTCGCCGCTTGAGCCATGTTATTGGAAACGTGGAGGTACCACAATTTTAGATATCACACAAGCATACTCTCTCACTCTCTCTCTCTCTCTCTCTCTCTCTCTCTCTCTCTCTCTCTCTCTAAAACCTAGGACTAAATGACTGTCCTATTGGTTGTGCTTTGATTGAGATTCCCAATCATTTTCTTTCTTTAATAATTAGTATTCTTGTTCTTTCTTTATTCATATGTTTTTCTCCCTTTTCTAATTCTTTCTTCCAATTTGTTTCTACTCAATTCATCTGGACACTTTCTACTAATTTAATTACTTGCTCCTTGCTATTGCGCCCTTTGATGCTTTTAATCTCATCAATCTCAACTTCATCATCATTCTCTTTTCTTTTTTTTCTTTTCTATTTCATAAGTCCATTGTACAATTTGTTTCCCAGTTATTCATTTTTATTTTTACTTCTTTTTTTTGCTACATACATTTCATGAGTTATGTTTTATCATTAGCAAATATATATTTTTTCTTTTAATTAATCTTTTTAGTTTATTTCAACTATAATTACTTAATGTAATGTAATATTTTATATTTTAGGATATATTTATTAGTGTTTGCCATAGGTCTTACTAGACCTGGCAACGTAAGATGTTATAAATAAATATCAAATATCAAATATCTCTCTAGGTTAAGTGTAAGAGAGGGACACCGTCCCTAACTTCGCCTTTTCATACAAATGTATCACCAAGCTTTTTTCCTTTTTTTTTCTATATATCATATTAATATCATTTTCAGTAATATTTCATGTTTGTATATAGTTAAAAAGTTTATGTAATAAGTAACTGATAATGTTTTATGTAATAATACTTGGTGATGCCTATATATTGTATTTTATACTAGTAACTGTCCAACTATTATTTGCATGAATAAAGAAATCAATCAATCTAGGATAAAATAAAGGCTTCAATTCAATTCTCTCTCTCTCTCTCTCTATCTCTCTCTCTCTCTCTCTCTCTCTCTCTCTCTCTCTCTCTCTGTGGTCAAGACTCAAGAATGGAAGATTCTTTGTCCAAACTTCGCCCTTTCATGTAATTGCATCATTCAGATTGTCATCACCGTAGCTTACTTCATTAAGATCATTGTCCATAATTTCTAACACTAAAAAAATAGCACCATCTAAGTTCTCTCTACTATAATACAACTGCTGCGTTTTCCCATTCTTTTTGCACCACTGCACAAACCAGTCGAATGTTCCAGAAATAATTGCTATCGATCACTAAAGTAAAAAAGAACGAAACTAAGGGTTAAAGGAAGTGGACTCGGTACATAAATGGAGCAACTTTTTGCGGTTTCGAGATAATGTGCAGAAAATGCAACAATTTCAACTCGGCTCAACTCCTGAAGATTTAAACGATTTAAGAAGAGCTTTGAGAAGGTGGAGTCGAGCAATAATCTCGGTACGACTGTGCTCAACGTTCTAATTTTTTTTTTAACGTTTTATCGATGGACGCTTATGATAAAGTGCCCCAAGGCTGCTCCATAGTACTTACTATCTGGTCGAACCACTCTCTACATGGGGATTATGATGTTCATTCCCCCTCTCTCATTCTATCTCTCTTGCTTACAATAGGAAGCTATTGCTTAGTAGCTATGTGGTCATTTTATGAAGGAGACCGGATTCTCTCTTTATCCCTCTCTCTCTAGAAAAATTTCGTTTACGGTCAAGTGTTGATGAGAAGGATATTCTTGAATATCCTCTTCCAAGAATGGATATTTATGTGTTCAAACTTCGCCGTTTCATGTAGATACATCACATTCATATTATCGTTATCAAATTGCATCTTATATTCATATCGTTAAATAATTCTTTAGTTTAGATTTGTAAAATTCATAGAACAATAATAATTACAGTACTTATATATTTTTAACTATCATAATCTAAAATCTAAGACTGCATTTTGTAATCTACATGAATTAAGTAAATAATCTAATCTAATCTCTCCCTCCCCTTCAATCACTCTCTCTTTCTTTCTCTCCTCTTCCTCCCTCCCAGTCTTTCTCACTTCTCTCTCTCTCTCTCCTTCTCACTCTCTTTCTTTCTCTCTTCTCTTTTCCTTACAATCTCTCTCTCACTCTCTTTCCCACTCTCTCACTCCCTCTGTTTCTATCTTTTTTCACTCACTCTATCTCACCCTTTCTTTCTCTCTCTACTCTCTTTCTCACTCCTCTCTCTCTTTCCCCTCACAACCCGCTCTTTCTCTTTCTGTATTTTTCACTCACTCTCTATACTCTCTTTCTCTCGCTACTCTCTCTCACCCTCACACTCTCACCTCCACTTTCTCTCTATTGCTTTACTCTCTCTCTATTCTCTTTTTCTCTTCTCTCTCTCACCCTTTCTTTCTCTCTCTACCCTCTCTCTCACTCTCTCCCACTTCTCTCGCTTTCTATCTTTCTTTCTCACTCTCTCACTTTCCTTCTTCTTTTTCTCTCTTTTTCCACTCTCACTCTCTCTTTTTTCTCTCTACTCTCTTTTTCCTCTCCCTCTCCTTGGCTCACTCTCTCTTTCTTTCTCCATCTACTTTCTTTTCCCCTTCTTACTCTCTCTCTCTCTCATTCTCTACTCTCTTTCTCCCCTCCCTACTCTCTCTCCCCCCTCTCGCGGTACTACACTCATTTTCTCCCCCCCTCTCTACTTTTTCTCTCTCACTCTCTCACTCTCACTCTCTATCTCTATCTCTCTACTCTACTCTCTACTGCTTATAGTAGGAAGCTATTGCTTATAGTAGCTATGTGGCCATTTTATGATGGCGACCGGATTCTAGGTTTTGAAATAACAACTACATCACTGTCTACTGCAGTTATAAATAGTACATAATATACTGAACATAGGTATATATATCTACTGCATATACTGTAGGTATATGTAAACTGCATTTATACTGCAGGCAGCCAATTGGAGCAAACTTCTATCAAGTGTTGCCCTCGCTTGCTGTATGCACACCTACTCTTATCCTATATAGAGAACTTTTATTATAATAATAGGGATTTCCCCCGCATGCTATATGCACACCTTAATCCATATTGGATAATAGCTTACAACTCAGTCAATCTGTATTAGTGTAATTATATGGGGGAAATGTTTGGAGATGAGATGTTCTGCATTTACCGTAGGGTATTGAAACTGGTTGTAACATTATCCTTGAAAAAAGGATTTAAAAAATAATGTCTACTTGAAGCATAAGACTAGTCAGGTTAAACAGTAATTATTAGTATTGATGGTGATATTGTGGTAGCTATCCATAGCGAATGATACAGATGATAATGTATAATAATAACATCTGTATAATTCGTTGATCATCTATTACCAGCATTATATTATAATAGCCATCGATTGAAATACAAGAGTTGAGGTCTAAAATAGTGAAAGAAACACTATAAAAAGCTTCAACTAAATATATATATTTCTTTTTAGAATATTTCCCATCTTTTTTAATATTTTAAGTATGAAAGAAACTTTTGTTTACTATAAAAAGCTTTATCAGCTAAGTGTATTTTAACTATTTTTTTGAATATTTTGATAGTTTTACAACTCTACAATATAGTGTCAAATGAAATATACTGTTATATTTGCAGTATTTAGTGAGGTTGTAAGAACTAAAGTGCTGTGACAACAGTACTTTGAGGTTTGAAATAGAAGTTCAAAATTCAGGTTTAAAAATAGAGTATTAGCTTGTGTGAAAGGTAATTACAAGTTTAATAATTAACTTGATACATCCAATACCACCTGAAGGACTAGGGGTCTTTAAGTCTATATTGGTATATCCCATAGAAACTATATACCCTCTGTGGTATGTAGAATACCCTCTTTGAAAAATATTAATTTCAAGATACACTATTTCATCTAGTTTATTTGGTTTTGATCTCTTGCTTTATTTGAATCAAAATTTCAAACAATGTATATCCTATGTGGCTGCTGTAAACCCTTCTTGAAAATTATTGATTTCAAGATCCACTATTTCATATAGTTTATTTGGTTTTGTACTCTTGATTTATTTGAATCAAAATTTCAAACAATAAAAACCTCACAAGAGTCTGATCAGATATTCCAATTATTATGTAGCATGTACCATTCATTATCTTTACCCAATTATATTGGTAGGAAACTCTACAAGCTACCGGAGTTCTTGAAGTCTTCAAAATATAGAAATATTTAAAAAACAACTGAAATTGTATTTATCTACGACCATGTCATAATGTATACATTGCAGTTTCACAATTGATGCCAAAACAGCTGTCTTTTCGAAATGCTTTTTGAAACTCGTTGTATAAAGAGCTCATTATAGTACAGGTTCTACATTATAACACGGGTTCTGGACCAATCAGAAGCATTTTTGATGGAATCAATATCGTAATTCAATATTGTGAAACTATCAGCTGATTTGATCAAATTGCTAACTAAGCTGCTAACCTAACAATCTACTATAACTTTTCGTATTTGAGATGAGAGGTTATAGGTATCTCTGACAGTCACAGGTAAAATGAAATTGTTTTAATTAAATGTATACTAGTGGTCGTAGATAAAATAGTGTATGCAACGATTTTATTTGGCCATTAAATCACTCGTGAGATATTTATAACACTCGCATTCGCTCGTGTTATAACTTACATCTAACTCGTGCTTTAATAAGGGTCAAAATAAAATCGTTGCATAAACTACTATTAGTTGATAAAGCTTTTTATAGTGTACTTTCACATCAAAATTAAGCCTCACCTCAACTGTGATTGATACAGTAATTTTATGTTAACTAGTGATTAAGATTGTATAATTGTTGATCTGACTTGTCTTATACTCCTCAACTGGAGTCTCCAAGACGTAATCTACAAAATAATAAATAAAATGAGGTTTTATTTGAATCAAAGTTTCAAACAATAAAAACCTGATCTGCCATTATTTCTATTTAAAAATTGGAGAAAAACAACCGACGAATTATTTCAGTATTCAAATCAGGTTTTAAATTGAAATCACAACGTTATATTAGCATGTTCTTTGACATGTTGTCACTGACAACATAATGTTGTGTGTTTTGGGGCATTGAGCCAGGTCTACAAATGATCAGTCCTTGAAGTCTTTTTCCGCCAATCAGGTTCGAGCAAAAATAAGCTTGATTAGTGTTATTAAGTCTGGCAAATGAGCTTGATCTTTATTATTGAGTCGTTTGTCAGATTTATTCTGACAGAAACTATTCAAATAGATGCTGAAAAATAATTTGTATAAGTTTGTCATTGAATTAACCACTTATTCTATCATCATGTGTTCATTTCAGTCTTACAAGTTGTGAATTGTAAGATATGTTTCATATTATCAATGTCAACTGGGTCTTAAGTCCGTAATTCAAGTTCATGGAGTAGGCTAATTATTGGGAAAATATTTTAGAGAGTAGGTCAGGAATGGCATGTAGCCAGAAAATCCTAATAAAAAGAAAGAAAATTAGTTTCAATTAGTTGAGGTGAGGCTCAATTTTGATCTGAAAAGGATTCTTGTACACTGTTAAAAGCTTTATCAACTAAAATGATTTTCTAAAAATTTCTTGAAGTGGCACTAAGCATTAGCAAGATCAATTTATGTATATTCATTAATTTAAAAAAATATTTATACAAGCGACATACAATAATACAAGGTCTTGAAATAATTTACAAAATTGTTAGAAAAAATAAATTTCAAATTAAGACTGTGAAGGGGTTAGAGTTTTACAATCATCAAATCATCAGAGAGTTCTCCCTCATCAAAATTCACTGTTCTCTTCCTAAATTTTAAATTCTTTGTTTTCAATAAATTTTTTGATATTCGCAGCAACCACTAGTTTGTAATCTAGTCTTGTATGATTTGTAAAATCTTGTATGGTTTACTCAATTTTGTATGATTTATTTAACTTTTTATGATTCATTTAATTTTCTATGATTTATTCATTATATATATTATTTTATTAAATTTTTCCCACCAATAGAAATTTGTATTAGTCATTCATTATAAATTCCTTATAGACTGCTTTATACTAATAGAAATTTACATCATTCATCTAATTCTTTACTATTTTTTTATAGTTAGTGGGGCTTTAAAAGAGTTTTAAACGAAATAATATAATTCTCTCTCACTGCAAGTCATTCACCTCTTTTTAACTTTAAACTCTTTGTTTCTATCACTTATTTGATTTTTCCAGCAAGCGGGTTTGATTAGTCTATTTTTTAATTTCTTTGAAATTATTGAACAAAATAAATCCTACCCATTTTTTCATTAATTTTTCACTCTGTATTTCAATGTTTCTGTACGCTGTAATGTAGTCTTTATTTCAAAGTTTCAATTCTTCTGTTGTATAAAAAATCTTTATTTTTATTATAGTTGTATCATAGTAGTTGACTTCTTATTTAAATCTCACTCATTCAGCCTCAACATTGAATAACTTTTGAAGTTCATGATATAAAAACGTTGCATATTCTTGACTAATTTAATTTAGTCATTCCATTTTTGTGGTTTGAATTCATCGTTGCATAAAACATGTTAAATTTTATTATAATTGTAACATATTAGTTGACTTGTTAATTAAATCTCACTCATCCAGCCTCAAAATTTAGTTAATTCTGATGTTCATGGCATAAAAACGTTGCATATTCTGGACTAATAAATTGAATCATTTCATTTTTGTGGTTTGAATTCTTCTTTTGTATAAAAAATCTTTAATTTTATTATAGTTGTATCATATTAGTTGACTTGTTAATTAAATCTCACAGCCTCAAAATTAGGTAACTTTTGAAATCCCTGACAGAAAAACGTTGCATATTCTGGACTAATAAATTGAATCATTTCATTTTTGTGGTTTGAATTCTTCTTTTGTATAAAAAAATCTTTAATTTTATTATAGTTGTAACATATTAGTTGACTTGTTAATTAAATCTCACTCATCCAGCCTCAAAATTGAGTAACTTTTGAAGTTCATGACAGAAAAACATTGCATATTCTGGACTAATAAATTGAGTCATTCCATTTCTGTGGTTTGAATTCATCGAATTACCGCAGTAATTGAAACTGGATTGATATTCAAGTAGTAATGTGGTCACGGAATAGTAATCTTGATCTTAGATCGTGGTTTGCTATTGCGGTTA
The DNA here is from genome assembly GCA_948455865.1 of Conomelus anceps. NCBI lineage: Eukaryota > Metazoa > Arthropoda > Insecta > Hemiptera > Delphacidae > Conomelus > Conomelus anceps. The sequence continues at coordinate 2,603,012 of OX418221.1, forward strand.
GCGCTCTCCTATACTTGTTCTAGTTTGAAATCTCTGAAATTAAGCTGTCTCTTGTAAGCTGCTCTCTTTTGTGGTTATTTTCTCACTTACTCTCTTTTAAAATTTCAATTATTGTTCTGTTATCTTGATTCATTGCAGATTTATTTTGTGGTTATCTTATTTCGTAGAGAAAGATTTTATATGCTAAATTGATAATTTAAAATGTATTAGGTACCTGCTGATACAGCTACCGCTCTTATAATTCTTTCTTCAATACTTGAAAAATCAATTCCCGGTGGTTCGGAACCCACCTAAAACTGTAGGTTTAACTCATCAATCGCTATCATCCAACTCATTACCCACACACAGGTCTCAGACCTATGTGGGATTCATAACAAAAAGAAAAATTCCCATACTGTATCCTAAACTATTCTTCAAACAAGCTTATGTATGATATCTTATGTGTGATAACTTATGATGTTGAAAATCCATCTTGTTTCCACTGATATATAATAAAAACACTTTCAAGTGGAAATTATGACCCACGTTATGGCGTGACGGCCGTTTCACTCTGATGTTAAGAGCATCTTCACACGACCCACAGTACACATGGTGTACTGTGGGTCGTCTGACGAATAGAGTTCATTGAAATTTATTTTAAATTGTTAAATCCTTATCCATTCATTGTCATTTATTTGACTTGATTTTTTGACTTTACTTGGGTTGTTTACAACTTTTCATCCTAAAAGCCCACAGTGCTTGTTTAAGGGTCTACGAAAATCTGGAAAGTCTGATGATATTATTAATAATGAGGTGTAACACAAGGGAAGTGATAGCCGTGAGCTGTAGCAGCTATCTGTTAAATCAGATAGAGATAAGCTACGAACTCCTGGGTCCTCTTTGTAAGGTTGGCCGATTGGATTGGCCTTCAAAAACGACTTTGTTTTCTGCTGTAAAATCACTTCCCGGTGGTTTGGAACCCACCTAAAACTGTCGGTTAAACTCATCAATCACCATCATCCAACTCATTATACCAAGCACATATTACCCAAGCACATGTCTCAGACGTGTATGTGGGTTTCATCCTCAAAAAATTTATTGATTAAAGGAATTTAAGGGAAGTGATAGCCGTGAGCTGTAACAGGTATCTAACAGCTAAGGCTGTAACAGCTACGAACTCCTGGGGCCTCTTTGTAAGGGTGACTGATTAGATTGTCAAGCAAGAAAGATTTTGTGAAATCAAAGACTGCTGTAAAATCACTTCTCGGTGATTTGGAACTTACCTAAAACTGTAGGTTAAACTTATCAATCACCATCATCCAACGCACAGGTCTGAGACGTATGTGGGCTTCATCCTCCAAAAAAAACTTCAATGTCTAATCCAAGTTTAATTACATTATTAATGACATTTCAATACTGTAATCCATGTTTCTGGCTCCAATTTATTCTGAATCTAACATTTTTTTTTTTTTACTTTTCTGTTTTGAACAGGTGGTTCTGTCACTTCGATGATGACAACTACGTTAATGTTCCAAGGTTGGTCAGACTGTTGGAGGATTACAGCTCACAAGAAGAATGGTATCTTGGCAAGCCGAGTATCAGAGCTCCACTTGAAATATTGAATCGAGAAACCAAGCCGATGAATAAGGTAAGACAAGCCTTTAATTATTATATTACTAGTGGTTACCCGTGCTTTGCAACGGGATCTATTAATCTGGGTCTATGTGACTAAAACGGTATGTTCGGAATATGATTTGAATATAGTGTGGTATTCATTTATTGATACAGTCAAAATACAACTTATGTAAAGAAAGAACTGGCGTTTAGCCCAAAACTGTCTATATTACTAAATTTTTCAAGAGTCCAAATATTTGTAAGCATAGTTTATGTTAACGTTTTGATTGAAATATAACTTGAATCTTGTGGGGAAAAACAATTACTAAGTTCAATTTAAACGATGAAGCACTTTGATTCTATTTAATAATCTACAAGATATTTCTGAATTTTTAAATTGATTCACTGAAATTTTGACTACATTATCATAAATATGATTCAATTTCAACATGAAACATACACAGTATAAATAAAACATACATAAGCATACAAACATACAAGTATTACTATTTTAAACTGTATACAAGTATAATGGTGCTGTTTTAATCTCTTATACTTGAGCTTCATTCATATCTTCCATTTGCACCTTGTATTGTTATTTCTTCTTTCAATTAATTTGCATTCAATATTTGTTGATTTTTTAATAATTTCCTCATTGATGTATTGAACATAATTTGTAGCTGATCCCCGGTACATGTCACCATTCTCATCATAAATTACGTTTTATAATGTGTACCAGTTTTTCTACTATAAATCTTGCTAATCTTGTCAGCTTTTTTTGAACCATCATCATGTATGAGCTATCAAACGTTGTAATAGGATTTTTCCTGTTGATTGATTGTTTATTGACAACTGTGGTCAGGCTAAAGGCTATTGCAACAAACATTCATGGAAGGAACAAATAAAACTAACTAATTTAGTTGATAATTAATAAAATCTCTATATATAAAAATGAATGTCTGTCTGTATGTGTGTATGTATGTATGTTCCCTATAGACTCCAAAACTACTTGACAGATCGGCATGAAACTTTGGGAATATGTTGTGTGAATATTGGGGATGGTTTCTGACCATAAATTTCAATAGGGGAGCTAATAATTATTATTAATTAAACCATTTTATAGACCTAACCTACTGAACTTGCCAGCCAAACAGCTTAAAGGAACAGCTGATATAAGTCAACAGTTTTTAATCATATGGCAGGCCCCTTAGTGGCGTTATTTACGCTGTCTTTGAACAGCAAAAGACTGCACTTTACATGAAGGCTACCGTGCAGTTGGAGCCTTGCAATATGTAGGAAACATACGACTGGGTATGATGAAATGTAATTATGCTAGGTTGATGGCATCTGTTAACCAATGCAGCTAGAAATTTGAAATGCAGCCTCAGCGGGAGGTGGCGAATAATAAAATAAAAAACCTAGCTTCTACCCTTATAGTCATAGGAGGTTTAAATTTGAAATGTTTCTTCATTCAGAGGTGGTGATTAAGAAAACAACGAAGCCTCTATGATCAGCTGGAAGAGTCCTAGGACTAACTTCTTTCCTAATTTGAAATGTAACCTCAGCGGGAGGTGGCGAATGATAAAATCAAGGAGAATTTTTATGAGAACACAGCAACGCGTGTCGGGCCAGCTATAGTACATTATAAAATACTTGATAATTGGTTGAAGATGTTGGGAAAAGAAGGCAAAAAGACTAGATTTTGGACAAGAATTGAAATAGAATGACCAATTAGCATAATTTTTTTTTGAGGATGAAGCCCTCATAGGTCTGAAACCTGTGTGTGGATAATGAATTGCATGATGGTGATTGATGAGTAGGAGCTACTGTTTAGGTTGGTTCCGAACCACTGGGAAGAGATTTTACAGCAGAAAAAAGTGTTTTTTTTTGCTGGCCAATCTAATCGGTCACCCTTACAAAGACTGCCCAGGAGAACTTAGCTTATCTTTATCTAATTGAACAGATACCTTCTACGGCTCACGGCTATCACTTTCCTGAATTTTCAAAATTCATTTTTCATTTTTAAAATGTGTCTCATTTATGTGATTCACTAATGTCTAGAATAGAATAGAATAGAATAGAATGGCTGCCTTTATTTATTACCTGGGAGGGCGAAGTTAGAGCGCAGCCGGCCCTCTCTTCCACTTAACCCTCCCCTACAATTCTAATTAAGATAAGCATATTAGATGAACATAATTTTCAAAATAGAAAAACAAAACAAACAGAATAGCTGGAAAATAGGAGATTGAAACGATTATCAAGTAAAAATTAAAAGAAAGAATAAATAAAATCAAAGTATTGAGCTCACACACACACACACACACACACACTAGAGAGAGAGACCATGGAAAATTATATTAAAATGAACAAAATATGATATAGAATACATGATGAATAGTTGAAGATGATTGAAGAAGGGGGAAAAAAGACTTGTTTATTACTAGAATAATTGAAATTTAATGACCAAGTTGTACTTATTCACCACATTTTGTTAAAGTGTCTCATCTATGCGAAATCACAAATGTCTAGGGACCACGGAAAATCACATTAAAATGAACAAAATATGATATAAAATACATGATAAATAGTCGAAGATGTTCGATGAAGGAGGAAAAAAATACTAAATTATGGACAATAATTAAAATTAAATGACCAATCGGGGCTAATTTAGCACACTTTCATTTTTGAAAGCGTCTCTCAACTATGAGGAATCTCTTATATCTAGAGACCATGGAAAATCGCATTAAAAAGCCACAAATAATTTATTTTCCATCTAGCTAAGACACTAAGTCTAATTATTATCAGGAATAAAGCGTTCCTCATTTTAAAACGAGTTGGACTGTAAACCAGGAGCTAATTTATGTTTTATCTATTGCAACATCAATTACCTATGAGGCTGATCGAATTCTTCTCTCTCTTTCTCTCTCTGTCTCTCTTTCTCACACTATCTCTCTCACTCTCTCATTCTTTTCTCTCTCCCTCTTTATCTCTCACACACTAGAAGACGTTTAATTGGAATTCATGGGAAAGCTGGAAGATTGTTGCATAAAGGTTTTTTGTGTGACTCGAATTGATGAAGAACTTATCAATACTTGATTCTGCGAAATAACCTTTTTCAAAAAGAAAAAATTACTGGAATCCAATAAATTTCTACTCAAAAAGGTCTTCGAGTACGTCAGGAGCTGCACCATCTATCGGCGTCTTTATTCATTATCGAAAGATCTAGTCCACTTTTTTTATTCGGACCGATTTTCCTCCTATATGTTCTTGTACTATTAAACTGATTGGGTTTTACGATTGGCACTAAAGTGGCTAATTTACTGACTGCATTCATTTTCATCGTTGAAATCATAATTATGGGGGTAATAATTGCATACGAGAGCAAATGCAGTAAATGTTTTTTGCTTTTCTGACGAGAAAAAGTTGAAAGTGGTACTAACTGCATTTGATTTGAGTTGTAAAACGAATTGTTCCAATCAGGCCAGCGTTCATGTTATAACTCAAAAAAAGAACTATATACTTGTACATCATTTTCTTTACATAGTCATCGGTTATGAAGGTTAAAGTGAGTTCTTGATATTAATGAAAAGCTGTTTTAAAGGGCGAGCGTTCCAGATCATACCAATAATATAGTCCTTTTTTTCATTAGTAAGATTTTTAAACTCTCGGATTTCTTGTTCCATGACGGTCCGCGTTGTTAATACAGGTCTCTGTTTCAAGTCGACCACTTTAAATTTTTCTGTCTGTAACGCATTTACGGCTAGACGCGTAGCTAAATTCAATAAAATTTGGCGTAAATTTCCCTTTGAGGAATTCCCAGCGACGTACAGTAGAAACAATTAGTCTGGGCGCGTGGCTCTGGTTTCACTACCTGCCGTCCTGTAAAAGTTGACTAGTTGACCTTGAAGACATCTGCAGAGTCGCACGGGCAACATGTTTTTAGAAATGAGCGATAAACACTCCCCTCGCCATGGCTGACTACCAAACGGCCGTGCGCCCAGACTAATTAATTGTTTCTACTGTATGTGAGAGGGCCTTCAAAATTTGATTGCATTTTCATTTTCCCCTGATTCTATTGATAAGGGTAATGACGTAAATCAATATTCTCAATCTTGATATGGTACGATTTGTGTTTTTGTGTATTCTACAAATGACTAAAACTGACTTCTTTTCATTTCTATTAGGCTATTGAATTTAAATGAGCCCATTTTACAAAATATGTCCAAGAAAACGTTTATTTTTATATATTTTGGGGGAAGTAGTTTTATGCTAGATACGAAGTATTTACAACCAGTATTTTATTCATATAAATATACAATATATATTTACAAGCAGTAAATTGTCCATTGAAGTATACAATACAGTAATATACAAGCAGTATTGAGATTATAAAAAATAAAAATAATACAAATATCGGATAAGAGCTTACAATAATAATAAAAACTCTTAACATAATAATTTATTTGTAGTGGCGCAGGTGTTATTCTGGTAGATATCCATAATGAATAATAAGACTTGGAGTCACAATTACATTGATTGAAAACCGTGAGGTACTAGTTTCGGTTGCTACACCATTATTAATCTCAAACAAACTAAAACTAAAGTATAGAGTAGCTTAATATAATATACTAAAAACAAAATGGCTGAGGGAGAAAATGTCCCAGAAAATGTCCCTTCGTTAAAGGTCTGTGATTGGCTGAGGGCCATAACAAGTTACGCCCACTGGTGGGAGGAGCAACAAGCAAAAAAGTGTCAAAATCAAGTACCAAAAACAGTGTACGCATAAAAAGCCAGAAACAAGAACAATACACAAGTAGGTTTGAATTAAAAAAATGTCTGACTGCATTTCAGTTGGCTTCAAATTTTTAATTCTAATCTACTTGTGTATTGTTCTTGTTTGTTGCTTTCTATGTGTTCACGATTTTTCGTTCTTGATTTTGACACTTATTTTTGCTTGCTGCTCCTCCCACCAGTGGGCGTAACTTCTTATGGCCTTCAGCCAATCACAGACCATCAATGAAAATTAGCCTACTCGAGACACTTTCCCCCTTAACTAATAGTATCATTCTGTGTTTAGTATATTATACTCTGTACTTTAGTTTTAGTTTGTTTGAGATTAATAATGGTGTAACACACAGCTTTCAATAAATGTGGCTGTGACAACTTCAAGTCTTATTATTCATTACGTAACATAATACTTGGCACCATAACTAAATGCAATAAAAAGAAATAGTATCAAGCTGAATGAGAGGCTTTTTCAACCAGTATCATGTTCATATAAATAATATACAATACAGTGTTATATTCATACAAGCAGTATTTTTTTCAAATAAATGTACAACACAGTAATATACAAGCAATATCGAAACTATGCAGAATAAAAAATAATAGCTGATAAGAGCTTACAATAAAAATAAAATCTCGTAACTTAACACTAAACATTAGCAATAAAAATAATTATCTCTTCAGTAATATATAAGCAATATTGAGACTATACAAATAGCTGATAAGAGCTTATAAAAAAGCTACATAAAATTTTGTAACTAACACAACACCAACGATCACATAAGACCAATGTATTGGTCAAAAGCGATCGTTGCACAACACTTAGCGCTAGAACAAAAAATAATAAACCCTACAACATGAAATCGATGTAATAAATTATTTTCAAAAAATCCATAAGCATTCTCCTGTCTTGTCCCTAGCTTAATACCTGTCTTATCTACTAAAAAATGCGGTTTTCTATGCCCCACATGGTTTCTTAGCCGTGTTTAACGGTATTATTCAACACTTCTGATTGAAACAATAAGTTGCAAGCTTCTCGTTTAGATAACATTCTAAAGCTGCTTTGCGGGCTACCAGTTTACCACCCAGAGATGCAGGACATAGCTTTTTGCAGGCCCTAGATTCTATAATGCCTTGTAGTTATAGCCTATGACTATAGCCTTATAACCTTATAGTTATTGCCCAAGCCTGAAGAGACCAGCCACCCTACTGCGTACCAGAGTGAGACAATAAAATGTTGCTGATAAGAACTTGAAATATTGAGTGTTGATTCTACCACAGCTAGAGTTCGTGCGTTGCACTATTACTGCAGATAGCTGAACTAGTTATATGGTAGTATAGTTATAATAGTATATATATAAATACCAGTATATATAGTAGCTTCGGGTCTATGTGGTGCTCCTTGTTTGGCGATATTAGGTTCATGGTGTGTAGGTTTCCCTTACTCAATTTTTAGTAGTCCTTTTAAAGACCGGTGATGAAAATTTTGGATGCAAGCTTTTCCTCTTAGCTATTGAGATACCAATGGAAGTTCCTAATTCTAAATTTTTAGGTGTTCTTTTTTTAAAGACCTTGATTAAGATAAATGAAAATATTTATTTATTGACATTGACAATAGTTTCAAGGCTTAAGCCTATTGGAACAAAACTTTATTTTAACAAAACTAATAGAAGTTGCAAAAATCGTATTGCTAAAGAAAAACAAAATAATAAAATATTGGGTGAGGCTTTATCCCTTTTAAGGTCTGACTTAAATACTTCCGAGAGTATCTTGTAAGTTATATAAAAGGCTTCATGTTGTTCTCTGTTGACGAAATTCTAGCGCTGAAAAATGAGGGATTGAAGGAGCAGAGGATAAAGAATCGGGAAAAGAATGATGAAGAATAAGAAGTAGATGATAATGTGGAATAAACAGAATAAATATGAAGAATAGGACATCTACTTCCTATGTGGAATAAACAGAATAAATATGAAGAATAGGACATCTACTTCCTATGTGGAATAAACAGAATAAATAGATGGTGGAGGAGAAGAAGAGAGGGAGCAAAAAAGAAGGAGAATATGATGAGGAGGGGGTGAAGAAGAAAGAGAGCAAAACAGAATGATAATATGGTAAAGGAGGAGGATGACGAGGAAGAGAAAGAGGAGAATAGAGAGAGAAAAAAGAAGGAGAAGGATGACGAGGAGGTGAAGAAAGAGAAGACGGAGAAGAAGAAGGAGAATATGGTGGAGGAGGAGGAGGAGGAGGAGAAGAAGAAAGATAGCAAAAAAGAAGGAGAATATAGTGACGGAGAAGAAGAAAGAGAAGAAGAGAGAAAGCACAAAAAATGAAAATTTGTAGAGAAGGAGAAGTATGACGATGAGGAGGTGAGGAAGAAAGAGAAGAAAAGGGAGAGCATAAAAAGAAGGAGAATATGGCGACGGAGGAGGATGACGATGAGGAGGAGAGGAGAGCAAAAAAAGAAGGAGAATATGGAGAAGGAGGAAGATGATGATGAGGAGGGGAGGAAGAAAGATAAGAAGAGAGAGAGCAAAAAAGAAGGAGAATATGGTGAAGGAGGAGGATAACGAGGAAGAGGAGAAGAAGAGAGAGAGCAAAAAAGAAGGAGAATATGGAGAAAGAGGAGGTTAACGAGGAAGAGGAGAAGAAGAGAGAGAGCAGAAAAGAAGGAAAATATGGAGGAGATGGATGACGAGGAGGAGGAGAAAGAGAAGACGGAGAAGAAGAGGGATGACAAGGAGGAGAAGATGAAAGAGAAGACGAAGTAGGAGAAGAAGGAGGAGGTGGAGGAGAGGAAAAAAAATATCTAGGAGGTGAAGATGCAAGAAACAAAGAGAAGAAAGATGTGGAAGTAAAAGAAAAAAGAGGATGTGGTGGTTAAGGACGTGACGAGGAGGAGGAGGGGGACGGAAAAAAGAAGAAAAAGATGAAAAGAAGAGGAAGAATTAGATGAAGGACAAGGAAAAGGAGAAGTGGAAGAGGAAGAGGTGGTGGTGAAGGAGGAGGAAGAGCAAAAGAAGGAAGCAGCATGTGTGCCATTAAAAAAAAATTATTAATCATTGTTTTGTCCGCTGTACCACTATACGTGAGTAGCCATGATGCCGCGCTCGTTATTAGCCAATCTCCAGATAAGTCATAAACTAATAATAACCAGCAGATTGCAATCATGCAACCACATGCGATCAACTCCCTACTCGTAATATCTAGTCTATATATCGTATATATCTATTTGGACCCACCATGTATCTTCTTGTTCTAAGGTAAAAAAAGAACTGTAATAATTCAACTTCTCCTTCCAACCACTCTAAACACGCGACTATGTTTGTTTCAATGTTCGGATAATCTTGTTTCTTCTGCAAAATGAAAAGATCGCAATGATCAGACCACACCAACGTATTATAGGGATTATAAGAGAAGTGATAGCCGAGTGCCGTAGCAGGTATCTGTTGAATCAGAGATAAGCTACGAAACTCCTGGGCGCTCTTTGTAAGGGTGACCGATTGGATTGGCCAGCAAAAATACTCTGTTCTCTGCTGTAAAATCACTTGCGGGTGGTTTGGAACCCACCTAAAACTTTAGGTCCAGCTCAAAAATCACCATCATACAATTCATTACCCAAAAAGAAATTGTTACAAATAGTTTGCAGATACACCAAAAGCCGTAGTTATGAACTCAAATCTTGAAGCTTTCGTAATTCGTCTATGGTGCAAAGAATATTTAATGATAGAATTGCAATAAAAAATACAATGTATTGCTTTAAATTAAGCTATTTAAATCTAACCAATAAATTGATGAAAAAATCAACTCAAGAGTGACTTGATAAGCATTCATTCAAACGGCTTTATAAGTCTCCCTTGAGGGTAGGCTACTTCAAGGCACGTTCATAAATACGGGCCTAAAATCTCAAGAGACTCCTGTATAAAAAAGCGGGTCCTATATCATAAACAAAAAAGCAGGTCGCAGTTGGTTGGGGCGTCGCAACTTCAGCTAGCTGTCGTTTAAGCGGTCGTTGGTTCGAATCCCGCTCCTCCATAGACATCTATGTGTAATCATTCACCCACACACAAGTTTCGGACTAATGTGGGCATCATCAGCAATAAAATAAGTCTAGATTGTTGTAGAATGTGACGTATTGTAGTACAACTAGAGAGTTCCCCGTTTCGATTGAATCGGGTCATAACCTTTTCACAATTTCAGTTGAATACGGTTTTTCATATCCCTCTTCCCATTTTCTTCCTCCTCCTCCTCCTCCTCCTCCTCCTCCTACATCTTCCTCGTCTTCTCTTCTCCTCCATAACAATTGTCATCATTTTCTCTTCAATTTTCTCCCCCATCTTATTTCCTTCTTTTTCTCTCCGTCGTCTTCTCCTCCTCCTCCTCCTCCTCCTCCTCCTCTTCCTACTGCTCCTCCTTCTCCTTCTCCACCTCCACCTCATCCATCTTCATCTTCTTTTTACATTCGCTTGTGCAAATTCACAAATAAGTTGAATACGGTTTTTCTTATCCCTCTTCCCATTTCTTCCTCCTCCTTCTCCATCTTCCTCTTCTTCGCTGTCTTCTCTTCCTCCTCCAAAATAATTGTCATCACCCTCTCTTCAACTCTTCCACCTTCTTTTTTTCCATCTTTTTCTCTCCGTTGTCTTCTCCTCCTCCTCCATCTTCTCTTCCCCACCATAATTGTCATCATTTTATCTTCCTCCTTCTCCTTCTCCCCCTCCTCCTGCACAAACATATTTTTCCCTTCTCTTTCTCTCCGTCGTCTTCTCCCTCCTCCTCCTTCTACTCCTCCTCCATCTTCTTCTCCTTTTTACTTTCGCGTGTGCAATCTAATGTCCAGATCGACAGATCTGAAAGGAAGAGCTGATAAAGTACTAAAGAATGGCAGTTGTTTGTAGCAGTGGGGACCCCCTGTTGTCTGCCAATCTATGCGTTTTAATTACATTCTTGCTGCATGCTGGCCGCATCCATCTTGTACCAGCCATCAAAACATACACAGTACAATCTTTAAAACACGCTATACACTGCAGCTAGCTCTCTATCATACAGAAGTAAAAGGGGCTACACATTATTATTTGATAGTGTACACTGGAGTTGGTAGATAGAATGTTATAAAAGACAAGCCTGAGTGCTATGATAAGATGACTTTCTTGTAATAAAACGTCAACCCATTCATGGGGTACAATAAAAGTCACCGTGATGTCTTTCTAGTTGCAGTTTAAACCAATCAACTTCTCTTTAACAGTTTGAAAGCCTCATTTCTTGACACCTTTTATGTCTCATTTATTCTAATTCTTTTATTTTGCAAACTCTTTTAATTTCTGCTTTTATTGGTGGAGAGCTCCACATTTGGGATTTTACTAAATTAATGTTTGTACAAATTTGCAGCGTTTAGAAAATAGGAGCAAGGTTAGGCCTACTAATAACAATAATAAAAATAAGCGTATGGCTTTTATTGGTGGAGAGACCCTTACGGGTAGTTGCACCTCGCCGCTTGAGCCATATTATTGGAAACATGGTGGACCTTCAAATTTAGGTGGGTTCTGAATCAGCGGGAAGTGGTTTTACAGCAGAGAACAGAGTCTTTTTAGCTGGCCAACCCAATTGACCACCCTTACAGAGAGGGCCCAGGAGAGCTTGCTTATCTAATCTGATTGAATTGCTACGGCTCAAGACTAACACTTCTTTTAAAGAATGCCTAATTTTTTATTTATAATTCCTCAGTGATTTTTGTACATTCATTTTTAGCCTTCTTTCTTGATACCTTTATTTATTTATTTATTTATTTCTCACCAAAGTTTATTTATTATTATATACCTTTATTTATTATTTCTTCACCTTTGATATCATATTTATTCCAATTCATTTTTTTTTCTCAAAAAAATCCGTCATTGTTTTTTTATTTCAACTTTTTATTCATAATTCATTTGATATAGTATTTATTCCTATTCATTTTTTTTTTTAATTCTCCATTGTTTTTTGAATTTCTTTATTCATAATTCCTGTGATTTTTCAATAAAGTATTTTTTATTTGCAATTACTCAATGATTTTTCAAATACAGTATTTTCTCCAAGCAGCTATTTTGTGCAACTCCTGACAAATATTTCCCTCGAGCTTGACAAATACCTTATTGGTTGTTAATTCAAATTCAATTTGATAACTGTAGGTGTAGGTATTAGGTATTAAATCCTAGGGTGGTGTCGTTAAACTTTGACAAATACTTCATTAATTGATAATTCAAATTGAATTTAGTACACAAATTGTCAAATTGCACCTAGGGCCGTATTTAAGAGCGTTCCTCCAGTGACTCTTGACTCGAGGGACTCTTAAAATACCTATCTAAATACAATACATTTCAAGAGTCATTCGAGTCAGCAGACACTGAAGAACGTTCATGAAGACGGGCCGTAATAACCTTCCTATCCTTTATAACATCCCTAAGATGGAAATAAATGAATTATCTGGTGGCAGGCTGATGAAGCTGCTCTTTAAAGCGAAATGTATCCCTCCAGTATAAGTGAGTAGAAATCATAATTTGAATAGAAATACAGTGTTAGTTTTTATATTAGATTGTTCATCAAGTATTTCGTCATGGAAAATATCACAGAATTATCATCTTATCAAGTGATTATTATAAACATTTGTTATTTCTAGAGAAACCTCACCCAAGGCCACCCAAACGGATACCCTGAAGTGTGTCTTATCCAGATTTATATTTTCATCAGACCCCGCCTGCAAGATATACTTCTATATATACAAATATATAACTATATAATCCATATACACACATATATAGCTTCAAATAATCCACATATATACAGATATATAACAGCTAGCTAACAGAGAGGCTTCCTCTAAATAAGGGGGACCAAGGGAAGCTGGAACTATATCATCCGCACCAAGAAGTACGTCGAGATATAATTATATTGAAAGATTTGGAGCTGGTGGTTTGTATAGAGCTGGTGCAGAGTAATAGTAGAGCTGGGAAGAGTTACTAACGATCAGATAAATATCAGGTAGGAGAGTATAGGCCCCACATCACAAAGGTTGGTTGTGAAAAAAGAAAACCTATATGGTTCATATAGAGGCGATACTGGGTGAAAACTTTGGAGTTATGGACATACACACCCAGAAAGAGAGAGAGGGAGGTGAATGAGAGGGGTGAGAGGGAGAGCGAATGAGGAACTTGGTGAGAGGAGTGTTAGGAGGAGGGAATAGAAAGACAGTGATAGAGAGAACGAGTGAGTGAGTGGTGAAAGAGTGATTGAAGAGAGAGTGGACTCATTGAACTTATACACATACACACCCAGAAGGAGGAGAGAGGGAGAAAAACTCGTTAAGAGAGAGTGGGAGAGAGATTAGATCATCTTTTTTTACTCATGTAAATTTAAAAATCTTGCATATAAGTGGTTAAAAACAAAATTATCAATAGACACTTTAGTAAACTTAGATGATGCTGTTTTTATAGTGCTAGAAATCATGTACAATTATATGTAATGGAAGTGATAGTCGAGTGCCTTGGCAGGTATCTGTTCAATCAGAGATAAGCTACGAAACTCCTGGGCGCTCTCTGTAAGGATGACCGATTGGATTGGCCAGCAAAAAAGGCTGTCACTTCCCGGTGGTTCGAAACCCACCTAAAACTATAGGTCCAACTCCTCAATCACCATCATCCAATTCATTACCCTCGCACAGATATCAGAATTATGTGGGCTTCATCCTCCGGAAAAAAGGGGAAAAAATTATTTGTATGATATTAATGATATAAGCTACGGTGATGACTGATGACAATCTAAGTGATGCAATTACCTGAAATGACGAAGTTTGGACAAAGATTCGTACATTTTTGACACTCAACCAGGGAAAGAAAAAGGGATAAAATTACGTTATTTATCTTTATTTAGAGAGAGATTGTGTGAGGTTTGATATTTGATATTTATTTGTTAAAACTTACGAGAGAAAGAGTGTCTGTTTAAGAATACTGACCCAGGAGTGAGGAAGAGAAACTCAGAGAGATTGATTGATTGATTGATTTCTTTCTTTATTCATGCGAATAATAGTTGGACAGTTACTAGTATAAAATACAATATATAGGCATCACCAAGTATTATTACATAAAACATTATCAGTTACTTATTACATAAACTTTTTAACTATAAAATACAAACATGAAATTATGACTGAAAATGATATTAATATGATATATAGAAAAAAAGGAAAAAAACTTGGTGATACATTTGTATGAAAAGGCGAAGTTAGGGACGGTGTCCCCCTCTTACACTCAACCTAGAGAGTGAGAGAGAGAGAGAGAATGAGCAATTTAGAGAGAGAAAGGGGATGAGAAAAAAATAGAGACAGAGTTTAAGAGAACACCAAAGGTTTACAACGTGTTGTTCTCTGGTACAATATAAGAACATGACATCATATCAATAAGTAACAAGTGACCCAGCCTTCCAGCTGAAATGTGAGGCCATACTTGGCGGGAAAGGTGGAGTCCGAAAATGGAGTTCGAATTTTTAATTGTTAGATTTAATTGCTTGGGGGCTCAAACAGCGGCCAGCTAATAAACAGGACGATCAGAAGGTCAGAAGAGTGGGAAAGGGGCGAAGGATGTGATTTTATCTTAGTTTTCATCTCTTGGGCCAGCCAAATGCCTACTGCAAGCGAAGACCGACGTTATTTGCGGCCTGACCTTATGGCTAGATCAAGCCCCGTAAAGGAATCCTATCGGATAATGAATAATAACCTAGATAATTAGTTATGCTAAGGTATGCGGGCTTAATTACAGCATAACCTAATAGTGGAATGCCATTTTCAAATGGGACTGGTCATGTAGCGTTACAGTAATACAAAGCCAGAGTATATTAAGAGACGAAGTGGTCACAACCACATTTATTGGAAATAGTGAGATAATAGTTTCGGTTGTTATACCATTATCAGTCTCAAACAAATGAGTGTTATTTAGTGCTACTGTTATACAAAGCCAGAGCTATATTAATGAATAATAAGACATGAAGTTGTCACAACCACATTTATTGGAAGTAGTGAGATACTAGTTTTGGTTGGTACACCATTATCAATCTCAAACAAATGAGTTTAGTATCTTACTATTTTCAATAAATGTGATAGTGACAACTTCTTGTCTTATTATACATTATGGATATCTTCCACAATATTACCTTCGCCACTACAAAGAAAGTTAGAGTTATACTACTTTGATTGTACAAAAAATACTCTTTATTTACTTCAAATACTTTTAATATTACTGACATTTATTTATTTTTATTTATGTATGACATTGACAATTGAAATTAGTCTATCGAAACAAAACTTAATTATAGCAAAAGGAATAGAAGTTGCAAGAACTCTTATTGCTAAAGAAAAAAAAAGATGAAAAAAATAGTAATTAGAGACAGTGGCGTAGCCAGGATTAGATTTCGGGGGGGGCTCACCAAGGGGGGGGTGTGGGCAGTGATCAAATTTCGGGGGGGGGGCTCACCAAGGGGAGGTCTGGGGTATAGGAGGGTCCGGATTTTTTTTAAAATTTAGTGGTGTGAAAAGCAAATCTAGACAACTTGTTAGGCTCTAAAGTTCAAAAGAAAGTTTTGAAAAATTACTACCAAAGAACCTAGGTGGCCAGGTTTGAAATGATAAAGTTTGATATACCGATATCTGTGACTATTTTGAGTCAATACCCTTGAATTGGAACTAATCATACTTAACTTATGTACTGAATCTCAAAATTAATACTAATTATTATTATAAGTTTCAAAAATTTATGTCATTAGCCTAAAACGCACCCAACCCAAAGTTCATGAAATCGGAATTTTTTTTAATCATAGCACACTGATTTTACACGCTTGCATAGAACTTGAATTTATTTGTGTGTTTTCATTTATAAAATCCCGATTTTATTAACTTTGGGTGCGTTCAGGCTAGTGGGTTATACTGAATTTTAACTTCAAAACTAAATTTTCTACAAGATGAGTTTATTCAAAAAGATGATTTATCAATCATTAACAAAGTTAATCCACTTCAAACTTGAAAATTGCATTTTATTTAATGTAATAAATAAATAATTATGGTAGTCACAGTTTTCTAACATGTTTTATTCGATTTCGTAGCTCATTTTAAATCAAAATTATCCATTTGAGCACCTAACAAGTTTCTATATGAGTAAATATTGAGGGAAAATTTGATAAATGCATTAATCGGACTATAACTGTAGCTATATTCCATTACACAAACAGGGTTTCTGTAATCTGTTCGTTATAATACAACAAAACAGATAGAACCCTTCGGCTTTAATAAGTCCTTATCTATTAGTTAGTTGAGAATTTTTTATTTCTGAAATTTCGGGGGGGCCCGGGCCCCATGGCCCCCCCCCCCCTGGCTACGCCACTGATTAGGGACATTGTGGGTAGTGATAGCTTTGAGCCGTAGCAGGTATCTGTTCATTCAGATAAAGATAAGCTACGAACGCCTGGGCCCTCTTTGTAAGGGTGACCGATTGGATTGGTTTAAGATTAGACTAGGAAGAATATAATTAGGTCTCCAACTGACATTTTTTATTTTTCGGTATGCTTTTCATTATTTCGCCGGTACTGCTTATGGGAGAGCACACAAGCGGTCGCATACATTTCAAAAGGGTGCAAAAAAGTGAGTCCTTATAAGGAAAATGGTGATTGGGGTTGATAGAGAGGGGTTGTGGGGGTGAATTGGGTAGGAAAGGGGGTAAGGTGGAATGTGCGGGCGATTATAAACACAAGATAGTTGTTAGCGGACGCTGAGATCGCTAATGAACCAGCCTGGAATGTGGGACATTTTAACAAGCCGCCGTGCGACACGAGTTCTCTGTAAAAACGCGGTTACTTGGATCCAGACTTGCGGTTGCGTTTTTTAGTTTAAAGGTAGGCAGAACTCAGACAAATATCTTGGATATTCCGGAGTGACCGTTTGGTTGTAGAAAGCTTTGCAGTAGAGGTTCAAACATAAGGTGGTTTGTACTAAAATGTGTTTGAGGATTTTCCTGTGGAGGGTCAAACATAAAGTGGTTTATACTAAACTCTAGAGACTTTGGAGTAGCTGTTCTCTGCTGTAAATTCACATTCCCGTGGTTCGGAACCCACCTAAAACTGTAGGTCCAACTCATCTGTCACCATCATTCAATTCATTACCCAAGCACAGGTCTCAGACCCATGTGGAAAAGAAAATCATTTCATTACTAATTATTTTAATATTTAGATTCAACTTCCATTCTCTGACTACTAATAATCTAATAAAAAATGGAATATTTTATCTTCACTACATTTTTATATTCTTCAAAACATGTATTGGCATTCTTTTAAACGTCAAATCATACGGTACGGAAGCTTGTTAGATATCCATAATGAATAATAAGAAGAACTTGTCACAACCACATTTATTAAAAATATTGAGATACTAGTTTTGGTTGTTACACCATTATCAATCCCAAACAAACTAATAAAAGGTTTTAGTATCTAGTATCTAAATATTTTTAATAAATATGGTTGTGACAACTTCGTCTTATTATTCATCTTGTTTGATACGTTCTCAAGATCCTTCCACTACATTTTTATATTCTTTGAAACGTATTTAAGTATTCTTATTAATGTAAATTCACATAGAACCTTATTGAATGCATTTCTGAGAACCTTCCAATTTGTTTGTACGTGCATAAGCTATCTAACAATCATCTTACCACATATAATACTGACCCTCTCGTTCCATTACTTTTGCCACGGTAACTGTATTGTTCGATAAACAATATCTGTACCCTACGATTTAACCTACGTTTGTTTACGTTGTTTACCCTATGTGACCATTGTCATACCCTGTTTGTATTCAGTGAAATCTGATCATTGACAAGGGCACAAATGAGCAGTAAAACTGATCACGACTTGGTCAGGGTCTGGAGAGATCACCTATTTAACTAGAGAGAGGTACACTTCTTGGGAGATCCCTTTCTCGTATGGTGACTCCCATCACTAGGTTAGATCAGTAGCTCTGTTCGCATCAATAAATTATTCTTTCCAGTTGGGTGACCAACCTGATAAGTATTTTAAAATATTACCCAACTATCTTATTTCTAGAATATTCAATTCAACATCATTAGTTAACAGATATATTGAGCATTGTGTCTTGAGCTCTATAAGCTACTTATATCTATTGAATTTACTTAGAAGTTTCATGAAGGAACAATATTGCAAATTGTCCTTCGAAAGCTTGCTAGATTAAATAACAAAAAGTTACTTTTTACTGATTATCATGGACTCTTGCTGTAACATTTTATTAAATATGCTATCTAGTATGGGGGAACTCATCAAAATAAAACATTTATAGGGTGTTTGAGATCCAAAAGAAAGGTGTTAGGTATGTAAAAATCACAAAGACTCGGCTGGAGGCTACCTACTACCAAGACTCTCCGAATAGCCAAGACTCAGTAGTAGGTAGTAGGCATTCAGCCGTTTCTGAGGAAGCATCACAACTATGCGAAATGGCCATCACACAGCTCACATATTAGGTATGCTATCTTAGTATGGGGTAATTCATCAAAACAAAACCTTGATGGGTGTTTAAGATACAGAAGAAAGCGGTTAGGTGTATAG
Organism: Conomelus anceps; assembly: GCA_948455865.1. Classification (NCBI taxonomy): domain Eukaryota; kingdom Metazoa; phylum Arthropoda; class Insecta; order Hemiptera; family Delphacidae; genus Conomelus; species Conomelus anceps. Next base: position 2,622,017 of record OX418221.1, read on the forward strand.
AAAGAGTAAATAGATTAGATTCATGTAGGCCGCTGTTTAAGATACTTGGTCTCCTAACTGTACCTTGTTTATATGTGTATGAAGCTACTTTATGTGTAAAAAAGGGAGATGTAAACCGAAATCTTGACGTACACGGTTATAAAACAAGAAGTTGAGGAGATTATCACTTGGTGAGTCACAATAGTAGTTTATTCAAACAACTACCTGGTTATATTGGTAGGAAACTCTACAACAAGCTACCGCAGTTTTTAAAGAGTCTTGAAAATATAGAAATATTTAAAAGCAATTGAAAAAATATTTAGTTAATGAAGCTTGTTATAGTGTACAAGAGTACCTTTCACATCAAAATTAAGCCTCACCTCAACTAATTGATAGTAATTAACTAGTTTATAAGATTAGTAATCTTGTATGCAAATAATTGTTGATCTGACTTGTCCTATACTCCTTAACCAGAGTCTTCAAGACGTAATCTTCAAGAAAAGGAAAAAGGGAAATTCTATAGCAAGCTACAGCAGTTTCTAAAGAGTCTTGGAAATATTAAAGTATTTAAAAAGCAATTGAGTAAATATCTAGTTGATAAATCTTTTTATAGTGTACAAGAGTTCCTGTGAGATCAAAATTGTGTTTCTCCTCAACTAATTTAAATTATAATTGTTGTCACTAGTGAATAAGAATGGTGATATTGTTCTGACTTTGGAGTTGATCTGACTTTTCTTATACTCTATAACCGGAGTCTTCAAGATGTAATCTTAAAAACATCGTAATAATAATATACTGCTTGTAGTCATATGTAGCTACACAGTCTGTGAACTTGTATTCATGAAGGATTGTGGCTTATCACGCTATGGGGGTTCTTGATTTTCTTCCCTTTTTCTGTTCAAGGAGACTTCAATTACCTGTTGTACCAAGCTTGAGAATAGTAGGCCTACTAGTAGAACACGAACTGTTGTCTGGTTATAAACTAATATAATATGTAATTTACAAAAATAAGTGAGTGTTATATTCACCAGTGAAGTATATTCAACAGTTATTTATGCTTATAATTTATGTAGTTTTTTAAATATTGATATTTTTCATAAGGCTGCAATAAATTTTTTACAAAAATACTATAGTAATCCTGCAAATTCAATTTGTTAAATCTAATGAGTGTTTTTGTATTTTGCAGGGAAATGTTACTTTCTGGTTTGCCACTGGAGGAGCTGGATTCTGCCTTAGTCGTGCCTTAGCTCTCAAGATGGTGCCGATTGCAAGGTGAGATAAAGTAGTATAGATAATTATAATAAACTTAATAGTAAATCATATCTGATTTTAAGTTTTCAATTTCAATTCAATTAGTCAATCCTTGACCAGCCGTCATGCTGGATAGATTTCGTCATGTAGTAAAACCGTAATACATTCAAACATTAAAACACTCATCGAGATGGCACTAAAAGATGTGGTCTCAAAACATTGCAAGGAACACGTTCATCTCGTCATCACTCAAAGAATAGAGTGGCACAATAATAAGTTTATCACGCAGTGTTTTTTAAATCCTCCCATTTGTAGGTTGCGCACATACTGAGGCAGTCTGTTGAAGATTTTTATATAGTAATATCATATAATAATTATTGCTTGTTACAAAAGGCTTTCAAGCCTTTTAAGCAAAAATGCTTTAAAACTTGTAATAGTCCTGCTTTAGTATCACAGTGCTTATAATGTTTTCATAAAAAGATTCTTTCTTAAAATTCAGTGGATAACAATAGTAATCAATTTGAGAAGTAATCGTCAAATTTTTAATGACTTGGATTCCTGGAATTAAGAATTCTTTCAATTCGATGGACAATATGAAAATCAGTTTGAAAAACGATAGTTTTAAATTCAAATTCATTTATTCAACATTTAAAAACAAAACTTACAAAATTTCTTACATTTAATACAAAATAAATATAAAAATTAAAATTAACAGTAATGTTGAATAAAGGAATTATATACTGATGTAATAATTAAAGAATAATTACACCTTGCAGAAATCAAGGCTAAATTCGTACATCAAGAGAGCAATAAATAGATAATGTATTGGAGTTTTCTACTCCAATTTTGTTTGTTTAATGAGCAAAGTTGTTTTTAACTTTTTGTAGTGGAATGCCTAGAGCTTAGGCTAACCAGGGTCCTCTGATGTAATGCCTGCCTGGTAATGATGTAATGTAATGATGTAATGCCTGTTGCATGAATACAAAATTAGTTAAACTATGAAAAATAGCTATTTATGTAGAAATCACATCTCTATTTCATTCTATTTCTTTATTCGTACATTAAGTAGTGTCTTGGTTAAAACGAATTGTCACTTATTGATATTAATTCTTGATAGAAACAGTCTACACAGATACAAATAATCATTTTACTTTCGACCAATAACTAATCAACTAATTATGCACATAAAAAAACATACTCAATATAAATAACACACATACCTGCTCTGGTAGCGCAATTGGTTGGAGCGCTTGTCTGTGATAGGGTTCTGGCTGGCTTCGTTTCCTACAGCCTTGGGTTCGAATCTCATTCAGCCAGGGATGTTTCTCATCATTCACCCATTCATAAGTCTCCAGACTCATGTGGACATCATGTGGCAAAAAATATGTGAACCTATAAATCAGGTTTAACCTATGCATAACAATTATAATTGTTTCACTCTGTTGTTAGAGCATCATCAGACACTGCAACAGTGATATTGAATCTTGAATTTTGAACTCCAAAAAACACATCAAAATTTTTTCTTAGTTTAATTTATTTGTGGGAAGAAGGACACACTGCCAAGTAGCATAAATACTATTTTTTTTTTAATCTCAAACTAAAAAACTAAAACTGATGTAGCCCCAAATTTCCAAATAAATTCCTTAACTCATTAAAAATCAGAAACAATTATTATTGTGGCAATAGAGCTGCTATCAAGTATCCAATAAATCAAAACAGGTGTCTTTTTGGTCTTCTGGCAATAATTATCTCGCCAATTTTAGAGCATCCTGCATACGTGTTAATAATCGAACATCAATTATTAGTCGAATAATCGACTTAACCTTTCTCGTTTCACGGTAAATCGATTTATCGATTATTAGTCGAATAATCGAACATCAATTATTAGTCGAATAATCGACTTAACCTTTCGTTTCACGGTAAATCGATATATCGATTATTCTGGAATCGACGTGACGCTATGATTGTGTGTGCGACTTTCTTTATTAGCATGTATCGAATCGATGTACCGATAAATTCTTAATTAATAACAGACTCACTTAATAATAACATAGTTGGAGACTCCGGTTTTGCATAGTAGTTCCTCCTGCGTTCCCCTTTCGTTACCTCCGTTCCTCGTTCCGAACTTTGGAATCCACAGAGACAAACGAATTATATTCCAGATACGACCTCTTACACGCCTTCCTCCGGCCAGCCCAACCCCGTTAATCCGGCTCCTGATCGACTCACGTAGTCCGATGTAGTGAGGGGAATCTCGAATAGTTTTAAATTACACAGCGTTTAATCCCAACAATAAATTATGTTGTTTAATTGCCTCTCCAACGCCACTTCTGTGTAGTGGTAGTAATTAGATTTTATAACCCGTGTAGACATCGACTATGTCGGACCTCGTAGTTATTTTTTTGTTTTTTCTCTCTCTTTTGTGTGTATCTCTTAACTACTACACTACACTCGTTTCTTTCCATTGGGGTTTGCTTGGATAATTGGTTATGTACCTTCTGTTGGGTAGTAATCTTCAAATTTATAAAGTTTTTAAAGTTCTAGGGGATTCAACTCCCCCTTTTTTACATCTGAACTCATACAGAAGAAATATAAGTTTCTTATAATTAAAAACAGGATTTATTAATTCGTTAATTTAATTTATTAATTTATTATTTTGAATTTATTAATTGAGCATGTAAGTGCTATTAATTTATACTAAAGCAATAGGGATATTGACAGCATTTTTTTTCTGAGGATGAAGCCCACATAGGTCTGAGACCTGTGTTTGTAATGTGTTGGATGATAGTGATTGATGAGCTGGACCTACAGTTTTAGGTGGGTTCCGAACCACCCGCAAGTGATTTTACAGCAGAGTACAGAGTATTTTTTGCTGGCCAACTCAATCGGTCACCCTTTTAAAGAGGGTACAGGATTTCAAAGCTTATTTTAATCTGATTGAACAGATACTTGCTACAGCTCACGGCTATCACTTCCCTTGTGTTACACCTCATTATTAATAATATCATCAGACTTTCCAGATTTTCGTAGACTCTAAAACAAGCACTGTGGGCTTTCAGGATAGAAAGTTGAAACTAACCCAAGTGAAGTCGAAAAATCATGTCATTTAAATGACCTAATGAATGGATAAGGATGATTTAATAGTTTATAAGAAATTTCAATGAACTCTATTAATTACAGAGTTGTATTGAGTCGATATCATAGATAAGTAAACAATGCGTGGGTAATGAGTTGGATGATGGTGATTGATGAGCTGGACCTACCGTTTTAGGTGGGTTCCGAACCACCGGGAAGCGATTTTACAGCAGAGAACAGTGTCTTTTGATGGCCAATCTAATCGGTCACCCTTACAAAGAGAGCCTAGGAGTTTCGTAGCTTGTCTCGATCTGATTGAACAGATACTTGCTACGGCTCACGGCTATCACTTCCCAGCATTAATAGCTGATGGAAATCGATGAATTAATAAATCCTATTTCTGTATATTTGTTAGTTACTTCAAACTAACTGGTGAATATAAATTAATATTGAAAATTAGTTAAGTACCGCCTCTAAGAAAGTAATCTTCGAATTTAAAGAATTTAAAATGTTGATTTATTTATTCTATAATTTTCAAGAATTAGACATTATCTTAACAAATTTATATTTTTGTAGCAGCACCAGTAAATGCGAATTACTCCACTAGTGAATTTCCAGGATTTTAGGGGGTCATGACCCCCAACCCCCCCTGGGACCGCCCTTGATTGGAAAACGGATTCTTAACATTTCAAGTGTGTAAAAACGTCAAATGCTGATTTAGCGCAACTTATCAAAGAGCGTGGCCTGTTGAAGGAATTTTACAAATTTCACACATGTGAAAGTTAAGAAAGCATTTCAATACATCAATAGGTCACAAATTCTTCTAGCTCCAGGTTTTGGAAAATATGTTCACTGAGTTCAAGGGTTATTGTAGTCCGGAAGTCATAGCCGTGAGCCGTAGCTTGGTAGCTATCTATTCAATCAGATTAGATAAGCAACGCTCTCCTGGGCCTCTTTGTTAGGGTTGGATTGGCCTCTTTGTAAGATTGGATTCACCAGCAAAAAAGACTGTTCTCTTCTATTATATCACTTTCCCGTGGTTCGGAACCCTCCTAAAACTGTAAGTCCAACTCATCACTCACCATTATCCAAACATAGGTCTCAAACCTATGTGGGCTTCATCCTCTTTAAAAAGTCTTGGAATATGTTTAAAAAAAAATTTAACGAAAAGCGGAGTAACGAGCCTTCAAATGAGATTGTTTAATTGATCGATTAAATTAAAGGAGAGAGTAATCGATTAAGAAGTAATATGCAGTACAGTGCAGGTACTAAAGTGGTGAAAATTGAATTGAACTTCTGGTAAATTTCATGTCATAATCCCTGAGGTATCTTGAGCATGTGTGTCTTCTTGTTTCTACTGTAAAGATTAAAGATAATAGATAAAGGTTTAGTAAATATATGATGGATGTAAAAAAATGTTTTGTTGCTGCAACAGAGATTAGTAGAGATCTAATTAGTATTATCGACAGAAATACAGAGTTGACCTGATTGGTGAAGTGGATTATAAACGTTGGTAATTGCTGACCAGTGGCTTTTTTAATGTACCTTGTAATAATCTGGTCTACCCTGTTATATGTGTAGGTTGTACAGTATTCTACCGCTATGTATATATAAAGATATATATATATACACCGCTAGCATTGATGTGTATCCTATAATTGTAACGCCCCAATAATAATGTCACTAGTTATTAATTTTTCAAAGTATCGTAAAACGCTTTACGACTCTTAAAAACGGCAAACGTAAGTTCTCAAAAATTACTGGGTTGATCTTCGTCTAATACTTTACCTGGCTTAATTCCTCGGGGTATGCTTGGCTCCTGCATTATCTAAGCCTCTCACAATCATTCCGTCTCGCTCTAAACACTCTCTCTCTTTTTTCTCATCCACTGTCGCTCTGTCCAATACTCCTACTTTTCATCATAAAAACCACGAGTAATAATTTCAAAATTGCTTACTTGTTCACTTCCATTCTTTTTTGAGTTTCTTCATCAACCTCTTTTTTCTTCTTCAACTTCTCTTCCATCTTCATCTTCTATTCCTCCTCCATCTCTTTCTCTCTATCTCTCACCATTACACCCACTTTTCATCATAAAATAATAATTTCAAAATTGCTTACTTTTTCAGTCCCATTCTTTCTTTAGTTCCTTCATCAATCTCTCTTTTACTTCCTCTTCTACTTCTCTTCATCTACTCCTACTCCTTCTCCTCCTCCTGCTCTATCTCTTTCTCTCATGAAATTCATCTGTCTCCATCTCTCCTACTTTGTATGATAAAAACAATGAGTAACAATTTAAAAACTACTTACTTGTTCACTCCCATTTTTTCTGGCGTTTCTTCATCAACCTAATTTTATTTTTCTTCTCTTCCATCTTCTTCATCTACTCCTCTTCCGACTCCTCCTCCTTCTCCTTCTCCTCTTCAACAAACCATTCTTCTCCTCCTCCTTGTCCTCCATCTCCTTCTCCTCTTCCACCTTCTCCTTCTTCTCCTCCACTTCTATCTTCTTCTCCTCATGCACCACCACCTCCTCCTCCTCCTCCACCTCTTCAACAATTACTTTTTCTCCTCCTCCACCTTTTTGTCATCCATCTCCTCCTCCTTCTCCTCTTCTATTTCCTTCACTTTTTTCTTCTCCTCCTGCTCCTACTCCTCTTTCTCATCATCAACAATCACATCTTCTTCTCCTCCTTATCACTATCTCCTCCTCCTGTTCCTTTTTCTCCTCCTTCTCCTCTTCCACCTCCTCCTCTCCTCTTCCACCTCCTCCTTCTCCTCTTCCACCTCCACCTCCTCCTCCTCCACGTCTATCTTTTTCTTTTCCTCTTCCTACTCCTCCTCCTCCTTCACCTCCTCCTCCTCTTCCTCCTACTCCACGTCCTCTATTTTCATCATCTTCTACTTATCCTCCTAATACTACTTCGTCTCCTCCTCCTCCTCCTTCTCCTCTTCGACCTCCACCTCCTCCTCCTCCACATCTATCTTTTTCGTTTCCTCTTCCTACTCCTCCTCCTCTTCCTCCTACTACACCTCCTCTTTTTTCATCATCTTCTACTTATCCTCCTAATACTGCTTCGTCTCCTCCTCCTCCTCCTTCTCCTTTTGCTCCTTCTCCTCCACCTCTTTCACCCCGTCCTCTTCCTTCTTCTTCTCTTATTTTTACTCCTCCTTTTCCTTCTCCTCCATCTCCTTTTCCTCCTCCTCAACCACCTTTTTTCTTCTCCTCCTCTTTGTCCTCCTTCTCATCCTTCTTTGTGTCCTTCTTCACCTTGTCCTCCTCCTCCTTATTCTCCTTTTTTCTTTTCTATCTCCATACTATCCTTTGCTTTTTCTTCCTTCATCACCACCATTCCCTCCATTTCTTTTTCGTCTCGCAATAACATACTCTGATATTACTACTGCACTCAACCTTTCAATTTGAAAATGCATCAGGACAGTAAAAATTCCCCCAAGGTACAGCAAAACTGTAATGTCGATAATTTCTGATCGATTTTCTCTTCCCAGTAAGCTGTAATTTTTTCTGCACCAATGCTTATTCGTTTCTCTGTAGTCTATTCATCTGCCACCTCCTCTTCCTCCTCCTCCTCCTCCTCCTCCTTCTTCTTCTCCTTCTCCTTCTATATCTCCTCATCTTTCTCCTCATTACCTCCGGCGTATAAACCTGAGTGTACCCTACTGAAGGGGGTGACGCCCCTGTTTTCAGAAATCTGTTACAGCCGAACGTTTATCAACTATTATTACACATAGACTGTCTCAAATAATCGCTTATTATCTGTTATTTTTATTCTTCCTGGTTCAAGACATATTTTACTCATATAATTAAGCATTACGTCCCTGGTTCAAGATATGATGTGCTCAAATGATTGAGCATTATGTCTCATTTTAAAAAAACCGATAGGCACCCAAACAAATTCCATTGAAACTGGAGAATAATTTTCAATTTATTTTAAACACATCATTTCAGCTTTAATAAAAACTTCTAGTATCATTTGAAAATACAAAAAGTACCTGCTTTTTTTTTACAGTTAATGATAGCTGTGAGCCGTAGCAGGTATCTGTTCAATCAGATAAAGATAAGCTACGAACTCCTGGGCCCTCTTTGAAAGGGTGACCGATTGGAGTGGCCAGCAAAAAAGACTCCGTTCTCTGCTGTAAATTCACTTTCCGGTGATTGGGAACCCACCTGAAACTGTAGGTCCAACTCATCAATCTCATCATCTAACTCATTACCCACGCACAGGCCTATGTGGACTTCATCCTCTGAAGAAAACCCTTAAAATTATTGTATGAGCGTTTTTCCAAGGTCAGCCTATCAGAGCCACCACTTTCTCCCTCAGCCAATAGTATCATTCCGTGTTGAGAATATATTAAGCTACTCTGTACTTCAGTTTTTGTTTGTTAGAGATTGATAATGGTGTAACAGCCGAAACTAGTGTCACACGGTTTTTAATAAATGTGACAACTTCAAGTCTCATTATTCATTAAATTTATATTTTTAATGATAGGTTTTTTGGTATTTTATAGTTAGTGAATTAAAACAAAAACTTTATAATTTATAAACAATTTGAGTGAGTCAATGTAAATTCAGATAGTTCAGTTACTGTTTACATAGTAGAGTTCCATTCTCATTGGAATCAAATCACGTCTTGAAACGCGTTCAAGTTTTTCAACTATTTTAGAACAGTTGTTCAAAAATGGCGGATATGCTGTCTGGAACTGGGAGAAAAAAATAGTAATAATTGAATCGGAGCATCGACTTTACTTGATTTGCCATAAGCGTCGCCTGGGAACTGATGAATGATTGCAACTACTGTGAGAGATGTGACCTAGTTGAAAGTGGTAGCATCTCTAAGTACATAGCAAGTTTTTCGGTGCTTTTCTTCTTCTTCTTCTTCTTCTTGTCCTTCTTCAT
>OX418221.1:2631432-2941935 GCA_948455865.1 Conomelus anceps
GGTGGAGGAGGGAGAGCAGGAGAAAGATGCGAAGAAGATGAAAGAGAAGAAAGAGAATAAAAAGCAGATGATGGTGGTGGAGAAGAAGGAGGAGTAGAAGAAGATGAAGGAGGTTAGAAGATATGAGAAGGGGAAGAAGGAAGAGGAAAAGAAAAAGGAGACATCAAACGTGCTCGATGTGAATAACTTATTAAAAGTAACAGAAGATAAACATAGATAAAAAAGAGAACTGGATTGCTGTGCACTCGTGAAATCAACTGTTATTAGGAACGAACTCATCTTGTACGAACTGGTTTTCCGGCGTCTTAGGTATTGATATGGATTAGATCTCTTCTTTAGATTGATCATTATTTTGGATTATTAGACTGGATTATTTTGGAATGAGTCTCAGACCGCTGGAAAGAATGTGGTTCGTCATTAGTGTTTAAAATTTGTTAAAGAAGGTTGTATTAATTACGTGCAGGACTTTAGTCAGTTAATTGGCGCGTGAAGTATGTGCTGTAGTGCTAACAAAAACGTCAAAAGCTAGTAAGGTGATTGACATTGAATAAGTTAGACGCAAACAGGGATTTTTTCTCAAAATTCTACCAGACAATACAAAAAGAAAATATGTTTGCAATGATTGTAAAATAATTTCACTAGCATTTTACCCGGTTTTCCCCGGGAATCTTTGTTCCTTTGTAGATGACTAATAGTGTTTGTCACGAAATTAGAAATGGTGAGTAAAATACTACACAGTGTTTATACCATACAGTTCATCTGTTTGAAAAGAGAAGTTCACAAATAACCTGTTTTTTGGACTGATGATGTGAATTTTCAGTGTTTTTTATAAGTAAACTACTTTTTAACAATTTTGCAGCTCTACCCACTGCATAGTTTTGTGTTTAGTTCTTTAGGAATTTGGGGTTTTCACACCCCAAAGAAGTTATTACCAGTTTTTTATTGTCGATGGGGTCCCCGACCCCTCCAACCCCCCTCAAAGTTTAAAGTCGCTGATTTTCATAGTTTTTTATCTTAACATTGTTACCATTGACATTGGGAACCCAATTTGTTTCGGGTAGAAGGTATCCGAATGGTGGCAAGAAAGGTTCAACGGAGAACAATTCAACTGTTTGCTCCTAGTAACTTTCATTTGGAAATTCCACTTTGACAATATTTCTGTAAAGGCTATGGAAGATCAATGTTCAACTAACTACTGGACAGTCATTACTTTACTCTGTAATTCTTTGTGCAACATTGAGTTTCTTTAAAGTATTCCAAAATGTGAGAATTTTTTAAACCAGGAAGTTTTCATTACGTTTCATTCACGTTTACGTTTTCATTCACGTTTTCATTAATGTACGTTTGTATACAAATCTACGAGTTGAGTTAATGTTGTGAATAACCATTTTCATGATCTACAGTGTAACATTTCCATGTATGAATAATGCTAGTTTTTAATGTAGGTATTGGGGTTTCATAGATGCATTCTATCCATAAATTTGGTCAAGAAAAAGGCTATAAACGAATAATTTTTTGAATTTTTAGGCAGTTTTTTGTGGCTTTAGGAGTAAGTCTAGATGTATAAATGTAAGTTTTTAAAGTACGTATGTTACATGTACGTTTGTAGCCAATCTTGACTCCGTGAGTGAAACTATAAAAAACCTACTTTAAAATATTATAGAACCACAGCTGGGGTCGTCAATTAAGGCTGTGCGCAGGGGTTTGGTCATAATTTTTTTTCGAAGTTTTTTGTATTGGATATTATTAAGGTATTGAAATGTTGACTATTGCCAGGAGAAATTACTTTTTTCATCAAATATTTTATGGAATATGGAAGTTGAAAGTTGCATTTTTTTATTTTTGGGGGCAATTGTTCTCCCCTACAAGTTATTTTAATCTTTTGATAATTTTTTTTCAAATGAAAGACAAATTGTGGAATAAAATGAGATATTTTTCATTGCGATCACACAATAAATAGTTTTCTCAAAATAATTTTTTTAAAACATACGAAAATTTTCAGTTTTTTTAAAATTATTATGAAAAAACCAATTGTTAAATTGAAATAAAAATGTGTCATTCTTTTCCCCAAGTTGTCTTTCAGTTATAAAAAATTATCAAATGTTTAAAATAACCTGTAAATGAGTTCATCAATTGCCCCCAAAAACAGAAAAACTTCAACTTTGAACTCCCATATTCCATAAAATATTTGATGAAAAAATAATTTCTCATAGCAATAGTTAACATTTCAATACCTTAATAATATCCAATACAGTGAACTTTGAAAAAAATGTATGACCAAAAACCATGCGCACAGCCTTAAACAGGTGACTTTGGAAAGGTATAGAAGGACGCCACGAGAATGGCATCAGCTAACATAATGGGATTCTAGTGTCGATCCACCTATATTGTTCTCCGTTGAACCTTTTCTCCTCAATTCAGTTACCTTCTACCTTTTTTCTAAAATGTTTCTAATATTCTGTTTCACAATTTTTATTCAAAACGATTTCCTCTAAAACGTGCTTCATAATTTATATTATTATTATTATAGATTTCAAGGTGACTAACTCTATTGCGTCTGATGGATCTTAAGGTACTCACGTGTGACAAATTAAGAAATCAATTGAAAAGGAAGCTAATGGAAATATGTGCTTATTCAAGCGGAGAATTTAAAGTGCATTATGAGAGACAAAGCAACTGACTCAAAATCTTGACACCCTACGTTTTATAATTTAACTTAAATCAACGACAAATCCATATTCTCCTTTCATAGGAGGTCAAAGGATGCTAATATATATATATTTCGTATGAGCGTGAAATACACTGGTATGAAGTAAAGCTACAATTATTAATTCATTTAATCATCATCATTTTGTAAATGATTTGTCAATGTGATTTAAAAAAGGTTTATATAAGTAATTTAATGTCAAAGCTCTAAATTAAGTTCTTCCAGCCATTGCAAAGCACCAGGTGTACAAACCATTAGATCTTCTATGGCGCCTTGGAACTTATGTCTATGACACTAATTAATAAATAAAACAGAAATTAAGTTTTCTTATCAGCCGACTATCGTAATCCGTAACCAGGCTTGCACATTTCACTGTATTTCTCACGATAACGTGAAAAATAACGTTACATTTTGTGCGACCATAGCAATCCTCTATCTTTTCTCTGTCTTTTACGTTAGTTCTCACATTCCCCGTCTTTTTCTCATACGAAAAACGGTTAGCCTAGAAAGATGATAAAGCCATCCCATCCATTACTGCGTAGTCTACAAGGATATGATTGTTCAGCTGAGCTGAACAGAATGATATTTCATTGTATCATCACTTTGTCATCAATCACACTATTCTTGTCACTCAATTGCGGTCTTTGTCTCTTCTTGTCCGCGTTTATGGACGCTTTTCACAGCCAGTTTTCCCACGATGAAAACTCTCGGCGCCGATCTGGCACGTAGTTCAACGGAAATGAACCATTGCTGGAATTTTCCGGTAGGCCTAAGCTTTTCCGGGCGGTTGATTGTAATAGTTGACTGTTATTGAAGCCCAGTCATGAGTGTCCGCAAAATTGAAGCGAGAAATACTGTAAAAATCGTTTAATGTTGATAACAAGGAACGGATGTGAGGTGGTCTTACCTAGATAACAGAAAATAAATAACATCTTTTCTGAGACTAGATTGGGCTAGGGCTAGTCCACTCATACTCCTGGAACACTGCTTATACTAAAAGGTACAATATTTCCTAATAGAGCTTATAAGCTACTATATTTTGTAATAGAGCTTATAATATAAGTATATATATATATTATATAGAGCTTATAATATATTAGATTATAATATAAGTTACTATATTTTCAGTACAGGTTGTAGTATAAGCTACTATTTTTACTACAGCATTAGTTACCATGAGGAACTAAGAGAGGTGCCTAAGGTACCCGGGCAGCCCGAAATTGAACAATCTATAAGTAGAAGAAACTTTTACACATACAAATTTGTATTGTCAAGTATTCGATTTGCTTTGGTACTATTAGACTCAAAATATTTCATTTTAAAAATACTATTGAGAAAATAATATTCCTTGAATATAGTGTAATTACATCTTTAAATTTGTCAAATAATCTGAGAACTACACTAAAACGATATTTCTTTTGAAAAGTAACGTTATCTTTGAAGAAATTCAGCGTTTTCTACCTAAAACAACCGAAAATATGAAGAAGAAATATGTCAAAAAGAATAAATAGAATATACTGATGAAATAAAATGGATTTGATATAGTTCGAGCACTCGTGTCTGCAGAATTCGAAAAATACCGTTACAAATCAACGTTTTCTGATGTTTTTTTTTAAATGTAGGCTAAATTTATTCACAGCCAATATTTGAGTTATTCTAGCCATTGAATAGACTGGAATAACGCAAAAATTCAGTCAAAGAGAGTGATAGTTGTTAATCAGAAAAAATCCACTAAATCATAGTTGCGGGGCTGGGTAGTTATGAGCAGGACGGTATAGCAGGACGGTATAGTAAATATAGTTACTATACCGTCCTGAGTTATGAGTAGTTTTGTTTATCCTTTCACAGAATAATTTTGATTACAGAACAATTCTCAATCGTCAAATAATATCATATTTGATTTTTCTTTATTGCGGGTGAGTGGAGACATGGAGGTAATGAGGTGAATGGGTGAATGATGGGAAACATTCATGGCTGAATGAGATTCGAACCCAAGGTTGCAGGAAACGAAGCCAGCCAGAGCCAGAATCTTATCACAGACAAGCGCTCCAGCCAACTGCGCTACCAGAGCCGCCATATACGTTAGTCTTTTGGATTCCATATCTATAATTCTTCCATTTCTTTGTTATTTAATAAATTTTCTTATTTGTGTTTCAGTGGTGGAAAGTTCATGAGCATTGGAGAAAAGATAAGACTGCCTGACGATGTAACAATGGGCTACATAATTGGTAAGTGAATTTATTATTTCTAATTAATCTAATTCTCTAGTGGTCTGCCTATCAAAATCTAGTTTTTAGTTTTTTTCCGCCTGTAATTAGTTTTTGTAGACAAAAAGTCTTCCTGAAGACTCTGAAAATGTATGTTATAAATTTCGGTTGCAATATGTGATGGAATAAGTTGTCCTGTGCAATCAATCGGTTTGTAAGAAATAACATTGAGGGAGCTATGGAGATATTATCTAACACTAAAATGGCCTGTCGCACGAAAGAAAATTAAATTTGACCACCGTAAGATGACGTCATTTGACGGAGCCAGTGCAACGACTTCCCTATTGAACTCCGTAAGATGGCGTCATCTTACGGTGGTCAAATTTAATTTACTTTCGTGCAACTGGATATTTTAGTGTTAGATAATATCTTTAAAAATGTGGTAACAAAAAGTGTAAACATTACAAAAAAAACAATCAAGGATTCTCAACCGGACATAATTTTTTTTTATTAAGTAAAACTCTAAAAACATCTTGAGCTCTTTCTTAAAGTCATTAAAACTTCCAATTCTTTACAGATTGAAATTTTTTATACCAATAATACTTTAATCCCCCTCAGAAAAAGCATGGTGGTGTTTGGGGGGGGGGGGGATAATCAACTAGATCAGGAAGAAGTGATCGGGAAGTGATAGCCGCGAGACGTAGCAAGTATCTGTTCAATCAGATACATAAGCTGCGTTCTCTTAGGTCCTGTTTGAAACGGTGACCGATTAGATTGGCCAGCAAAAAAGACACTGTTCTCTGCTGAAAATCACTTCCCGGTGGTTCGGAACCCACCTAAAACTGTAGGTCCAACTCATAAATCACCATCATCCAACTCATTACCCACTCGCAGGTCTTAGACCTATGTGGGCTTCATCCTCCAAAAAAAAAAGAAAACATTGCATTTCTAGGAGTTTTGTTGGATAGACGATTAACCTGGGCTCCATACATTGAGAAAATATGTTGTAAAATTTCATCTGGGGTATTTGTCCTGCAACAGCTCGCTAGATTGAATGACATAAAGTTACTTTTTACAGCTTACCATGGGCTCTTACTGTCACATATTAGGTATGCTATCTTAGTATGGGGTAATTCATCAAAACAAAATCAATTGTTGATCATACAAATCAAAACAATTTTTATGACAAATTGTGACCAAGGGCCGTATTTATGGAAGTTCCTTCAGTGTCTCTTGACTCGAGGGACTCTTGAAATGTAATGAATTTAGATTACATTATATTATGTACTCTTACATTACATTACAAATCTAATGTATTCATTACATTTTTCATTATATATTTCATATTTATTTCATTTCATTTTTCATAATGTATTCATTACAAATTCATTACATTTCAAGATTCCCTCCAGTCAAGATACGCTAAAGGATCTTTTTTCCGGAGAATGAAGCCCACATAGGTCTGAGACCTGTGCGTGGGTAATGAATTGGATGATGGTGATTGATGAGATGGCCCTACAGTTTTAGGTGGGTTCCAAACCACCGGGAAGTGATTTTACAGCAGAGAACAGTGTCTTTTTGCTGGCCAATCCAATCGGTCACCCTTACAAAGACCGTCCAGGAGATTCGTAGCTTATCTCTGATTGAACAGATACCTGCTACGGCACTCAGCTATCACTTCATACGGCCGCAAGTCTTGTTGGGTAATGATGGTTTGTCAGAGGGGAAATAGTTTCAAACTGTAAACTATCATCAGTTAGCAGTTAAAATGTAGGCTTTAGTTGGATATTAATTCCTGTATGATTTATTGCTGTAAATTTACAGTGTTGATTTGTTAATGTTTTTTGTGTTTTCTATTGGTGGTTTTTTGAGAAAACCGGACAAATGTTTTATCTGTAAGAAGTAATAAATAATAATAATGCCAATAAGCGTATGGCTTTTATTGGTGGGGAGACCCTTACGGTTAGCTCCACCTCGCTGTTTGAGCCATATTATGGTGGAACTACTATTCTAGGTGGGTTCCGAAACACCTAGTAAGTGATAATAAAGCTTATAACTTCAAATCATTAATAATAATAATAATAATAATACTTATAATTTTTCTGGAGAAAACATCCAGAGGAGTTTATTGATATAACTTCAAACATGACAATTTATTATTAAATATAGGAGTGGCCGTAGCCGAGTGGGTTAAGTGCTGGTTTGCTAGCCCAAAGGTCCCGGGTTCGATCCCAGTTCTGACCGAAAGATTTTACCTCGGGCCACTCCCGTGTTTCGGAGGACACGTTAAGCTGTCGGTCCCGGCTGCCTAAAAACAGTCATTAAGTCACGTCAGAGGCCCTGAACTTATTCAGGTGCGACCTGATAACTCTGACACCAGACCTGAGCCAGCCAGGTCACTCGATATAATTATTATTATTATTAAATATAAAACACAGTGATTCAATTGCCAAATTAAAAAAAATATGATCCCCACTATAAAGCTATGTGTTGGGGTGATCATGAATATAAACCTTAGATCAAGCTAATACTATTCCTAACTAGCCATTATAACTATTACAATAATAAAAACTATTTACTACCTAAAACTACCTAAGTATACATAATCGTATTTCTATTCACATCCTATTTACTATGAAGCACGGTCATCCATCCAAGCGCAGTCTTGAGCGCTCGTTACTGAACATTAAGATAAACACCACGCTCACCGCGTGAACAATCACCAATAAATTAAAGCAATAAATAATGTTTTTAAAAATTATTTTGTTACAGAACACCTGCTAAAGAAACCATTGACAGTGATAGATCAATTCCACTCTCATCTGGAGCCGATGAAGTTCCTTCGACAGGACTCCTTCCATGATCAGATAACATTCAGCTATTCAACCTACAGCAAGGACGAAGTGAATGTTGTCAAACTCGATGGTTTCAATATGCGAGTCGATCCCACGAGGTATAAAAATATGTAGAATACAATTATTACAATTATGATAAAATTATAGATGAATAATAAATTAGTTTGTAGAATACAATTACCAGTACAATAAAATTGTAAAGTTGTGATCCCACAAGGTATTGAAAGATTTAGAATACATTAACAATACAATCGTTAAAATTCCTAACTAGTATTCCTATAGTATTCCCACAAGGTATTGTAAGATTTAGAATACATTAACAATACAATCGTTAAAATTCCTAACTAGTATTCCTATAGTATTCCCACAAGGTATTGTAAGATTTAGAATACATTAACAATACAATCGTTAAAATTCCTAACTAGTATTCCTATAGTATTCCCACAAGGTATTGTAAGATTTAGAATACATTAACAATACAATCGTTAAAATTCCTAACTAGTATTCCTATAGTATTCCCACAAGGTATTGTAAGATTTAGAATACATTAACAATACAATCGTTAAAATTCCTAACTAGTATTCCTATAGTATTCCCACAAGGTATTGTAAGATTTAGAATACATTAACAATACAATCGTTAAAATTCCCAACTAGTATTCCTATAGTATTCCCACAAGGTATTGTAAGATTTAGAATACATTAACAATACAATCGTTAAAATTCCCAACTAGTATTCCTATAGTATTCCCACAAGGTATTGTAAGATTTAGAATACATTAACAATACAATCGTTAAAATTCCTAACTAGTATTCCTATAGTATTCCCACAAGGTATTGTAAGATTTAGAATACATTAACAATACAATCGTTAAAATTCCTAACTAGTATTCCTATAGTATTCCCACAAGGTATTGTAAGATTTAGAATACATTAACAATACAATCGTTAAAATTCCTAACTAGTATTCCTATAGTATTCCCACAAGGTATTGTAAGATTTGGAATACATTAACAATACAATCGTTAAAATTAATCACAATAAAACTAATAAATTGATATTAAATTTTCTATAATGAATAATGAGGCGAAGTTGTCACAACCAAATATTGAAAATAGTGAGATAAATAGTGTAACAATCGAAACTAGTATCTCACTATTTTCAATAAATGTTGATAAATGTGGTTCTGTCATTACCATGGTAACCGAAACTAGTATCTTACTATTTTCAATAAATGTGGTTGTGACAACTTCGTCTTACTATTCATTATGGATATCTTCCACAATAACACCTTCACCACTACAAAGAGAATTAAATTTTCTTTTAGAATGAAACTATACTCCACGCTACCAAATTAGGCGGTTGGAAAAAATTGCAGTGTTACAAAACCCATATGACTACTATCGTCAGATTTGTAGACTAGGCAACATGGTACGAGTAATGTTGTCAATTCGTGCATTGATGTTGGCGATACTCTACTATCAGCTGCTGTCATGGTCCCATATCTGGCAACACCGCAATTCTTACAACCGCCTGATTTGATGGCGTGGACTATAGGCTTTATGCAGCATTTTCAATTTACTTTAGTTATAGTGACTACGTATCAGTTCTATGGGCTCTTATCAAGACTCTCCATTTACCTTACCTTAATTAATAAAACAACTTGAATTCATATCAAAGTTCGAGATCTTATTTAAAAAAAATTGCTCATGAAAAAATGCACCAAAGCTATCGAGACTTCATTTTCCTTGTGCTATCCTGGAAAACTTATCTAAATTCACATCAAATTTGAGAATTTATTTACAAAATTGCTTAAAAAAACTGCACTGAAACAATATTGCACTAAAGCGATTTTTTTAAAGGATTTAACATTTATATCAGTTTTTTACTATGATAGTGCATGGCTGAAAGTAATTGGCTCTACACACTGGTGTCTTAAGGCATCTGTCGTGTCTTACGGAATTGAATAAGACATGGATGTTTTATGCATGTCTTATGTCTTACGTGCGTTGCAGACGGCTAATTGTTGAGCTCAGTTGTTGACGGCTCACAGCCTCATTGCTCGGGTGACGCGCGCTAGTGCGCATGTGCCAGGGCGGTTGTAAGTCATGACTTACCAAACACCGACCCGTGCGACACATGTCTGAAGCAGGGATGTCGCGTCGCACTGATGTCTCAAGCAGTGTGTAAGTCCTCCATTTAATAACATGGGTTGGTTTTCGATAAAAATGCATCAGACACGACAGATGTCGTAAGACACATGTCTTAAGACACCAGTGTGTAGAACCACTAAAATCCAAAATTAATATTCTTTTTCTGTAAAAGAATTGTTAATTATTATGTCCCAAGGGGAAATTCCTAGTGAAACAGACCTCTTTGATTCTAGTTTGAAATTTTTTGAAAAGCAGTTTTGGACAATAGCTTGTTGTATTCACATTTATACATTATATAATTATATTGCATGCTAGTTAAATTAATACATAATAGTAGTTTATGCAACGATTTTATTTTTACCCTTATTAAGGCATGAGTTAGATGTAAGTTATAACACGAGCGAATGCGAGTGTTATAAATATCTCACGAGTGCTTTAATGGCCAAATAAAATCGTTGCATACACTATTTTATCTACGACCACTAGTATACATTTAATTAAAACAATTTCATTTTACCTGTGACTGTCAGATATACCTAACCTCTCATCTCAAATACGAGAAGTTACAGTAGATTGTTAAGGTTAAAGCAGCTGGTGTAGCAGTTTGATCAAATCAGCTGATAGTTTCACAATATTGAATTACGATATTGATTCCATCAAAAATGCTTCTGATTGGTACAGAACCCGTGTTATAATGTAGAACCTGTACTATAATGAGCTCATTATGCAACGGGTTTCAAAAAGCATTTCGAAAAGACAGCTGTTTTGGCATCAATTGTGAAACTGTAATGTATACATTATGACATGGTCGTAGATAAATAAATTTCTGAATCTTTGCTTGGTAGAAATATCCCCATTCCTGTTACGTACTAGCAAGTTACATAAAATATTACAAATCATATTTATCATACCTTTAAATATTTTGGCTGAGCAAAATAAGTGAATTCCAAGGTTGAAGGGATTTTATGAAGATGTTTATCTACAATTCAAAAAATCTAGCTTTAAATAAGGCATCCGAAATAGTAATGTGTTTCTTTCTGCTTTTTTCAAAGGTAAAAGTGCCTCCGGCTTATTTACAATTTGCAGACTTAAAACATTATTCGGTCTTGTTTCAAAGGTATAAATTTGAAACAAAATTGCCTCCTTAAAGATATTGCACTTTTTAATTTTTTTCTAATTGCATTTATATTTTTTGTTGCAGGTTTCTCTCACTTCATTGTTTCCTATTTCCGTACTTCCCATTCTGTCCCAGATGACAAAAAGAGGAGGATAGTAAAAAGAAACAATCAATCTTCTTTGTCACTCCAACGAACAACGACTATCAAGATCAATCAACTACTGAATTTATTCAAGAGCGGAATGACGTCATAAGCTGACCAGTCAATGGGGCAGTTCTCTTGATTATGAATTATGTCATAAGGCGTAGAGTCATAGAATGTGGGGCGACTATTGATTGTGAGTTATGTCATAAGGTGGAGAGTCATAAAATGGATGACTTGTGGTAATATTATGAATTATGTCATAAGGTGACGAGTCATAAAATGGAGGAGTTCTGTTTATTATGTATTATGTCATAAGAAGTTATAGAATAGGGGACAGGACTTCTATAGATTGTGATCTAGGACCCGACCGGACATTAAAATAGGTCATAAATAGGATCAAATTTAGTTTTGATCTTTATTCAAAATGGTGCTCAATTAGTCTTGTTTATTAGCTTCGTTTGTATATAAATTTCTGAAACCTCGAGCTGGGTTACAGTAGTTGCAAAATAAGGTCTGCATTGCTCAGGTAAATCTTTAACTGAACAAAATAATTTTTTTATAAATGTGATCAATTCATTAGCATCCGAATTTTGCAGGATTCTGTATTTAACTAAAAGCTTTTGAATTGAATAAAATTGAATAATTTTACATGAAAATTTGAGCAGGGTTGGATAATTTTGTCTATAACTGACAGCTTTTGAAGTGTAAAAGATTGAATGACTCTACTTGCATAATTAAAGTTGATTCAACATCAAGAGACTTGATATTTTCTATTTATCGATAATCAACTACGTAATATTTCTTAATTAAAAGTAGTAGTTCAAACAATATTAATTAGATATATGCTACATCAATGTACTTTTATAATATCTTATACATTCTTCCTTACATGATTTTTTGGGTAATCTGTTTATAGTAATCATTTACGGTACCAATTTTTTTTCTTGTATCTTGTAAACTATTTACATTTACTTCAAGATTTACGAAATTTCGTAATTATTACAAAATAATTGGTACATATAATTACAAAATTTCGTAAATCTTGAAGTAAATGTAAATAGTTTACAAGAAAAAATTGGTACCGTACATGATTACTATAAGTAGATTACCCAGAAAATCACGTAAGGAAGATTACAGTGTTGATTACAGTATCTTGTTAACCTATTCAAATTCATTTTTCATATTAATTCCTTAGTCGATTCAGATTCCATCCCTAATATACCGTTTATTCTAGATTGGTGTAGCAATAATATTGTCAATTATTATTATTTCAATTATATCAAGTGCAATAGTAAAAACTTGAATAAGAGTTTAGGATGAAATATAACAGTTATGTTATTGATGTGTGTAAATTCCAAATAATTTACTTCATTTTAATCTCCATGTATATTTTTTGATACACTCTGAATATGTTCATTATGTATAGCTCAACTCATTTTCAAGCCTGCGCTAATAATAATAATAATAATAATAATAATTATTATTATTATTATTATTATAGGCCTGCGCTTAGGTAATGAGATAACTTAGTTTTCCCCCTGAAAATTCCAGATATATTTCAGGTATTTCGTCAGTGCCTTAATAATATTCAAAATTTTCTGGTTGATTTTTTTTCAATCACATTTAATTTGTATTGGATGTGCTAAAGAATCTCATTTTCAAATATCTATTAGTAATACACTAAAATTTGAACCTGTTCTATTATGTTGGAGAAATCCGCGTTGATAGATAAAATAAGATAAAATGAAAAGATTGATAAGAAGATAAATAATAAATAGATATTAAGATTCAATCTCAACTTGAATTTTTATCAGAGGTGTAGGATCCAGAAAGAATATTTGATTGAATTTATGTTTTCCATTGAGGAAGAACTTTAAAAATTACAAACTTATCTCTCGTTATAAATCAAGCTTTATCACAAAATCATCTCCTGCAGTGCATGAGATAGTTCACCTATACTTTTATAAACTGAACAATTTCAACATTTTACTGTCTTTTTTCCTGCAGTGATTGAAATAGTTCAGTCCACTGTAGCTTTCAAGGTTGAACAATTTTATAATTTAGTCCCTTACTTTTCTTTAATTTACATAAATATTATTTTAAAAATGAATTTAAAAACATTCAACCTCAATGCAGGTCATATTCAATATAATTATTTTCTCTCCCAAATTTGCGCGCCGCTGTCTTGTATTTGGAAATAAATAGTTCTTACTCCAAATTTATAGGTTTTGAATTTAAAATTATTTGATCCTGAAATTTAGATAATTTGTTTAGTAGGGTTAAGACTTTATTCGGCTGTGATGGAAATAATAGATAATGTAATTAATTAGAATTGTATAAATAATTTGTAGTTAAATTCAATTTTATCGCATTTTGTATGTGCCTTTTTATAAATTGTGAACAATTATTCATTTCTAATATTTAGGAAATAGAAAACATATTTTATTTGCTTTTAAGAAAGTGCCTTAAATTCTGTGCCTAATTTTCTATTATTATTTTGGTAATTATTCACTTTTAGGAGTATGAAAGAATCTATTTAACTTTTTATGGTAAATTCAATGACTTGCAGTCAAATTTAATTGAGAAAAAATAATATTTTTACTCGTGAGTCCTTGAATTCACCACAAAAAGTTGATATTAACAACGCAGATCGTTTTGGAACAAGAAATCTGTGATTTCCATGACGAAATACTTGGTGAACAATCTGATATCAAAACTGACTCTGTATTTATATTAAAATAGTATTTTCACTCACTTATGATGCTGGAGGGATGCATTTCACTTCTGAAGAGAAGCTTCGTTTCAGAAGTGAAATGCATCCCTCCAGCATCTCCAGCATAAGTGAGTAAAAATAGTATTTTAATAGAAATACAGTGTCAGTTATTATATTAGATTGAACAAGAAATCCAAGAATCTATTTCTTTATCAGCTTATTTTATTAATCATTCTCTTTCGTAATAATATTGTAAATAAATAATAAAAATTGAACAAAATATTGTATTATATTGTTGTATACATTGATTTGTAAATAATGTTGATTGTTGTTAATTTTATAATTATTATTTCATGTTAGATGCATATTGTTGAGGATTTATGATTTGTAAAAGTTTTTATAGCAAAATTTTGTTTTCCTAAACGTTCATGCCCTGGTGGCCGTATCAAGAATTTGTTACCAATTTATAAAGTGAATTTTTATATAATTTCATCAATAAATTTTCAATTTTCAATATTTTTATTTTTCATTTGTGAGTTATCCCTTAATTTCCCACTATAACATTTCAATTTATTTATCTATTCATATCATATATTTCTATCATATCATATTTATTTATATACTAGCCGGCAGACTCGCTTCGCTCGCCTTAACCGTCTAGCCAGGGGGCTCCGCCCCCTGGACCCCCGGGGGGTCCAACTAATTTCCATTGTGATTAGATAAATTTACAGAAATAGGTGATTTTGGGAAGAATTTTGATACCATTACTTAGTATGCATCTAGGGTCTTAATCAAACATATACATTATATCATATTTCACTCCATGTGGCCTTGAGGTTCTTGAGAAATTGTGATCAACTGAATTACAAAAATCCTAAATTTTGAGATGAATCATGTAACCCTATTTTTCACGTGTTTAGCACCCCAGCTGAAAATTTGAACTTTTTTGGCCTTGTGGTAAACAAATTATTATTTCATTAATAGACCTAACCTACTGAACTTGCCAGCGAAACAGCTTAAAGGAACAGCTGATAGAAGTCAACCGTTTTTATCATATGGCAGACCCCTTAGCAGCGTTATTTACACTGTCTTTGAACAGCAAAAGACTTTGCACTTTGCATGTAGGCTACCATACAGTCGGAGCCTTGCAATATGTGGGAAACATATGACTGGGTATGATGAAATGTAATTATGCCAGGTTGATTACATCTGTTGAGTACACGTCTAGGGCCTCAACCAAACTTTTCAAAAATCGTCGATTTTGGGCCAATTTTGGGGCTAATTTTGAAACTTTTTTCCAAGGTACATCTAAGGCCGATACTTAACATGAATACCAAATTTTATCTGATTTGACCTTATGGTTCTCTAGAAATTGTTGTCACCTAAATTTTCAAAAATCTTCAATTTTGGGCCCATTTTGGCGTAAATTTTGAAACCCTTTCTTAGCACGCGTCTAGTCCCCCTACTGAATACGTGTACCAAATTTTATCGTTTTTGGTCGAGTGGTTCCTGAGAAACTGTGATGAATGAGTCAGTCAGTGGTATTTCGATTATATAGATATATATTTATTCATTTATAAACGCTGCAGACAAAGTCTCAAACTACTCTCTCCACAAATGTTGACCATGCTAAATTGTCCAAATCATTGAAAATAATTTACACTAAAAATAATTTACACTAAAAATTTATATTCACTAAAAGGCTTCACTCAAAAAACAACAAAAAACGTATTTTTTCATTAAAAATTTATTCATTTTTTTCGGAGGATGAAGCCCACATAGGTCTGAGACCTGTGCGTGGGTAATGAATTGGTTGACGGTGATTGATGAGTTGGACCTACAGTTTTAGGTAGTGATTTTAAAGCAGAGAACAAAGTCTTCTTTACTGGCCAATCCAATCAGTCACCGTTACAAAGAGGGCCCAAGAGTTTCGTAGCTTACCTCTCTGATTGAACAGATACCTGCTACGGCACTCAGCTATTCCTAGTACAGATATTTTTTACTAAGTTTAGCTCACACCAATAAGTTATTTTTCCTACAGTGACCCGAAAAAGTGCCTATTTTTGCACTAACTGTAGCACGCAAAATAGTCTATTCCTGCATCAGTGCGGGAAAGTACTTTTCGTCATACTTGTAGGTTATGGACAGTTTACCAGTCAAGCAATCAATGTGGTAAACAGCTGTTTACAGAAATCAGAAACAGCTGATGTAATTTGATGATTATTACCATACACTGTGTGGTAAAAATCATCAAATGATTATTACCGCACTCTATGGGTGGTTGTGGCTACCACTTCACTGAAAAATCATTTGGTCGAAAGCTAGATCAGCTGATCTAGAACCATTATTGCCACATTTCACCTTGAGTTGGTGTGTTGAGGTTATGTTTGTATAACAATGATTTATAGTTTCTTATTTCAACTTATCTGCTATTTTAGACTTTTATGACAAAAAATATCATACGTAACTCGTCCAGGAAGATGTTTACCATACTCGTATGATAATACCACACTCGACTTTGTCTTGTGCGTTAACTTATCATACTCGTATGTTAAACACCATTTCCCGCACTTGTAACGTAATATACTATTCCCGCACTGTAATTTACTTTTCTGCACTCCAAATTTGCAACCTAACAACACAAAATAGTGAGCATGTAATACGCAGGTTCCCTATTCTGCATTCAAAAATAGGTTGGCTACTCTGCTTCAGCTGTGAATAGTTGTTGTAGTTGT
This sequence comes from Conomelus anceps, assembly GCA_948455865.1. NCBI lineage: Eukaryota > Metazoa > Arthropoda > Insecta > Hemiptera > Delphacidae > Conomelus > Conomelus anceps. Next base: position 2,648,064 of record OX418221.1, read on the forward strand.
TGTTGATGGAATCGATTTGATTCGAAGATAGGTTATGTGAGGGATTTTCAGGTTATGTATGCCCTGTTTTGTTCTGTTTGAATTACTTTATACATTACTGTAGGAAAAATTTAATGTGTAATTCGAGTGCAAAGTATTGTTTCTGCACTCGAGAAACTTTTTTCACTCGCCTTTGGCTCATGAAAAAACTGTTTCTCTCGATGCAGAAAAACGGTGCTTTGCACTCTAGTTACACAAATAGCTATTTCTGATAGCAATTAAAGGAATTTGAAATTAATAAATTCTGTTTAAGTAAATTTGTCAGTTTGTTCAATTGTCAGTAACTTCGAACTAACTTGTGAGATACGAGCCGATATGGCCAAGTTAAAAATGAATGCTGCTGTGCAGAAAGGTCTCCATGGTCTAGTGGTTAAGGCACCCGACCGGCAATTGGGTGGTCCGTGGTTCGATTCCCGGTGGTGACTGATATTTTTGTACAGTAGCATTCATCGATTTCCATCAGCTATTAAATACTGTTGTCAATATCCGCCATTGCGGAAGTCTTCAGTATAAACTGATAGCAATTAAAGGAATTCGAAATTAATAAATTCTGTTTAAGTTATTTTTATAATTGTCTATGTATGAGATCACAATTTAATATTTGAGAGGCCCTCATGATTATTGATATCAATAATAACTTGGAGATCGAAGTCTAAGACCCTTATTCATGAACTTACCTTCACTTGAGGCCTCGTTAACTGAAGAGGAACTTGAACAGCATTTTTAAGTCTCCCTTAAGCCACAATTTTCATTTATAAATACTGACTTAAGGGTGCTTGCACAGTGGAGCATCCAATAATCGATGCTAATAATAATCATCGCAAAATCAAACACATGCTGCTTAATGGTGGTGTTCACGCTGGCCCAACGTGTTATCCACCATTCCTCAGCGTGGGTTTGATTTCTTATATGTGATTATCATCAAGTATGCTCCACTGTGCAAGCACCATTATTCTTCTTGGTAGGCTGGCTAATCGAACATAAAGATTTCTTTACACAAAGCCAGTTGGCAACACAATAAATTATTTAAACATAATAATTCACAATAAAAAGGATTGAAAATGAACTTTACTAGTGAAACCAACACTTACTTATTCGTGTGATGGCCATTTCGCATTGTTGGTATGCTTCCTCAGACACGGCTGGAGGCTACCTACTACCAAGACTCTCCGAATAGCCAAGACTCAGTAGTAGGCAGTAGGCATTCAGCCTTGTATGAGGAAGCATTCCAACAATGTGAAATGGCCATCACACAGCTCACATATTAGGTATGCTATCTTGGTATGGGGTAATTCATCAAAACAAAACCTTGATGGGTTTTTAAGATCCAGAAGAAAGCGGTTAGATGTATGGAAAGAGTAAATAGATTAGATTCATGTAGGCCGTTGTTCAGGAGACTTGGTCTCCTAACTGTATCCTGCTTATATGTGTATGAAGCTACTTTATATATAAAAACGAATGATATTAACCAAAATCTTGACGTACATAATTATAATACAAGAAACTGAGGAGATTATCACTTGGTGAGTCACAATAGTTGCTTATTCAAACAAAAACCTAGTTATATTGGTAGGAAACTCTACAACAAGCTACCGCATTTTTTAAAGGGTCTTGAAAATATAGAAATATTTAAAAAACAATTGAAAAATATTTAGTTGATAAAGCTTTTTATAGTGTACAAGAGTTACTTTCACATCAAAATTAAGCCTCACCTCAACTAATTGATATAGTAATTATGGTGACTAGTGTATAAAATAGTATTATTGTTAATCTGACTTGTCTTATACTCCTTAACTGGAGTCTCCAAGACGTAATCTACAAAAAAAGTAAGTGTTGAATTCACTAGTAGAGTTTATTTTCAATAATTAGGTTATTCATGTTTGAATAACAAGTGAAAATGTTATATGGAAAGTAATAACATCAAATAAATTATTTTCTCAGAACTGTTAGGGAATTCAGTTAACAAAAGTCTGTTCACAAAGTCAATATGTACCATAATGAGGTATGAGGCACCATAAAGTAAAAGAAAGTCTAAAAATGAAGAGATAGTATTGATACATGATACGTCACTGTGATGCAAATAAGCTTCAAGTGACAAGCCAAAGCAACACATTTGTTCCGTATCAATATTGCAGTTCCTAATTCCCTTTTTGGAATTTTATTGGCATTAGCGCTCTAAATCCATATATCTCATGTTTAAACATCCCGTTGCAAAGCACGGGTAAACTACTAGTAAGGAATAAAATACAATGATGAGAATTTTGATTATAATAATTTACTGGAGATATTTTTAAAGAAATACAGAAATTTATTTTTCATATACCAAGCTATCCATTTTATACATCAAAATAGTTGAGGCAATTTCTTGAAATGAAGAGAATGGTATAATAATTTTATGAAATACTTGAATAATATTTTTTTTTAAATTGTACTGTATTTGAATATTGTTCTTAATGGGAATTTAGTTTTTCACTGATATAAATATTATCAAAATCCTAGGATTCAGACAGCAAAATAGTTTAGTTGAGCAAATTTCTAGAATGGTACGTTTCATGGATCTTTAACAATAATTTTCTTATATACGGTACTATATTAGAAAAATATTGGGAATCTAGTCCAAACTACCTTCCAAATAGGATTTTAGTTTCTCACTGTTATGAATATTATCAAACTGTTATGTCTCACGTTCACTAGTGAAATTAATTTCTGAGAATGAAAAAATTGATAAAAGTCACTTGTATCCGATAGAGTTTTCCTTTGGTAGATCAAGAACTTCATGAAGTGGCTTTGAAAATGCAGAACTTTTATGGAACACTCCATTGGGCTCATTGAGTGAGGTGCTCGTTCTTCCCCTCAAATTTGCTCTCTTGTCCATCCAATAACTGCGTGCCACGCTTTCGTAGAGAGGGTACTGCTTTTTCATCTGAAAAAAACGACACAAAAATTGATAGACTAAAAGATAACAAATTATTTACATTCACCATAGATGAGTGCCTTAGCAGGTATCTGTTCAATCAGAGATAAGCTACGAAGCTCCTGGGCGCTCTTTGTAAGGGTGACCGATTGGATTGGCCAGTAAAGAAGACTCTGTTCTCTGCTTTAAAATCACTTCCCGGTGGTTCGGAACCCACCTAAAACTGAAGGTCCATCTCATCAATCACCATTATCCAGTTCATTACGAAAACGTCTAAAGCCTATCAAGCCATGGATAACAAGAGGACTAGTCTCAGCTATAAGGAAAAGGGATCTACTTAACAGAAAAAGGAAGAAGCACCCTAATGACACTATACTTGCTCAATACTACAGACAATATCGCAACACACTAGCAGCAGTAATTAAAAATACAAGAGAAGTTTTTTATAAAACAAAATTAAATGAAGCACGGAACAATATGAGAAGAACCTGGCAGCTGATAAAGGAGGCAACTGATGCAGTCAGCAGGAGAGAAGACACATTAACAAAAATCATAGTGGATAACAACATTGTAACAATGGAAGATAATCACGAAATCGTCCTTGAAAAAACTAATGAGCATTTTGCTAATATTGGAGCAAATTTGGCCAGTAATATCGCAAATAAAGTAGAAAGATCACTTCACACTATAGTAAATGAATACAAACCAACTAAAATTTCGCCTTTTTCAATGTTTTTTCAGCCAGTTATGGAGCAGGAAGTACTGGACACTATCAATACTCTCCGAATTGATAGTTCCCCAGGGCTTGATGATGTCGACAACAAAACTCTAAAAGCAGTAAAAGATTATATTGCAAAACCACTGGCTGACATATTCAATAAGTCTTTCAAATGGCATCTTTCCCAATTTAATGAAAGAGATTTGTATAAGACCTTTACATAAAGGAGGCGATAAAGTTGATCTTAATAACTACAGGCCTATAGCATTAGTCAGTAATATATCCAAGATACTCGAAAAATTAGTCAGTAAACGTTTAGTAAGTTACCTAGAAAGTAAAAATATTTTGTCGCCTAATCAGTTTGGCTTCCGGCAGAACAGGAGTACAGATGATGCTATTTTCGAGTTGACAAGGTCTGTAATTGATGATTTGGACAATGGAAGGAAATGTCTTGCAGTATTTTTAGATCTGGCAAAGGCATTTGATACGGTATCACATGGCATTCTTCTAAAAAAACTTCAGGCTATTGGTGTGAGGGGTGTAGTGTTGGAGTGGTTCAAGTCCTACCTGGAAAATCGTATACAGAGAGTGAGGATAGGGAAAAAATTGAGTTCAGAAGATGGCCTACCAATAAATTTCGGAGTACCACAAGGAACAGTACTTGGACTCATTTTGTATCTCATCTTTGCCAATGATTTATGCTCAATGGATGTCAATGGCAAGGTTATTGCGTTTGCAGATGATACGGCTATAATATTCCATGGCACCAACTGGGATGATGTCTTCAATGCAGCAGAATTGGGAATGAAAAAAATTACATCTTGGCTCCACAACAACATTCTGACTCTCAATGCTTCAAAAACAAAATTTATAGTGTTTTCACTGACAGATTCCAAAAAAAACTTATAGAAACACAATCAAACTTCACCATTGTGAAATGAATAGTATAAACTGTAATTGTCCTTCAATTGAACGCACAGATAATTTAAAATATTTAGGAGTTATAATAGATGACTTACTTCGTTGGGATAAACACATCTTACATCAGGTAGCAAAACTCAGAAAATTAATGTATAAATTTATCCAATTAAAAGAGTTATTAACAATAGAAATGTTGAGATGTGTATACTATGCATTGTTTGAGTCCATAATAAGGTATGGCATATTGGCCTGGGGAGCAACAAATTTTTGTCACATCAATCCACTTTTCAAGGTTCAAAAGCTCATTTTGAGGATAATAGGATTCAAGCACCCTCTTTATCCATCAGTACTTTTATACTCAGAGCACGGCATCCTAAGCATCAGACAAATCTACTTACTCAGAGTTCTTACATTCATCAAGAAAAACCCACAATTCTTCGCCAACTTGGACCACCCACATGGTACTCGCAGAAGAAACATAGACTTTTCAATTCCTAGGATGACAACATCATTTGCTCAGAGATCAGTCACTTATTTAGGACCAAGAATTCTCAATAAACTGCCAATAGACATCAAAGAAATAATTCCAGTTAATACATTTAAAAGGAAAACAAAAATTTGGTTGTTGGATAATGGAATTAATCACAGCGAACAATTAATGTCATAAATTGTTTGTCTGTAGCCTACAAAAAAGTCTGAATAATCTGGACTAATTTATCTAAATTACTAACTAGTAGCATGTAGTCTAAAAATATTATTATTAATTGTTATACTTATCAATTTAATATTCAATGAATTAGTAACATGTAACTTTGTAAAACTATCGTAATATTTCTTTGCATGTTCTAATAGCTTATAAAGAAATAGACAAAATAGTGGAATCCCGACACATATTTATATAGTGGGAACCACAAAATTCAGAACTGCAATACTTTAGATTTAAGACTTCAATTTATTTTCTGAAATGTTAATTTTTTTAAAATTGAATAAACTCCTCTGGTAGTGTTTTACTCACAGCCAGAGAAATTATTATTATTATTACCCACGCACAGGTATCAGACCTATGTGGGCTTCATCTTCCGAAAAAAAATGATGGTCAGTTGAAAAGGATTAGCACTTTGAATACTCACTTTCTCAGTAAATCATTGAGTAGCTATTGATTCAATAGCGGCCCTAAGGCTTGTTTCACACATAACAGGCAGTCGGGTAACTGGTGTCGTTTACCCGGCAACATACAAAACTCTTTTAAATTAGCTTATTGATCGTAAGAAATGAGATCTCTGTTTCAATCCTTTCACATCAAAATTAAGCTTCGCCTCAACTAATTGATATAGTAATTATGGTAACTAGTTTATAATTGTATTAATCTGACTTGTCTTATATACTCCGTAACTGGAGTCTCCAAGACGTAATAATCTACAAAAAAAAAGTCAACCATTTTGCATTTGTCTGTCTATCTGTAACGCATTTACAGCTTAAAGCGTAAACCAAATCCTATGAAATTTTATGTGGATCTTCCTCTAAGGAATGCCCAGCGATGAATGTGTAAGGATTTTCAAAATTTACTTGAATTTAAAGGATATTTAAAAGATAAAAAAAGGAAAAGCACTCAGGACTTCTTCTGTAGGAAACCTACGATTTTCTAAATCATCCATCTTATGCAATTGGATTTTAAGATAGCTCTCGGGCCTTCTTATTCATCTGGTTGGCCTTCATATGAATTGAGTTATCATTTAAGAGAATAACTAATTTGTTTGAAAGAAACAAATCATTTATAATATTTCAATCAAATTCGTAAGTAAATGATAATTATATAAATTTAACCAATAACGCTCCATAAATTCATTTATGAAACTTATGAAATCCAATCTGATTTGAGCAATTAGCTGCCGGGAAAATAAACACAGCATTGGTGATGTGATACAGAGTGACTTTTTATGGAAAACAGACTTGAAATAGACTGAATCAAGGTTTAGGTCTGATGATTGTGTTTAATTTTGCGATGGTGATTATCATTGAGTACATCGAATATGTTATTCTGTGCAAGCAACCTTATTCTTGGGCATGAGGTCTACTGTTCACAGAACTACTAGTTTATGAAACATAAGAATTTGCTTTTTATGTGAATTGAACGACTTGCAGTCAAATTTTCATTAAGAATAAGGAGAATTTACTTACTCTGTAAATCTTTCGAAAAGATTCGAAAGCGCTCGGCCTACAGAGTAAGTAAATTCTCCTTATTCCTTACAGAATTTACTTACTCTGTAAATCTTTCGAAAAGATTCGAAAGCGCTCGGCCTACAGAGTAAGTAAATTCTCCTTATTCTTAATGAATATTTGACTGCAAGTCGTTCAATTCATATAAAAAGTTAATATTAACAAAGCAGTCCGTCATGGAACAAGAAATCCAGAAATTTAAGAATTTGCTTTTCATTTAAATATGAATGGTCAGTCTTGTAAGTATTTTCATTTTAGTTTTGAAATCAAAGCAGTTTAAAATTGGGACAATCTATAGTAATCACCCGGTACTACATCAGTGGCTTAGCGAAAAAACGTCTAATGGGGGGGGGGGGGGGGGGTATCGGAGATTTGGGGCACCCCCGGGTGGTAATGAGTTGGATGATGGTGATTGTTGAGATTCTAGGCTCATGTCTAGAAACGCTTAAATCCATTCATTTTAGTCCACATTATGGGAAATTTTCTTTAATAAGAGCTTGATTTGAGGCTCAAAAACAGTAATTTAATACAAGTATTATTAAAATAAAAAATATAAATTGGGTAAAGTGAAAGCTTAAATTCAATAAATCATTGCTTTTATGAATCATTTGCACAAGAACTTTAACCTACTTTTCGTATATTTTTAGTTCGCTTTCTTGTGAACAAATTTTAATGTATAAAATAGAGATAAGCTGGGAACTCTTTGTAAGTGTGACCGATTAGATTAGCCAGCAAAAAATACACTGTTCTCTGCTGTAAAATCACTTCCCGGTGGTTCGGAACCCACCTAAAACTGTGGGTCCACCTCATCAATCACCATCATCCAACTCATTACCCACGCAAAGGTCTCAGACCTATGTGAGCACTGGGCTTCATCCTCGAAAACAAATATATACTACTCTTATAGTGGCAATTTAACAAGTTATAGTGGTTTCAAATTATTGTTACAATCAGGGACGTTAACGGTTTTTTATTGATGCCTCCCAACTCGTTTTTGGGGCCTCTTTTACAGGCACAAGAGGGGGGTTGTAACTAGGGTTGCCACCTTTTTGTAGGCAATTAAAGTACATTGGTAATAAAAGGCGAGAAAAAAGAGTACATAGTATCAAATAAAGTACAATTTATTTTTTCTACTCACTATGTATTTAAAAACATATTTCTTATTGTTTTTGGCAAATTTATAGAATCATTGTCACTGCTGAACAATTGCAAAGCATCTTTGCAATCAACATTCAAGTTGTAATAAATCATATGCTCATTTTTTATGAGATTCAGAGTTGCTTTGTTTTTGTTCCTCTCATCTCTCCACTTGCTGTTCATTACCGAGAAAACCCTCTCTACAAAATAATGCTGAAGTGGCAGGAATAGACAGTAAATATGATATATTATGATATGATATATTGGTAAACCCATCATCACATCTATTGAATATTTTCTGCTATTTTTTTGCAGTAGATAATTCTGAAAAACCTAGTTTTGTTCAGTTTGGAAATTTCTCCATACAGATCATCCACACAAATATAGTGACCTATCGATTAGACAATAATCAATAACTTTTCGTTGTATGGGAAATATACTATGACTATTTGTCTAATCGAATGCATTCTACCCTTGAAGAATACGAGACCATGAACAAAATATTTTGATTCCCAGATAGATAAAATCATAGGAAATAAAGTATTTGTGCGTACTTTATTTTTCTCATAAAGTATAAAGTACAAGTACCTGAAATAACGTACAATACTTTGTTATAAAGTACGGGTGGCAACCCTAGTTGTAACCACCAACGTACAGTAGAAACAATTAGTCTGGGCGCGTGGCTCTGGTTTCACTACTAGCCGTCCTGTAAAAGTTGACTAGTTGACCTTGAAGACATCTGCAGCGTCGCACGGGTCATATGTTTTTAGAAATGAGCGATAAACACTCCCTTCACCATGGCTGACTACCAAACGGCCGCGCGCCCAGACTAATTGTTTCTACTGTACTACTGTACCTGCAAGACATCGCCACAACATCCACCAGCGGTAGGTGTGAACTCTGAAGCATGAAATTGTTCGGTATACTCGGATTTCGCCAATTTCTGGTCCTCCTGATGCCTCTCCAACTCCTCTTTGATCTGCTCTGCCACCTGGTGCCACAGCACATCCTCCATCAGCTGTCTCCTCCTGCCCATTTTCTTCTGTGGCTCGCTATTGGCGCATTTGTGTGTGAAAACCACGCGATTGGTTGTTGTCAGTATGCTACAGTTGCAGGCTGAAGGAGCGGAAGTTGGGGCAATGATCCAGGGATGGCTATCGTTCCGGTATTTCGGACTCCAACAGTCCCATGAGTCGTTGGCCGGGAGTTTTTCGCCACTGTAAGATAGTAAAACCAATCAACTTGGTCCCAGAATATGTTCAATTTATTGCCTACAAATTTGAAACAAGTAAAAATAGTTTGATTGCTATATTTTCGGTTTCAAAGCCCCCAATGAAATTCATTTTCCTCTGTGTGTAAAATTTTGTGCCACTGTAAGATAGTAAAACCAATCAGCTTGGTCCCAGAATATATTCAATTTATTGCCTACTAATTTGAAACAAGTGGAAATAGTTAGATTGCTATACTTTCGGTTTTAAAACTTCTAATGAAATTCATTTTCCTGCTATTTTCTCTGCAAATATTGGCAGTTTTACAGATTTTTCAGTAATTCCGTTTTACAGTACAAATAACTCTTATTAACTTTTTTTGTAAATTTAACGACTTGCAGTCAGTTTTAGATTGTGAATATATAATAAATGTACTCAAACTTGGCCAAACGTTTTCGAGTTGTTCAAACTCATGTTCAAGCTTTAAGATGAGTTTCAACAACTCGAAAACGTTTTCCTCTGTGTGTTCTCTGTAAATATTGGCAGTTTTACCGATTTTTTCAGTAATTCCGTTTTACAATACAAATAACTCTATTAACTTTTTGTTGTAAATTTTTCGACTTGCAGTCAGTTTTAGATTGTGAATGAGCTTCAAGCTTGAGTTTCAACAACTCGAAAACGTTCGTCCAAGTGTGAGTACTTTTGTTATATATTCACAATCTAAAACTGACTGTAAATCGTTAAATTTACATCAAAAAGTTAATATTAACAACGCAGATCGTTATGGAACAAGAAATCCAAAAACAAATAACTCATCTTTAAGTAGTAATATATGACTTGACTTGCAAAATTTATGACTGTCCAATAACTCCATGTTATCTACCTAAAATATCGAATAATTCACATTCAAGTAATAAGACTACAATAAGTTGCATCCCCTAATCCCTGTATAATTACTTCAATTTATTCACAGTACAATTATTTTTGTAGGAGGTAGGTGCCCACAATCCCACATAGACTGTAAATGTGTTAGATTATGATGATGAGTTGGATCTACAGTTTTAAGTGGGTTTCGAACCACCGGGAAATGATTTTACAACAGAGAACAGAGTCCTTTTGAACTGGCCAAACCTGATTGGTCACCTATCCATTCATGGCATGAGCACTCGTGTCTTATCTTACAGATAAGCTTATACTTTTTTGTGCATTCGTGGTTAAGGTAAGGCCTTTGCAGAAAACAAACATAAAATAGATGTATGAATAGACAGAATGCACTGCTCCATTGAAGACATTGGTTGAGTTCATGGGAACCTAACCGGTGGCGTCTGATTGGTCTATTCAAATGTTATAACGTCTATGAATTTGAATAGACCAATCACACGCCACCGGTATAAACTTACATTCACCTGTAAATGAGAAGGCTCCCAAGAGCTCAACCAATGCAACCTTGCTACTTTGTCAGAAAATACAAAAAATTGTGATAGTGTAAAACGGTTATATTATGAAAATAAGTAATATAAAGTATAATCATGAATCATGAATGACTAAATCTAAATAGTATTAGGCAATATTACTTACTTCATCCTGAAATTTTCTGTTTGAGATAACTGATTGGGATTTCTAGTAAAGCAAGCCAGTAGTAACCATGGTAACACAACAAGCAAGTCTCTAGTGCTTCAAAAGCGGATATGGTTAATTTTTTCTCCAATTAATTGCAGTAGGCATGGAGGGGCGCTGTTCATGCGTGTAAAAGGGGGGAAATTATTGTAAGAAGGATCAATGGCCTTCTTTGCACTGAAATAATATCATTAAGCACAATGAACAAGAATTATTCCAACAAAATTAATGTTAGGTACCGGTATTCTAGTATTCCTATTTGTCAATTTCTTAATTTTTTCAATAAAATTAATATTAAGAACTCGTATTTTTTTAAAATTTTTTATGTTTTCCATGACACAGTAATTATTTAACGATCTTTATTAAATCTCTACAGATGCAGTGGTGTTTTCGGTTGAATCCCTATATAAATACATTATACTTCAAGATTCTCTCGAGTCAAGATAGACTGAAGGAACGCTTATAAATACGGCTTGAAATGCCTATACAAATACAATAAACTTCAAGATTCCCTCAACGAGAAACTGAAGAACCGTTAATAAATACGGCTTTTAAACTGTTTTTAACTCAGTTTTGAATATAAAATCAGATAGGTGACACTCTCATTCTCCACACACTGAGTCAGTGGCGTAGCAAGGGGGGGGCCCATGGGGCCCGGCCCCCCCCCCCCGAAATTTCAGATATAAAAAATTCTCAAATAACTAATAGATAAGGACTTATTAAAGCCGAAGGGTTCTATCTGTTTTGTTGTATTATAACGAACAGATTACAGAAACCCTGTTTGTGTAATGGAATATAACTACAGTTATAGTCAGATTAATGCATTTTTCAAATTTCTCCTCAATATTTACTCATATAGAAACTTGCTAGGTGCTCAAATGGGTAATTTTGATTTAAAATGAGCTACAAAATCGAATAAAACATGTTAGAAAACTGTGACTGTGACTACCATAATTATTTATTTATTACATTAAATAAAATGCAATTTTCAAGTTTGAAGTGGATTAACTTTGTTAATTATTGATAAATCATCTTTTTGAATAAACTCATCTTGTAGAAAATTTAGTTTTGTAGTTAAAATTCAGTATAACCCACTAGCCTGAACGCACCCAAAGTCCATGAAATCGGGATTTTTTAAATGAAAACACACAAATAAATGCAAGTTCTATGCAAGCGTGTAAAATCAGTGTGCTATGATTAAAAAAAATCCCGATTTCATGAACTTTGGGTTGGGTGCGTTTTAGGCTGACATAAATTTTTGAAACTTATAATAATAAATAGTATTAATTTTGAGATTTAAGTATGATTAAGTTAGTTCCAATTCAAGGGTTTTGACTCAAAATAGTCACAGATATCGGTATATCAAACTTTATCATTTCAAACCTGGCCACCTAGGTTCTTGGGTAGTAATTTTTCAAAACTTTCTTTTGAACTTTAGAGCCTAACAAGTTGTCTAGATTTGCTTTTCACACCACTAAATTTAAAAAAAATCCGGACCGTCCTATACCCTAGACCCCCCCTTGGTGAGCCCCCCCCCCCCGAAATCTAATCCTGGCTACGCCACTGCACTGAGTAAACCTATTAAGTCAGTCAAGACTCTAGAGTTTACTAGACTCAAGACTCTGGAATTCAATAGAATCAAGACTCTAGATACAAGCAGGCGTTATGTTGGAAATTTCTTCCTGGATGTTGTCTTCGAAGTACAAAAAAAAAACCAAAGAAGAAATCACCCAGTGAACAAAATAGACTACTTATTTTGTAATGACCAATATATACTTGATATTTATTGATATTGTTGAAAATTCTTTAATGGTGAATTTAGTTTTTTTTATTGCTGATGATGCCCACATGAGTCAGAGACTTTTGCGTGGGTAATAAGGTGAACGATTACACATAAATTAATGCCTGACGGTGGAGTGGGATTCGTGTGATAGCTATTCTGCATTGTTGTAATACTTCCTCAGACACGATTGGAAGTCTACCAAATCAGGTTTGAAAATTGATGTTGTGGTTGTTGGTGAGGTGGGTGGATGAGGAGGCTAGAGACTTGTGGTTATGTAAATCTAACAGGGTGTGAGGTGAATTGCAGTTGGTCATTGGTGTTTATATACTCCTACTTCTCCTTCTTCCCCTCCTCCTCCTCTTCCGCCTCTTCCTCCTCCTTCTCTTTCACCTACTCCTCCTCCTACTCATTCTCCTCCTCCTGCTCATCATTCACCTCCTCCTCCTCTTTCTACACGTTCAAATTTACCTTCACCTCATCATACACCATCGGCACCTCTTTCACCCCAACCACCACCTCTTCCTCCTCCTTCACCACTACCAGTAAAAATTATATTAGATTCAAAATAGTATATTCCGTTACTGGGCTGGAAAGAAACGCTTTGCTGGTCGAGCATATGATAGTTCATGCAGGGGGCGACAGCCGAGTGCAGAAACGTGAATATGTGAGAACTAGCAAAAGTTTACAGCCGTGTAATGTACGATATTTTTTGATACACTGGATAGAAAGGGTCACAAAAATCAGCTGATAAATAGGGCCTTATAGTCACAAGATAGGAAAAAAACAGCTGGAGTGTGGCAAAAGTTTTTCTGTGACAATCTATGGAAAGTAGCTACTTTCTATCAAGTGTAACAAAAAATATATTGCACACTGTATCTATGCATTACGTGCTTCGTGAATGCACCTTACTTAATTAATTTTTGTCATGTAGGTGCCAGTAGTTCTGGGGACAAAGTTCAGCATTAAGAAGTTTATATATTACAAGAGACTAGAGTGAAAGTACGGTATAAGAATTAATCTATGAATTAATAGAAATTTATTGGTCTATGCAATTTTAAATAAATAAGATATTGGAGAATTATCTTTATTCATTTTATATTTGATATAATCTGAAACGTTAATGTTGGTGCTATGTGTACAGCAGTCAGAACACCTCAGCTGTTATTTGTCTACCAGACAAAACCTGTCTGCTTTATTGAGGTTAGGATTGATTCATACGTACGAAGAGAGTATTCACAATAATTTACATTGATTTATCCACTGTAAAATACATTAATATAATTATCAGGTAATTTATAGTATACGTACTAGTGCATGTAATGGAATCTTATTTAGGAGTAAGATTGGTTTTAAAAGAATCAGGAAGCAATGTTTTAAAAAAGTATGTCACTCTGAATTCTGGAAACTTGATGCCAGTTATTGGATGTAAGTAGTCAACTTGATTTATTGTAGAATATATTCTTAATGATGTAATATTTGGTATTATGAAGCTTTTATGAGTCACTATAGAAAAAATTTCATCCTCCACCTGATATTGATTACAGCAGAGATTTTGCTATGACAACAGAGTGCTTGGTTCTCTGTCGTCCTTCTCCTCTAGTTAATGCCTGCATCAGAGATGGAGTTTTCCCTAACTGTCTTAAGATCTCCAATACTGTAACAATTTAAAAAGACGATCCCAGCATTGTTGGCTGCTTTAGACCTGTGTTCATAGTCCCAATCTCCCAATATTTGTCAAAATCATTTAGACAGCCTTGTTGATGCAGCTCAGTGAATACATAGAGAAGAATGGAATCATGGGTATTACGTAACATGGTTCATGGTTTTAGGCGTGGAAGGTCGACCTCAGAATTTCTCTGTCTGTCTGAAAAAAAAACGCATAAGGCCTTTGAGGAGCATAAGTTAATCCGATTCACTCAACCTAAACCTAACACTACCTCTTCAAGGCGTTTTACTGTGTGCCAAACAGCATATTGCTGAAGAAACTGCACCTATATGGAATACAGGGAAGAGCTTAGATCTAGTTGGAAAATTATTTGAAGGGCTGCTCTTCTGTAGTAGTCCAGTGAAAAAATGAAATGATATAAATTCTTTATTAAGTGGAGTTAAGACTATAAAGTCTTTTCTACAACTCAACCTTTGTCAAATATAAATACGGTAATATAAAATTCACATAGTACAATAACCATATCAATAAAGCAGTATATGATAAACAAATTATACAAGTTCAATTGCATATTAAAAGTTGAAAGTCAGTAGCCTACAAAACATGATAGGTAATACAAAGAGAGATGTGATAAACATGATTGAAATGAATCGACTGGTAGAGGGGACTCTCAAGTCCCAACTCCGCCTAATAAAGCATATTTTCATTTCATTTCATATGCTTTGGGTTTGGTATAGATATCGACTATCGATTCTCTTAGTCGATTATTTCACTAGACTACATACGGAAGTGCAGCCTTTGAAGGATAGAGTTATTGTCCTTACTGTAGAGTAATGGGTGCCAACTCGAGGGAGAGAAATGTGACGCATGGAGTGCCGCAGATCAGTACTAACCTGACCTGCACCTAGAGAACTCGAGACTGCTGTTCGCTGATGATACCACAATCATTGGTCAGGTTAGTGGTCCTTGTGATAATAACAATAATATCGTGTGACCTGGCTAGCTCAGGTCTGTTGTCAGCTGAATTTCGATTTTATGTTCTTCCTGCTGTATTTTTACAATAACCTCCAGAGATTTTATGTGATTCACCAAACCTATCCGTTCTTCCTCAGCATTTTTTAGTGATGATTCTAATTTTGTTTTTAATTCGATGTGATCACTCAATAGTTTAGCAACCTTTTCTTCTACATCTACAGTAGCTTTAATTGTAATTAAATAGTCTCAAGTTGAAAATTATAATAAATTGAGTAATATTTCATTAAAAAGATTTTAAATGAGAGTTATCAGGTCGTACCTGAATAAGTTCAGTGCCCCTGACGTGACTTAACGACTGTTTTTACGCAGCCGGGACCGAAACATGGTCCCATGTGTTAACGGGTCCTCCGAAACATGGAAGTGGCCCGAGGTGAAATCTAAATATAGAGCGCTAGACCTATTTTTTTTATTGCTGATGATGCCCACATGTGTCCGAGACTTGTGCGTGGGTAATGAGGTGAATGATAACAGATAGATGCCAGACGGAGGAGCGGGATTCGAACCCACGACCGCTGGAACGACAGCAAGCTGAAGTTGTGATGCCCCAACCAACTGCGCTAAGCGCTAACCTATTTACTAAAACCTATAACTGATTAGCTGCAATAAAACTGAAGCTTAATGAGGCTAAGCCCTGGAGGTGAAGTGTACTCATTTTTGGAGGATGAAGCCCACATAGGTCTCAGACCTGTTCGCGAGTAATAAGTTAGATGATGATGATGATTGATGAGTTGAACCTACAGTTGGATTCCAAAGCACCAAGAAGTGGTTTTACAGCAGAGAACCGAGGCTGTTTAGCTAGCTAATGCAGTCGGTCACCCTTGCAGAGAGGGCACAGGAGTTCGTATCTTATCTTCATCTGACATCAGATACCTGCTATTGCTCATGGCAATCACTTCCCTTTTTTTGTTTGCTTTATTGCAGTTGGTACATTCAGGATTCGTGGATATGACACCATTTTGAAAACATTAGACTACGCCTTGAAAGCTGGATATAGATCATTTGGTAAGATATAATATACAGTAATTATTATTCTTGAAGACATGACATGGAATGCGAGGACAAATTATGTAACAAATAATTTTCTGATTATTATTAGTAATCTGTGATGTTTTCCATGACGAAATACTTAATGAACAATCTAATATTAAAACTGACACTGTATTTCACTTTTAAATAATGTTTTACTGTATTGGAGATGCTTGAGGAATGCATTACACTTCTGAAAAGCAGCTTCGTCAGGCTGACAAACAATATATGTGAGTAATACATTATATAAAAGTGAAATACAGTGTCAGTTTTAATATTAGATTGTGTATTATTAGTAGTATTAATAAAAAAATATTGATCCCATTGAGGCAAAACCTAGTACTAATATTTTTTACCTGATAGGCCGTCCTTTTTGTGTAGCTAACTCATGAGAAATTTGATTTTTTCAATACTCACTTTTGAATGGAAAGTGGAAAGCCAAGAGTTCCTTTCAGATCAAAATAAAGCCTCACCTCAACTAGGCTAATTTAAATTGTAACCGTAGTAATTAGTAAATAAGAATGGTAATATTGTATATAATTAAAGTATTTTATAGGGCTTCATACCTATTTTTACTCACTATATTTGATCAAAGTATGTTTTAATAGTGTAAACATTTATGATAATTGTGTTCTAAATTCAAATAATTGTATAATCAATCTGTATGTAGGCCTCTTTACAAACTTCATCGCCTATCATTCTAATCTTTCTGTTTTATAAACAAATTAAGTTTACTATTTACCATCACCCAGTCGAATATTTATTTATTTCAAAAATAATTATTTATTATTCGAATAGGCTTTAATTATTTATTTCTGAACTTATTTCAAATATTACCTTCACAAAGAACATGAGTAATGACAACCATAAAGTTTCAACACCTCAAGATAGATTAGAAAAAAATTATAATTGTGGAAAGCTATTGATTTATTTTTTGTGGTCAGTGGATGTAAAATAGTAATAATAATCATTCAGCATACATCCTTTCTATTCTGAAAAATTCAATATTTTTTCCACTTAAAGTTCTTGATAAATCCATATACCGCTCCATAGGTGGTCTGTGGACGAAAATAATGATAATTACTATAATAATAATCACAATTATTCGTGATACATCCTTTCTATTCTAAAATTATATATTAGTCCATCTTTTCTCTAGATACGGCCGCAGTGTATAACAATGAAACAGATATTGGAATAGCACTGAAAAAGCTGCTGCCAAAATATGACTTAAAAAGAGAGGATATATTCCTTACTTCAAAACTATGTAAGTTGGTAAATTTTTTTCATATTTTCCCAACACCCACTTAAGCACTATCTTGCTTGATAAATTTACTATTTGCTATTATTATTATTATTAGACGGAAAACTCCCAAAGTGGAAGACGCTGAGTAAAGATGGTTCATTTTTTGGACTTGTTCTTCTTGTTTGCCCACCAGCTTTTCATTTTTTGTGCGAATTCAGCTTTTCTCTATTCACTCCATTTTGTTCCAACTCTTGGAGGTTTTGTCTCTGGTATAACTTCCCATTTATAAAGTTTTATTCTGAAGTTTTTTCTATTGTAAAATTCTTTGTTATTATTAGATATATTAATAATAATCAGTGCTTTATTTGTAAAAATAAAGGTACCGGTACGATGGGGGTGGGTACTGACTTGGGGGTCTGGTTAACTCCTCAAAACTCATTTTTAGAGTGATTTTAAGGCTTGAAGTTGTGTATTTTCAGGGTGGCCACTCAATCACAATTTTGAAATTCACGGTTTATTTCCTGGGTTTCTCTTGATTTTCCTAGAATTATAAAAAAATAACAATTTAGGCCTTCTAAAGAAGTAGGTTTGAAGAGAACAACTTCTTAAAATTACAGTAAAGTTACGTTTATAAAGTAAAATGATAAAATAAATATCGTAACGGCATTAGTTTGGGAGTATGCTGTAAGAAGTAGTCGTTTTGGTCGTGCAAAGGGGGGGATTGTGATGGGATATAAAACGTCCTTATCACAGTATCTCTCTTTTAATATTGATGATGGCAAACCTAAAATTTCAGTCAAATTAAATAACGAGAAAATAATTATTTTGCCAATTTATCTTAATGGTGGGTCAGAAGGCGAATGGAAAAAAGATTTTGATACACTATGGGATTACCTTTCAACCTCTGATAATAACAGAAACACTATTCTAGTTGGAGATTGGAATTGTAGAGTAGGATCATTACAAAATATCCCAGTCGAAGTTCCTGTTGGAAATAATACTGTGTCTCGTATTAGAAAATCAAAAGATACAGTAGTTAATACTAGAGGTGAAAAAGTCTTATCTCTTTGTGAAATATATAATTATATAATACTAAATGGTAGAACTAGAGGAGATGAAAATGGTGAATTAACTTTTTTGAATCAGAGAGGATCATCTATAATCGATTACTGTTGTGTATCACTAGATATTATCAATTTCATAAATAGGTTTTCTGTACTCAACGAGCATTTCTCGGACCATTTTCCAATAAGCTTTAAACTGAGTTTTGTGAGAGATAGTGTGAATGAAAATGAAGATAGATTACTTCAGCTTTCACCCAAGTTGAAGTTTGGTAGATTAGATGAATTACACTACTCCCGAAAACTTTCAGATAAATGTAGAGATATTGATCTTCCGAATGAACCAGATAGTGCAGTAAACGTTTTGAAAAATCTTATATACTCATCGGCTAGTAGCAGACAATTCACTTACAGTACAAATAAAAATACAAATGAGCAACAGGCGTGGTTTAATAGAGATTGTAAAAGAGCGAGACATAGGATGTTTAGTTTACTTAATTTGTTCAGAAAATCTGGAAGTATCTCAATTAAAAATGATTATTTGAGCGCAGTTAGAGAATATAAAACTTTGTGTAGTGAGAGAAAAAAAGAGTATTACGTGGATGTTAACAATAAATTTCGAAATGTAAATAATTCTAAAAACTTCTGGGACCTTGTAAAAATTTACAGAAGTAGTCGTTTTGTTCAGGCCGTTCCCATTAAATCAGATGTGTGGATCAATTATTTTTCAAGCTTATTTACACCTGTTAGACTAAGTGAACCCGTTTTATATGCAGCACCTTGGGTCGAAATAGAATCTCTAGATAAGGAACTGGATATGAGTGAATTAGATGTTGTACTTGCAAAAATGGGTAAAAATAAAGCACCTGGAGAGGATAGGATTACAGCCGAATTTTATAAAAAAGCTCCAGAGAGTTTTAGAATACTGTTGCTGAGATTATTCAATAATATTTTGACCTATGGAGACATACCTGAATCTTTTAAAAATGCGATTATTTTCCCTCTTCATAAAAAAGGTGACCCTGCTGATGTTTCAAATTATAGGGGCATTTCATGTATGGATATTATGACAAAACTTTTTATGGGTATAATGTGTAATAGACTAGTCAGGTGGGAGCAAACAAGGGGTATTATAAAAGAGAACCAGGCAGGTTTTCGTACCGGTTACTCGACTGTTGATAACATATTTGTTCTCCATAGCGTTATTAGTTACTTTTTGCAAATTAAAAAAAGAAAGTTGTACAGCTTTTTTATCGATTTCAAGGGAGCTTTTGACAATGTTGACAGGAATGCGTTGTTTTTCAGACTCCATGAAATAGGTTTATCTAGTAAATTCATAAGCATCTTGAAACGAATTTATAGTGATAATAGGTGTAGGATTTGGTGTAACAGTGGCAGAGGTTTGTCAGCTGAATTTACAATAAATAGCGGCGTGAAACAAGGCTGTTTAGCCTCTCCACTTTTATTCTCTCTATTTATACATGACCTTTGTGATTATATAGGTGGAGGAGTATCTGTGGGGGACTTAGACATAAATGGGCTCATGTATGCAGACGACGTCGTTATATTAGCTGATACTCCGATCCTCATGCAAAAAATGATAAATAGATTAAGAATTTTCTGCATTAAATGGAACTTGGTTGTAAATATGGATAAATCAAAAATCGTTGTTTTCAGGAGAGGGGGTAAACTTAAAAAAAGTGAAAAATGGTTCTACGGAGATAAGACTGTGGACATAGTGAATCACTATAAATATTTGGGGATGATATTTACTTCCTCTCTTTCATTGAAGATGCATTTTGATGATAGGGTAACAACGGCAAGGTTTGGTATTAATAGTGTCTGGAGACAGTTGATTCTGAATGATTCAGTGCCCCTCTCAGCCAAATGGCAGGTTTTCAGTGCTGCATGTCAATCAACCGTCACCTATGCAGCTCAAGTGTGGGGTTATATGCAGAGTGACCAAATAGAGAAATTCCAAAAATATTTCATAAAAAGGTTATTTGGTCTTCCCAAAAACACCCCAAACTACGTAATTTATTTAGAATGTGGAATGGAGCTGATGTGGATCTACACTTTCAGGCTTCATCTGAATTATGTTATAAAAGTATTCAATATGCGAGAGAGTAGATATCCACGCAAAATTGCTTATGAATTTTTTATTAGGAAATGCGGTTGGTATAAGGTCTGGCTGAGTCTCTGTCAGAGTTATGACATACACATAGAGTGGTCTGATGGCTCAATACAAGTGGACAGGTGGTTGAACTCTATGAACCAATTGCTATTAAAAATAAGCCAGAAAACTTGTATTGCATGGAGAGAGCGTGCGGATCAGTCAGTATACCATTGTATGTTCTCTTCATTACTGATTAATTTAGGAGACCGCACTTATTTGAATGATTATTATAAAAGAAGCTTCATCAATTTAATTTTTAAAGCAAGAGCATCTATGCTTCCGCTGAACTTTAGACCGGATAGGGAAGAGAATAGGCATATGTGTTCCTTGTGTAACAGTAGAGAGCGTGAGAATATAGTCCACTTTATGGGTAGATGTAAAGTTCTGGGAGCGATAAGACAAACTTGGTTTGGTTGCGCACACAATATGAGTGAGGACACTATAATTGGTTATTTGAATGGAAGAGATTGGACCGCCTTGTTGGTTATCTCAGGGATGCCCTTCGTTACAGGGAGTGGTTGGTGAGGGAATTCAATAGCTGAACAGTTAAGTGGGCAGAATAAATATTATTTTATTGCAAAATGTAAGTTTGATCAACATTTTTTCAATTCGATCTGTTGCTCATTTATTAATAGGATTTATTGTCATTATTATCATTATTTGGACATTTCAGTAATTTAGAATGTTATAGTACATTATATTAGAGAACTGGCCTAGTTTTGATATTGTTAAATTAATATTGTTTTAATATTGTTAATATTAATATTGATATTAATATTGTTAATATTGGCCTAATTTAATGTTGTTTTATTGTTAAGCTAAATTTTAATTGTGAATTGTTTATATAATCTACTAGCCAAATAATGTAATCAAATAATAAAATAGACTATCTCTGCCTTTACTGTATTATTCAAAAATGGGTAGATGGGTGTTAGTAATAAGAAGTTTGAGAAAAATTCAACGGACACTTTTCTGTTATTTCTTGCAAATTCACTCAAAGTGAAAGGAACCCCATTTATTTTTATTTGTACTACTATAAGATAAGAAGCGGCGCAGAGATAGTTTTATAACATCTTGTTTACGAAGTTTGGTAAAATCTATTTTTATTAGTCTGTAAGAAGGACTATTCTTGCAAAATACTTAGCTAATCGAAATTATTATCAACTGCCGTTCTTTAAAAAAAAAAAAGATAAGATATTAATTTAACTGCATTGTATTATTGAGATTATTGTGTACGGTAAATAATAAATCAACTCGACTGACGGCCTCGGCCAAGTCTATGATGATTTTTTCTTTAGAAATGTACTTATTATTATTATTATTTTTTCTAAGAGGAATTTTATAAAATTCCTTTTGTACAATTTATTATTTATGTCTGTTTTGATTGCAATAAATCATCTTTCTATCTATCTATCTATCTATCTATCTATCTAAATATCGTAACGGCAATTGTAAAAGGTTGCAGAAGAACAAACAACTAGGTACATGAGACAAACATTTGATAAAAAACCTTTTGGAAACAAGGTAAAATAGAAACTCAAAAACATGTTACAAAATTGTGTATTGAATTGTTTACGAGTTTATACCAAAACTCAAGTTTAGATTATTTTCTACTCATTGAATTGTTTTACTCTAAAACTAAAAGAAAAGAAAAACCTTCACATTATATTTAACTTAAAACTAAAAATATAAAAAACGGTTTACCAAAAATAATTAACATCACTTACTTATTATTTCATTTTAAACTTATAACCTGATACCAAATAGGACCTCAGTAGGCCAAAACTACGTGAAAGTACAACCTCAGCAAACGTTAATCTTGCCGCTCTCACAACTGCGTAGTATTTTTCTCTCTCTCTCACTCTTTCCCAGAGGTACCGGTATGGCGTACCGGTGCGTGCCGTCACAAATTAAGCCCTGATAATAATAATAATAATAATAATAAATAATATAAATAGCCTAAATAATAAATAATATAAAATAATAATAATAATTATTATTTATTATGGCAAAATTACAATGAATGTGAAAGCGCAACAGACTCAAGTCCAACACTGCTCTCTTCACAAATTTTGAAATTTTAATGCTGAAAATATAGATTTACCAAAATATTCCTCCACTCGAAAAATGATAAAATGATTCCTTTTCACTTGAAGGCAACCAATTTTAAAGTTCACAGAAAACGAAACACTGAAAACAGTAAATATTAGTCTATATTATAATAACTGTTGAATCCATGTAGAAGGTAATGTCTTCCGAATTCTTAGTTTAGTTCTATCAAATATTTTAAGCTGGGCATTCACGTTCCGATTTGCAGTACGACTTCGTAAGATTGCTACTGTAGTTTTCATATAACTTGGCAGCAGTTGAGTTCAGATCTAGCAAGTCCTCCCATCTTCTACACGCTGCCAAGTTATATGAATACTACAGTAGTTGGATAGTCGACTCCACTCACGCTCCGACTAGCGATCCAACTTTAGTCTTAATCTGTTTTAACAGCTGTGAACATTGCTCTCGAGCCGAAAAATTTCACCGAAGTTGCCCGAAGGACAAGCACTGACTGAGGAAAGTTGGACGACTTTGATCTAACTCCACCACTCACGCTCCAACTCCGCCGACAGTCGGAAGTCGGACCTCTAGATGTTTCAACTCAACAACTACACTTCCAACTATCCAACAAGGCCATTCACGTTCCGATATCGTACCTCCAAAGTTGGACCACTAGTCGTACTGAAAATTGGAACATGAATGCCCAGCGTTGTGAAACTTTGTTGTTTATAAATTGCAGCTCCAGCTGATCAGGGAGAAAAGGCGGCCGACTCTGCAGTTCAACAGTCGTTGAGAAATCTAGACACGTCTTACTTGGACTTGTATCTTATACACTGGCCTGGCGTCTCTGGTATATCTGTTGATGATCCTTCAACACCTAAACTACGTCAAGGGTTAGTAAACTATATCTTTGCTTCAGAACTGTTCTATAATTATTATGTTTAACTGCATTTTAGTTGAGTTATATAATTTTCAAGAACCTGATACATATTGTTTTTATGCTAAATGTTAAATTATTTCTCATGTCTATTGAACTGTTTCACTACTTTCAACCAAGAAAATATTTTTTGAACAAAACTTGATAACTGTATTATATTGCAACAACAAACAACCATTTTGTTGAGCAATAACGTAGTTTTCCTACAGTTACTCAACAAAGTTGCTATTTATGCTCTCATTATAGTGCACAAAACAGATTCCTGCACTCTTCTACTTTGCAGCACTCCAGCTGATTTTTTCGCACTCCAGTTGTGCCATCTGTAGGAAATAGTATATTACGTTACAAGTGCAGGAAATGGTGTTTATCATACGAGTATGGTAAACATCTTCCCGGACGAGTTACGTACGATATTTTTCGTCATACAAGTCTAAAATAGCAGATAAGTTGAAATAAGAAACTATAAATCATTGTTATACAAACATAACCTCAACACACCAACTTAAGGTGAAATGTGGCAATAATGGTTCTAGATCAGCTGATCTAGCTTTCGACCAAATGGTTTTTCAGTGAAGTGGTAGCCACAACCACCCATAGAGTGCAGTAATAATCATTTGATGATTTTTACGACACAGTGTACGGTAATAATCATCAAATTACATCAGCTGTTTTTGATTTCTGTAAACAGCTGTTTACCACATTGATTGCTTGACTGGTAAACTGTCCATAACCTACAAGTATGACGAAATAGTATTGTTTCGTATTTAATGTAGTTTAAGTTAGTTTATGTTTTATCTCTGCTCAACATGTGTAGCTGTTACTTGACTTTCTATAGTGTTGCCATGGCAACCAGTTTTATTGGCCACTGCGCATGCTAAAGTTGTAATGGCAGCTTGAATGGTAATTCCCAATTGCATTCTTGTTGAAACCGCATCGCTATGAACAAATCGTCGTTCTAACCTCAAGTAATAGAATTCGTTACAACCGCAATAATTACTTATTAATTTATTATTTTGTAAAACCTCAATATTCGGTTTATTGAAGCCTCATTTGCTTATAACCGCAACTAGCACTTTATTTTTCTTGTTCTTTAATTCAAAACCTCCAGTATTTTATATCGGCCGTGAAATTAGTTCCATCCTATTTATTCTAAAATAATTCTTCACTCATCCTCACCGACCTCACTCCTCAGTGCACAAAAATACCTCGAGTGCTACGCATTATCATCAGTGACTCATCTCATCAACGTGTGCACACGCATCGGCGTCTACAGAAACGACTTCTCATATGGT
The DNA here is from genome assembly GCA_948455865.1 of Conomelus anceps. NCBI lineage: Eukaryota > Metazoa > Arthropoda > Insecta > Hemiptera > Delphacidae > Conomelus > Conomelus anceps. The sequence goes on from OX418221.1 coordinate 2,673,106, forward strand.
GATAGGAACATTAATAAGGTATTACTCAACTATTCCTTTTTATTTTATTACAACCTCATTTCCTACCCCTCTTACCGCAGGTCCTCCATTTATATCCTATGTTTTACAGCCTCATTTGAAAATTCTATATTCTACACCTCATTGCTCAATCCCCAACATTTTGGTCATCCGGGCCCCGGATCGGATCATTTTTTATTTTCATTCTATGGAAATACATATTCATTGCTCATTAAATAAAGCTATCATTTTTGGTGCAAGTACAAGTTATACGGTATTACAAGTTACAAAGCACATTGTTCAAACGAGTTCACTATCAATGCCTTGCAAGTTAAAATTTGTCTATTGTGCTCAAAAGTCGTAAACAACTCATTGTTTTGTTTCATCGTGATTATAACGGAGCTCTGTAGTATTCAGGCTGACATTATAGCTGAGCATTGCGTCGTCAAGGTCAACTTTGTTTACATTGAACTTGAAAATAACCTACTATTCATTCACTAATAGCTTATGCTATCAAATGAGAATAACTGCTTATGGCTTGTGGTATATTTCTAATTGAAATAAATACTTATTGTTATTCCGTGAACTTGACTGATAATTGTATTCAATTGTGTAAAATTACATTGCTTATTTCAAAATTGAAATATTATTTGATTTATTCATATCATACTTCGAATGTTCAATAAGTATAATATCTTGCATTCAATTCGTAACTTGAGTGAATTCAATTCAGATAATTGTTTAATTCAATTGAATTCTCAGAATATTCATGCTTATTGATAAACGCATTACTTGTTTTATATTTCGAATATTATTAGATTTCTTTTGTGAATGCTTGCCACTTATCACTCAATTTGTAATCGTAATTACCTCAATTACTACCACGGCAGTGTGTCGAGTCATTTTATCGGCTTATTATCACTATTATTAGTGCAATCTCATTTAGTTATTGTACCCCAGGTTATTATATTGTCAACTTCAATACTTGTGATAATTTATTACTGTTATCAAGTAGGTAACTTAGTTAGTTATAATGGCTAAATCGTTAGCAGTGATCACCGCTAAGAAGAATAATGCTTTTGAACAAATTCAAATCTTATTTGATATGTCAAAAAAGATCTCTGATAAGGAAATTTATCAGAAATTACTCGCTCGTTCAAAATCTCTGAACAAATTAAGATCAGACTTATCAGACTCACTGGATTGTTATCATGAATTACAGTTAGAAGAAGACAAAGAATTCAAACCAAATTATGCACCTCTTAATAGTGCTGATGAAATGATTGATTCTATTAACCTCACGTTACACAACTTAGAAACGAAATTGAATCAGTCTAAAGTAAAAAATGAACAGCCAGTTCGCTTACCTAAGCTTGACTTGAAACAATTTTCTGGAAACCCTCTCGATTGGACCTCATTTATTAATTTATACAATTCAAGCATTCATTCAAATTCTACATTATCAGGTGTAGTCAAACTTCAATACCTGTTGAGCTCAGTCTCAGGAGAACCTCTTGATTTAATTAAATCATTACCACTAACTGAGAGTAATTATCAGATTGCCTATGACTTGCTTCATGAACGCTATAATTCACCTCGTCGATTGATAACACTGCATCTCAATAAAATTCTCGATTTACCCAATATCACTCATCAACCGGCTCAAATGCGGAAATTGTTGAACTCCTACAATGAGAATACACAAGCTTTGAAGGGATTAAAAATTGATATAACCGCTGATAATCCTTTACTGTGTGCTATGATGATGCGAAAAATGGATAATAACCTCCGAAAAAAGTTTGAACATTTTCGTTCTTTGAACAAATCTAGCGAATCTGTACTTACTGAAGCAAAAGAAATAATTACCTTTTTAACTCAGGAGTGCAATGAAATTGAAAATTCAAATCTTCACTCTTCTTCTACCTCAAAAACCGCTTCAATGTCTACTTCAGTATCTGAAAATAAATTCTTTCCTAAAATAAATAGGAGTTTTTCTACAAACAAGGTAGCATTGATGACTACTTATAATGATGAAATCAAAAGTGACACAAAACCTTATGACTGTTTTGTTTGTCATAACAATGAACATAAGATTTATTTATGTCCTGTGTTCAAAAACAATGCACCCAAAGCACGTTTTCAAATTGTCAAAGAAAATAAAAGATGCATTTCTTGTTTAGGAAATCATACTCTTGACAAGTGTAAATCGAAATCAAACTGTTTCACATGTCATAAAAGGCACCATACTTTGTTACACTTTGAAAATAACCACTCAACTGCCAATATGACACCTCTCCAACCCAGCAGCCGTGCAGTTTCTGTGGGTCAACCTCAAGTCAACATGACACCTCCTTCAGTAGTACTGACCACTACTGAAAATAATCAACCCTCTCATCGTTCATCAATGTCTACAGTGCTATTGGGAACGCTACTCGTTAAAATTACCTCTCCTCATGGAAAAAGTTATGTTTTCCGCGCCCTCGCAGATTCTGGTAGTCAGTCATGTTTCATCAATGAACATGCTGCACAAGTATTAAGTGCATCTCGCACTAAGAGCAACCACAGTGTTGTTGGATTTTCTCAAGCCCCCATACGTTCTAAGGGCCTCACCTCTCTTTCTATTGAAACTCTGAGTGGAAAAGTGATTTCACTTAATCAAGAGTTCTTGATTATTGATAAAATTTGTGTTGATATACCTCGTATGGAAATTGATCCAGAGGTATTGGAAAAGGTTCGACCATATATTCTGGCTGACCCTACATTTAATCTAGCTGGAGGCATCGACATTCTTCTTGGTGGTTCTGTTTTTCCTCTTCTGCTCAACCAGATTGTTCATCATCTTGGTCCTGGCCTGCCGAGTTTAATTGGGACTCATCTTGGTTTTATGGTCATGGGTGAGACTCCATGCAAGCCTAAAGCTGATTCTTCCATCACTCTGCAAGCATCAGCCACCCTCTTGGCTATCAACAATTTGGACTTGCATAACTCTCTCCAACGCTTTTGGGAACAAGAAGAGCCTCCAATGGCATCTGAAAAATCTGAAGAAGAAAAATTGTGTGATGAACATTTCCTCTCAACCTATTCACGTGATGAATCTGGACGATTTTGTGTCAGACTTCCATTCAAGGCTAACCACCCCACTTTGGGTCAGTCTAAAGCCAATGCTGAACAAAGATTAAATTCTATAGAAAGGAAATTCAAGGCGCAACCTCATTTTCAGTCTTTGTATACTGATTTCATGTCAGAATATTTGACATTAGGTCATATGGAACTGAATAGCACCACTGATCTATCTACTCCTCATTATTTTCTACCACATCATGGTGTCCTCAAAGAAGCTAGCAGCACTACTCGTCTACGCACTGTATTCGATGCTAGTGCAAAAACCTCAACTGGTATTTCCTTGAACCAGATTCTCCTCACTGGAAGGAAAATGCAGAACAATATTTGTGATTTGTTGCTGGTATTCCGCTTGCACAAGATTGTCTTTTCTTGTGATATACGTCAAATGTATAGGCAAATCAAGGTTCACCCTGATGACCAGTGCTATCAATTGATTTTATGGCGTACTGATGCTACTCAGCCTGCATCTGTCTTCAAATTGACCACAGTAACATATGGCATGAGCTGTTCTCCATATCTTGCTATAAGAACTCTTCATCAACTTGCCACTGAAGAAGGCAATTCCTACCCAGAAGCAGCTGAACTTCTGCGTTCTCAAACCTTTGTTGATGATGTCATTGCTGGTGCCAACTCCGAAGAAGAGGCTTTAAGACTGCAACAACAACTTATCTCTCTACTCAAATGTGGTGAATTTGAATTACGTAAATGGACTTCAAATTCTAATGCACTTCTTTCCAGCTTTCCTGATGGTCACCTTGAGAAACCGGTATTTCTTCAGGATGATCAACAACCTCATTTCAAAATCCTTGGTATCCAATGGTCAGCAGCAAATGATTGTTTTGCCTACAACTTCAATCTACCTCATGATGCTACCACTAAGCGTAAAGTACTAAGTGTGATAGCCAAGATCTATGACCCTTGTGGATTCCTCTCACCAGTGGTTCTGTGGGCTAAATGCTTCATGCAACTTCTTTGGACAAAGGGCCTAAATTGGGACCAACCTCTACCTCCTGAACTGCTTGCAATGTGGCAAAGCTTTGTTGACACATCAGCCACACTTCAAGATATCTCCATACCACGAGCTCTACAGTTCTTGCACTCAAGCCTCATTGAACTTCATGGTTTTGCAGATGCTTCTGAACGTGGATTTGCCGCAGTGATATATCTCAGGACATCACAAACTGATACTTCCCCCACTGTCCAGTTACTCATCTCCAAAACCAGAGTGGCCCCTTTGAAAAAACTCACTCTACCACGTCTAGAACTGTGTGCTGCTCACTTGCTTGCTCAACTGACCTCATATGTGATCTCAACCTTTCACAAAAAACTGGAGTTTTCTTCTATCACATTATGGTGTGACTCTACTGTGGCCTTGACTTGGTTACAGACTCCTCCGCATCGTCTTAAAACTTTTATAGCAAACCGGGTTGCTCAAACCCAAGAATTGGTACCAACTGATAGCTGGAGACACATTTCTGGTGAACAAAACCCTGCAGACTGTGCTTCACGTGGTATACTTCCAGCTGAACTACCCGCTCACAACTTGTGGTGGACAGGTCCATCCTGGCTACAGAAGCCTTCCAACCTCTGGCCTACATCTGCATTCACTCCAGTGGAACTTGCTGATACTGATGAGAGCAAACCTCTGTCACCCATCACTCTCGTTGCTACTGCACCTCTTGAATGGGATCTCCTACAAAAATTTTCTCACTTCAGTAAACTTCAGCGTGTTATGGCTTACCTCCTCCGCTTTGTCTTCAATACTCGACACCCACCAAAGAAGATTGGCCCTCTCTCCACCCGAGAATTGGCTACTGCCAAATGTATAATCTTCAAACAAGTTCAAGACTCAGCCTTTCGAGAAGACATTGCCAAGCTGAAAATTGACAAAACCTCCACTGTATCAAACTCACTTTGCCGCCTCTCTCCGTATCTTGATGATGACGGTCTCCTGCGAGTTGGAGGACGTCTCAAGCATTGTCATATACCTCAAGATGTTCAACATCCTATCATCCTTCCAAAGCAACATCATGTGGTCAACCTCATGATTGACTCCTACCACCGACAATATTTGCATTCTGGAGCTCAACTAACACAATCTCTTCTTTCACAACATGTTTGGATACTCTCTGCACGTAGTATCATCCGCTCTCGAATTTTTAATTGCAATGTTTGCTTTCGACACAAACCTTGCCACAACATTCCACCCATGGGGCATCTACCTCAGGCTCGTGTGACACCTTCTCGCCCTTTCCTCAATACTGGGATTGATTATGCTGGCCCATTCAATATCAAGGTGCACAACCTCAGATCCACATCACACACAAAGGCCTACATATGTGCTTTCGTATGCATGGTCACCAAAGCAATCCACATTGAAGTGGTAACAGACTTGTCTTCTGAGGCCTTCATTGCTGCCTTGAAAAGATTTGTTTCTCGCCGTGGTCTCTGCAAAAACCTCTACTCTGACTGTGGGACTAATTTTGTTGGTGCTAACAATACCTTCCAAGCACTTTCCAAGTCAAAGCAACTCCTACTCTCTGAATTTGCTGCTACACAAGGCATTACTTTCCACTTCAACCCACCTGCAGCTCCACATCAGGGTGGCCTTTGGGAAGCAGCAATCAAGAGCATCAAGCACCATCTCCGACGTGTCATTGGAGAACACACATTAACACTTGTTGAATTCACGACACTGGTCACTCAAATAGAGGCAATATTGAATTCAAGACCTCTCACACCTCTATCAAACGATCCTAATGATGTCTCAGCACTTACACCAGGTCACTTCTTGATTGGATCTCCTTTGGTGGCAGTTCCTGAAGAAGACATACAAAATGTCAACCTCAATCGCCTCAAACATTGGAAATTGATTGAAGCATTCCACCAGCACATTTGGAAGAGATGGCATTTGGAATATATCCATACCCTTCAACAGAAAGCCAAATGGAATAAGGCTGTTGATAATCTCCACATTGGTGACCTTGTCTTGGTCCATCAACCAACTACACCACTTACCTGGCCATTAGCACGCATTACTGGTGTCTCTCCGGGACAAGATGGAATTGTTCGTGTGGTGCATTTGAAGACTCGCCAAGGAACCTTGACACGTCCATCCCACAAGGTGTTTCCGCTACCCGCAAACTCCAAATAATTTATAGCCCAGCTTGGCACCCTTGTAATTAGTGTTATGAACTTTATTCACTAGTTGTGAACTTTATTATTTTTTTTTATCATTCTTGTTGAATCCAGGTGGATTCAAGGCCCCCGCTATGTTTCGTATTTAATGTAGTTTAAGTTAGTTTATGTTTTATCTCTGCTCAACATGTGTAGCTGTTACTTGACTTTCTATAGTGTTGCCATGGCAACCAGTTTTATTGGCCACTGCGCATGCTAAAGTTGTAATGGCAGCTTGAATGGTAATTCCCAATTGCATTCTTGTTGAAACCGCATCGCTATGAACAAATCGTCGTTCTAACCTCAAGTAATAGAATTCGTTACAACCGCAATAATTACTTATTAATTTATTATTTTGTAAAACCTCAATATTCGGTTTATTGAAGCCTCATTTGCTTATAACCGCAACTAGCACTTTATTTTTCTTGTTCTTTAATTCAAAACCTCCAGTATTTTATATCGGCCGTGAAATTAGTTCCATCCTATTTATTCTAAAATAATTCTTCACTCATCCTCACCGACCTCACTCCTCAGTGCACAAAAATACCTCGAGTGCTACGCATTATCATCAGTGACTCATCTCATCAACGTGTGCACACGCATCGGCGTCTACAGAAACGACTTCTCATATGGTGATAGGAACATTAATAAGGTATTACTCAACTATTCCTTTTTATTTTATTACAACCTCATTTCCTACCCCTCTTACCGCAGGTCCTCCATTTATATCCTATGTTTTACAGCCTCATTTGAAAATTCTATATTCTACACCTCATTGCTCAATCCCCAACAAGTATATTACGTTACTAGGCTGGATAGGCGATCTGGAGATCGACCGACAGCGCTCCGAGCGGAGGATCTTGCACTAACTTAGTGAGTCAAAATCTGATCGCCATTAATTCGTGTGCTAAATTGTCTCACTTCAAATACGTTTTTTCAAAAGAATATTTCTTTAGGCAAACATATTAAAAATGCCCAAGAGCCGTATTATGTGTTGTGTATATGGGTGCAGTAATACCTATGAGAATACAGAAGGAAAAGGTGTTTCATTTTATTCATTTCCTGATCGACCTTACAAAAAGGTTAGATGGGAGAAATGGATCTCTAATGTTCGAAGGACTAAGTGATATTATATTTACAAATTATTCCATGTGTTAAAGATTGCTGATTGATGAAAATTAGACGTTTTCTATGCACTTGTGTGATTGATATTTGTAATTAAAGAAATTAATCCTAATAACAGCTTTGAGGTTATGTTTTTGTTATTATTAATTAATATTAATTTATTGTAAGCAGAGGCGGATTTATACAGTTGGCACCTCTAGGCAGTTGACTTTTGATAAACAAAGTGGAAATTTTTTGAAAAAAAGATTGTAAAACAGCATTGACGCTAGTTTGTCTTATTACTTTTCCACATATAATACCTTTGCACTCCTCCTCATCAAAAACATGATTACTCTCTACAAGGTTCTTCTCTTTTTCTACATTAGATTTTCTTAAAAAATCGCAATTGACTTCTTTAAATCCTGTTTTTATGATAAGTTTCCCAATGTTAGCCATTATAAACAATGCAACTAACTCACTATACTGCTGCCGATTTATGCCGCCCAGAGTTCGCGACGATCGATCTTTCGGCTAACTTCTGATCGCCTATAGAAACGTTTTGCCAGTCGAACATAAATGATATTTCATGCATGAGGCAATAGCCGAGTGCAGAAACGTGAATATGCAAGAACCAGCAAAAGTTTACAGCCATGTAATGTACGATATTTTTTGTTACACTTGATAGAAAGGCACATATGTACTAGATCGGAAAAATCAGCTGATAAATAGGTTTTTTCAGAAGTGAAATGCACCCCTTTAGCATCTCCAATATAAGTAATAAAACAATAATATATATAAAAGTGAAATACAGTGTCAGTTTTAATATTAGATTGATTAATAGGGCCTTATAGCCATACAAAATAGGAAAAAAAAAAAACAGCTGGTTTCCGGCAAATGTTTTTCCATTGACTCACATATATATATACATAATGTATAGATATAGTCAACTCATTACATTACTCAATCATTACCTAAGACTCAATACCTGTCTATAATATTATGCAGCTGATTTTTCCTATCTTGTACGGCTATAAGACCCAATTTGTCGGCTGATTTTTCCGATCTAGTACGGAAAAGAGGGAATTTCCATACGTGATAAATCTATGGAAAGTAGCTACTTTCTATCAAGTGTAACACAAAATTTAATGTGTAGCTCGTGCTGAAAGTATATTTGCTGCACTCGAGAAACTACTACTATGCAACTAAACCAATGCTTTTCTCTGATGCAGCAAAGAGGTTCTTTGAGCACTAGTTACACAAATAACTATTAATACAACATATTAATAGGAAATAATCCAGTTTCAAATAGTGGTTTTCATACATTTTTGTAATATGCTTGAAGCTGTTGCACAGTCTATCCTTAATAGGATGTACCGTCTATCCTTAATAGTGAGTTACCGTCTATCCTTAATACCCTCTATCCTGTAGTAACATGATCGTTTCCTTTGAAGATCTTGGAATACTCTTGAAAAACTGTATAACAATGGAAAAGGAGTTTTGAAAGCGATTGGTGTGTCCAACTACACGGCCAGGCATCTCACTGAACTGCTGGAAAAATCAAATGTGGCTCCAGCTGTGAACCAGGTAATAAAATAATAAATTATGGTATAAAAATTATAAGTAATAAAATTACTTACAATAATAAGCTTACAACTTTAATTGGTGAGGAAACCCTTATGGGGTTCGTTAGTGTTCGAGAATGGAAGAGTATTTTCTTCTTTTTTCGGAGGATGAAGCTCACATAGGTCTCAGACCTGTGCGTGGATAATGAGTTGGATGATGGTGATTGATGAGATGGACTTACAGTTTTGGGTGGGTTCCGAACCAACGGAAAGTGATTTTACAGCAGAGAAAAGTGTCTTTTTTGCTGGCCAATCTAATCGGTCACCGTTACAAAGTGGACCCAGGAGAACGTAGCTTATCTCTATCTGATTGAACAGATACCTGCTATGGCTTCCGGCTATCATTTCCCTTTATTGCATACTAAAACAGATTGAAGCAGCGTGAATACCACCATTTGAAAGCATGTTTTTGATTTTGCGATGAGGTTTTTGTTTGAATACGCTACTATTGTGACTCACCAAGTAGTGATAATCTCCTCGGCTTCCTGTGATATAATCGTGTACGTCAAGATTTTAGTTAATATCATTCGTTTTTACATAAAAAGTAGCTTTATACACATATAATCAGGGTACAGTTAGGAGACCAAGTCTCTTGAACAACGGCCTACATGAATCTATTCTATTTACTCTTTCTATTCACCTAACCCAGGGGTGCCCACCCCCCCTAAGCCTCATGACGCACCCCTCCCCTAAATTTAGCACCAACCCCCCCCCCATAAATTAGGCCCCCCCCCAAAAAATGCGAAAAAAGCCCCCCGTATTCTTTCTAAAACTAAAAGAAGATTTTTATAACTATTGAAAAAATTCAAACCCAGTCGATAATATACAAAATGTATGTATATTTCTTGAGATTCTTTACATAGGTAACATTTTTTTGTAAAGGTAAAAAAGAAATATCAATGAAATGAATATATGAACTTCTGCTCAATAAACTTAATTGCAAAATAGCTAAATAAGAATTTGAACCTAAATGGTTTTTAAACAATAAAATATTATTACAAATACACAATGTTCAATAAAAATGAAATACCTATAAGTTTATGTTCGGTGTACCAATTAGATTAAGGTTAAATAATTCTACAAAGTTGTTCCTTTAAAGGAAGTGAAAACAAACAATGAGTTAATAACTTCATTTGTAAAACACAAAAATTCAAAATACTAAGTCATTTATTGGACAGTAGTTAAACAACAGGTTATTTACTTAGTGTAGTATCTTGGGAGAATTTATGTATGGATGAAGTACATAAAAGGCACACATTTCATGTATAGTTATTTACAACACACAATCGAAAGAAGTGTCTTTCAAAAACAAAATAAAGACATAGTTATGAAAAATTACTGAATTTTTAGTATTTAGTAAGTTTTTCAAAAGCAGTTCTTACTTATTAGTAAGTAGTTATCGTAAAATACATGAAAAACATCAACAGTTTGAAGCCAAACATTTTAAATTTGTAGACTGTGACCATCTACAAGTTAGCTAGGCACCTTCTAAGTTTTTTTTTTTTTTTTTTTTGTGGATGAAGCCCACATGGGTCTGAGACCTGTGCGTGGGTAATGAATTGGATGATGGTGATTGATGAGTTGGACCTACAGTTTTAGGTGGGTTCCGAACCACCGGGAAGTGATTTTCAGCAGAGAACATTGTCTTTTTTGCTGGCCAATCTAATCGGTCACCGTTACAAACAGGACCTACGAGAACGCAGCTTATCTATCTGATTGAACAGATACCTGCTACGGCTCGCGGCTATCACTTACCTCTAAAATCTATTGTTAAATCTATCTCTCTAAACCCCACATAGTGGTTTTTGGGATGAGGAAACAGAAAACCTTTCAATTATTTCTTCGTTAGAAATAGACTCAAGTACATCTGCACAAGTTCCTGCACAAATCCTAAACATTATTATTTTAGCTAATTCATATTCAATTGTATAATAATAATAATAATAATTATAAATATATTATCATTAATTGACATTCTATCTGGTGACTTCTTAGTATATTTTTTAATGTTGTCACGTTAAACACGGTTTCAATCAACTTTACGACCCCCCCAAAACGTTTTTTGGAACCCCCCCCCAAGAATTTCAATGACGCAGTCTGCGTCATAGCCCCCCCCCCTGTGGGCACCCCTGTTATTAATATACGGTAAGCCAAAAGTGAAAAAAGCGGTATAGATAATTATTATATTATTATACCAAACAACAAAATTACTTTATTGGAATAAGATATTAACTTGAAAAAATAGTAATAAGAAACAAAATTGCGACAAAATTCAAACTCTTCAGATAGATTTTTTAATAAATGCCCCTTCCCCCTCATAAGCTGGACTAAAATGACGCCCTTGCTTAGACCTAGTTTTTTGATATGAAGGTTTTTGCGTTTTATTCCCATGATTTTTTTTGGAGGATGAAGCCCACATAGGACTGAGACCTGTGCGTGGGTAGTGAATTGGATGATGGTGATTGCTGAGTTGGACTTAGTTTTAGGTGGTTTCCGAACCACCGGGAAGTGATTATACAGCAGAGAACAGAGTCTCTTTTGCTGGCCAATCGGTCACCCTTACAAAGAGTGCCCAGGAGTTTCGTAGCTTATCTCTGATTGAACAGATACCTGAAAATGGAAAGCAGAAATCCAAATCACGCACTATTTCCACATCAAATTCTACTCTAAAGAATTTTCACATCATTACAAGAATTTAAAGTTACTATTCTTTAGACGTCCTATATGTTCTGCTGCTCGCATGAATACTAGCTCAAAATATTAAGTTTAATTCAATTTTTTCCCATAAATTAAAATAAATTAAATTACACAACAATCTAAATAAGAACTGCGAATGATAGGATGATAAAATAATAGATGCCTACATGAGAAAATAAAAAAATTAAAATTAACAACACCTATTACTTGGCCCCAAAAGGGAATTGAGAACAGAAAGGAAGAATAGTAAAAATACATGAAAAGCGGTAGTGAGAGACCACCAAGATTAGTAGCAGATAGATCTGTCTACTAACTTTGGGTGTCCCTAACTTCGCCAATCGCCAGAGCCTTGTCGGCCGCAGTCACTGTGGTATCCCACCGTCAGGGGACATCTCAACACTGCCTCCAGTCAAGAGATGAACCAAACCGAGGGCACCCAGGACGTACGTTTCCCAGCCCACACGATGTGTGGCATCAACACCATTCGAGGACGTAAGGTTGACTTGCCCCCCTTCCGGGAGGGGCCTTGTGGGCCACGCGAGGTGGATATTGCTCCTAACTACAACCCATTAACGGAGGGAAGTAGTGTTGGAGTTGAGAGGCAATCCCTGGGGTACCTCCAGAGATTACCTCTGTCCTGCCAACCAAACAGTATCCCCTGACCACATTTTCTATTAATAAATAATAATTGTTTTAAAAAGAATATATTTTAATATAAATCTCATTTGCTGGGTTTTCTGCAGTACTCCTCTGATACAACAAATAGACATCAAAAGCTATTCTACAAACTGACACCGTAGCAACACAATAGAACCAGTACCGCAAACAATACCCCCCTCCCTAAACACCAAAAAGAGAACATCATCAAAATACACCAGAAGAGCAGAACTTCAGATGTAATTCAAGATGGACAAAAAGAGCCTCTCAAAATTCTCCATCGGTTTGTACAGCAGAGAACCCAGTATAAGATTTTATAAATGAAATTCATACAAAAGAGAAAATAATTTTGAATAAATCATAACATTTAAAAAACAATGTTTCCTATCTATATAACAATAAAATATTATTAAAAGTGGAAATTAAATTAAATGTTGATCATTCAATATAATATACTAAGAAAGATGGAGAAGCCCGTGGCCTAGACCTCCCACCTTTCTCGCTTCTTCCTTCTTCTGCCCTTTTCATCCTGTATTTTTATTTATTATTATTTGAATTTTTTAAAGATTAAGCCTTGAAAACTCCACACATGGAGTACAAGACAAGTCAATACCAACAGTATTCTCACATTACATTAGTCACCATCGATAAAATTACAGCAGTTGAAACTTGAAATTATACTTAAATTATAAATCATTATCAACTAGATATATCTTCAATTGTTTGAAGTGGGAGCTGACATTTTTTAACAATGATTGATACAAAGTGTCTGGTAAAATCAATGACAGGAAATACACAATAAAACAAATAAACGAAGTAACAGAGAACTGCATGCCCTACCTAGTAGTGGATTGTACAAACTGTGTTTCAAAATCATGCCTTGAAGTATTAAGACTAGTCAATACAAACAGTATTCACAAATTACAATAGCCACAATCGATAAAATTACAAAAGTTGAGACTTGAAATAATCTGAAAAGGTCACTTGTACTCTATAGAAACTTTATCAACTATATATATTTTCATTGTTTGAATTTAAATAGAAAATGATTTTTTTGCTATTATTAATACATAACGTTTTTTAAATCAATGCCATGAAAAACACAATATAACAAAGAATTGTAACAACATAAATGCATGCCCAATTACAAGTACAATATAAAAAGTTGCTAAAAAATATTTCTTTAATTCCCGACATACTTAGAAAAACGTTCCGGTATAACCCTGAAATCTGCGTTCCAGAATTTGTGCATAATTCCTTCCCCACCAGTAGAAAAGCAAAAAACAATTATTATTTCAACATTAAACAAAAATTATTGCATTTCAATTCTGATTAAAAGGTTTATAATACCAACGAACTACTGAAACTGTGTATTGGTAGCCTAATCATGTTTACAGAAATTTTCATCAAATTTCCTGCATCAATATGAAAACAATATAATCTTTTGAAGAATATTATTCTATCATTTTCAACAATAATATTTTTTCAAGTAACTGTCCAGCTAGCAGTTTGTCTGGATCATCAAATACCAAGCTTCAAACAAAAATTCTGTTCAGGTAAGCTACCGGTACTACTATATATCTTATCAGTTTTAGTTTTGGAGTTTCCATCCTCTTTGATAGCAATTAGATGAACACTTCTGCTGGCAAACTAGCCTAGAAAACAATCAGAGATAAAAGAAATTTTCAAAGCATAAAGTCCACTAAATAGTTTTAAAACAACATAATTTAATTTTTAATTCAAATAATCAAGAATAGTTTAGAATTGGATAGCATTTAAAAAAGCTAAGTCGGATTGGCTGGATTTATTATCTGATTTATTGATGGAGATTCAGAATCATCACTCATGGAAACATTCAATTATTACTGCGTTGAGATATCTGGACAAATCTCAAAATGCAATGCTTGAAACTCAGCACTGGATTAGATATTTGAATTGCTCTGAAACCGAATCTGTTTAGCTATGAAGGCTATTGTGATTTCTTCAGTTATTTAGAATAGATTCTACAAGAAAAGAAAAACAGTTAATTACCTAGTAGATGAAGCTTAAAAAAAGACTGTAGCACGAATGGAGTTGAATCTGTTTGAGAAGAATACCCGAGAAGAAGTGTTGATGACAACAACACAGTGTAGCTGAAACAGACTTGAGCAAGAGTTATTAAATGGGGAAAATTCCTTATTTAACAATAGATAGTATCACATATTTGCACTCCTACCATCTGCAGGCAAGCGCCAATAATCTATCAATAAATAGTATCAAATTTTTTGCACCCCTACATCAGTAGGCAAGCGCCAATAATCTATCAATGAATGATTTCAAATATTTTTGCACCCCTACATCTGTAGGCAAGCGCCAGTAATCTATCAATAAATAGTATCACATATTTTCATTTCCTAGCAAGTATAGGACAGCACCCTTAAACTACCCTTGAATTATTGCTTCCATGCTTGAATGTACCCAAGTGAACTCTATTCTCAGTGTGGTAGAGCTTATGACATTTTCACTGCCAAAGCATTGCCAGAGAGAATGGCATAAACTCTAAGCACAAAGCCAGTAGCTGAAGCTAAAGTGAGAGCCACTTCCCCAAATTTTGAATAATCAATGTCTAATCTAATTTCTTATCACATTCACCGTACATGAATAGGAAAGAGCCAATAATCTATCAATAAATATGGTATCACATATTTTTGCACTCCTACCATCTGTAGGCAAGCACTAATAATCTATAAATAAACAGTATAATATATTATTTTGCACTCCTACATCTGTAGGCAAGTGCCAATAATCTATCAATAAAAAGTATCAAATATTTTTGCACTCCTACATCTATAGGCAAGCGCCAATAATCTATCAATAAATAGTAGCAAATATTTTTGCACCCCTATGTCTGTAGGCAAGCGCCAATAATCTATCAATAAATAGTATCAAATATTTTTGCACTCTTACATCTGTAGGCAAGCGCCAATAATCTATCAATAAATAGTATAATATATTTGCACTCCTACATCTGTAGGCAAGCGCCAATAATCTATCAATAAATAGTATCAAATACTTTTGCACTCCTACATCTGTAGGCAAGCGCCAATAGTCTATCAATAAATAGTATCAAATATCTTTGCACCCCTACGTCTGTAGGCAAGCGCCAATAATATTTCAATAAATAGTATCAAATATTTTTGCACTCCTACATCTGTAGGCAAGCGCCAATAATCTATCAATAAATAGTATCAAATACTTTTGCACTCCTACATCTGTAGGCAAGCGCCAATAGTCTATCAATAAATAGTATCAAATATTTTTGCACCCCTACGTCTGTAGGCAAGCGCCAATAATCTATCAATAAATAGTATCAAATATTTTTGTACTCCTACATCTGTAGGCAAGCGCCAATAATCTATCAATAAATAGTATCAAATATTTTTGCACTCCTACATCTGTAGGCAAGCGCCAATAATCTATCAATAAATAGTTTCAAATATTTGCATTCCTACCATCTGTAGGCAAGCGCCTCTAAGCAATTGATAAATAGTATCACATATTTCCACTTCCTAGCATGTGTATAAGAGCCCCAGAAAATTTTTTGATTCTTTCAAATCATGATTTGTACTTTTGAAACTGGTATATAAATACCATATAAACTAGTTATATATTTGTTGATTTAGTGCAATTTTATTTTATATTATTCAGATGTATTTTTTATATTTTTATGTTTCTATTTTTGTTGAGGAGGATATATAAATGATTTGATTTAGTGAACTCTATTCTCAGTGTGTTGGAGCTTATGGCATTTTCACTGGCAACAGTAAATACGGCATAAGCTCTAAGCACAAAGCCAGTAGCCGAAGCTAAAGTGAGAGCCACTCCCACAATTTTTGCATAATCAATGTCTAATCTAATCTCTTATCACAATTACCAAACATAAAGGTGCTAACACCTGCACTCAACATATGTCGGAGACATCATTACTCCAGGGTTTTCACCTGGCAACCGGCATCTCTTGATCACAGGGTAACACAGTCCATGCACAATGAATGTGACATGAGAATCCTGACAGGGACCTAACAGCAAATCCCTATTTACATTTGTTAGCCTTATATCAACCAGCTGCAATGAAATGTACCACACCATAATAAAATGGTTGTGGCGAGCAGTGCACCCTGTTCTCCTTGTGGAACTAACAAGTAGTCACAAGGCCTTAGCGAGGAGAGAGACTCTCGAAGCATCCGTGAGAGCCACTGAACCCAGCCAAAAAACCATCAAGCGCGATAAGATTATGTCATGGCACAAATCAAGAGCCCGGATAGAAAGTGTGATACATGATTAACAACTGCAAATGCCCTACAACCCAACAAATCTCCATTCACGATTGTTAGCCTCATAACACATCCCACCAGCTACAATAAACAGTACCACTCCATCATAAGACGGACGTATAGCAGCGTTATCTGACAACTGCGGTCATGAACTCTACAAGAGAGACATGGACTCTCAGATGCAGACCCTGCCATCGAAGCCACAAATATGACTTTGTGGCACAATCCAAGAGCATGGTTGAAGAGTGTGGTACTTGACTAACAACTGTAAACCTCCTAGCATATGCAGGAGAATGGTGGGAAACTTCTAACCTAACTGACTATAAAAGCAAGATACATAATACCAAATCTCCAGTTTCACGTCCTGGCCAGTTTGTACTCCACCATCTTGACCTACTGAAGAGGTTACCGTGAAGTTGAGTCTTTTCATATCTCCTTCTTGAAGTAGGTTGAACTGATCAGTCATCCTGTTGAAAAAAAAAATAGTTCAGTTAAGCTATTACAAATTTGGAGGTGTGTTGATTGCTTCAATTATATCAAAGTATGTGGTGGTGTTACATTGATAAAAGTTTGTAAAGTTGATTGGAAATTGATATGTGCTGGCAATATTCAATTGACTATAGAATGTGTTTGAAGTGATGATGTTGATTAAGATCAAGTATCTTGAGCATTAAACAATGTGTCCTAATATACTGATACTGCATCATATGTTTTGCTGGATATAGTTGAAAACTCAGAAATACTTGTTCTTAAAAATGGAAAGCCATACAAAATAAACCAGTAATACGGCTCCAACAATAATTATATTGAAATTTTGATAGGGTAAAACAGCCACTTCGTTCATCAAGTATATCAATGAACAATCTCTGCCCTTGAGAATAATGTTGGAGGATACTTGGAATGAATTAAAATTTCCTATTCAATCCCAATAAGACTATCATTAGTATATATTAGAATTAATTGGTGATCCAATGGAATTGAATTTGGAATGAGTCATTTCGATTCACTGGCATGGAAATAACATCATGATCAATTTAATATATGGTTCATGCCTGGTTTCTTAGTCGTTTAGAAAATCATTCAAAAGCTATTGATTCATTAGAGGCCCTAAGGCTTGTTTCACACATACCCAGCAGTTAGGTAACCATTATTGTTTATCCGGTATGATTACATAGTCCCATATAATGCAATGTTCGTACAGCTGGGCAAACAACACCAGTTACCCGACTGCCGGGTGTGTGTGAAACAAGCCTTAGGGCCGCTAATGAATCAATAGCTACTGAATAATTTACTAAACGACTGAGAAACCAAACTTGAAAAAATAATTTACAAACTAGCTTCAAGTTAATAATCTTGCTAACTATATTCAGCAATGCCTGAAACGACGTCAAATAGTGGAACCCAATTTTATAATATCCTAAGAATAATTGTGAAATAATCAAAGAAATTGGTCAATTTGGGTTGCAGCAACATAATTTTGAGAAAATGTTGGATTAGTACAGTAGGCCTATCTATAGTCACTGAACATGTCAAATTGCAAGTGGGATGTGTATATATTTGAGTAGTGAGTAAGTGGAGTTTGAGCAAAAGGACAGAGATTAAAGATAATTATTAAATGAGACTGAAAAACATTTTCTCATTGAAAAGAATATGGATTAATTATCTATAAGGATTGGAATAGTTTGAATCAATTATTGGTAGATCATGGTTCAAATCAGTACGGTAGCTGCTGGCTTGTAAGAAACATTTCTTGAAATCATAAAATTAAATTAGCCCAGTATGCATACAAGTTCTAATAAGAGGTTTATCAATATAGTTACTAGTTACTTGGATGATCATCATGATATAAAAGCTCATTGAAATTCCACTAAGAGGCTACTAGTGTGATAACTAATTTTAATTTGATTATATAATATCACTATCAATTTATAATAATTATAATGTAGGCGACGACCAGTTCTGAACTTATTTTTCAAACAATGAATTATTTCTTTTTTCAGTCAAAAACAATTTAAATTCTCTGCTTTTGATTTTTGAAGGACGTTTCAATTGATGGATAGTTTTAAGATTGACTTTTGAAGCACACTGTCTGGAAAATAATGTCCAAGGGAAAATAGAAGCAATAATAAAAATAAATTCATGAGAAATTTGAAATCAAGCAGCATTGGTAGATTAAAACTAACAAAATGAGAAAATGCATGTTCACTGAGAATGTCCCAATAAAATTTATAAACTCTAATGATCTATAAAATAAATTGGTACCGTAGTCAAGGTCAATGTATAATAATGAATAGCAAGAAGTCTACCTAAAAATGAATAACAATTCTTTCTTGGTTTTTATATTAAAAACTGTAGTTATTAAATAGTTTCTTAGCTTGGCTTTGAAATAAGTTAATAAAGGGGAAAACTAGTAGAGTTTACCCTACCCGAGTATTGAAACATAGTTATTGAATTAGAGTTGGTAACTGAAAATGATGACAGATTTCAAAGAGTTAGTGATGATGAACTTTTTAGGTTAAATTTTAGCCATTTCATTTTAGTTATTTCTCACTTCAAAATAATGGAGCAAAGCTATGCAATTAAGAAACTATGGTATTTAAGGGTGTCTTAAAATAGACTAAATTGCAAAAATTGATATGAAACTGCTTACCTTGTGAAAGATATCCAGAATTGATTTTCCATTTATTCATCACTAAATCATTTGAGCACTTCAGTATTTAATCAGTAGGCACTGTTTAAATAGCAAATTTAAGGTAACATTCCAGTGATGTGTGTTGAAAAATCTACTGGAGCACAAAACAGCTCTCCTCTCTATCAGTGCTAGACATCAACTGATGAAGGTTTGAGGTTTGATGATGACGTTGAAGAAAATGGAGGCAGTCAGCTGATTATGAAAGCCGGTAACTGGTAGCAATGCCAACTTGATTATCATGTGGTTCTAGTTGGTATTACTGGGACTGTTTTTGTTTACAGGAGACCGAATCAAAGTGGACCCGGTTCATCAGCTGATGTTACCATATTAACGCTCTCAAATCGACAATATTGTCCTAATCGACAATAACTATAATAATTATTGTACTTTTTAAAACTATATATTTTTGGATTTTCATAATTTTTCTTAGAAAAATAACAGTTTTAGATCAAATAGTATTGTTACTAGTAATACAGTCGTCGCCCTTCCACTTCTTGATTGCCCATTTTGTGCCAAAAGCGTTTTCAAGCCCCACCCCAAACAATTTGTAAAATCAGGTTGAAAAGTAGATTATTGGTTGAGTTTATGGGAGCCTTCTCATTTACTGGTAAATGTTACTGGTGGAGTCTGATTGGTCTATTCAAATTCTTCAACATCTTTGAATTTTAATAGACCAGACGACAGGGAAGTGATAGCCGTGAGCCGAAGCAGGTATCTGTTTAATCAGATTAGATTAGATTAGCCAGCAAAAAAGACACTGTTCTCTGCTGTAAAATCACTTCACGGTGGTTCTGAACCCACCGAAAACTGGTTAAGTGGTAGATTGGACATAACTGTCCAAACTTCGCCACGTCAACAAATAAAAAAGTCATTCTATTCTAAAACTGTAGGTCCAGCTCATCAATCATCATCATCATCATCATTCAACTCATTACCCACACACAGGTCTCAGACCTATGTGGGCTTCATCCTCCAAAAAATGACACTGGTAACATTTACTGGTTTTGAAATCTTGAAATTTGGTATACATGACGAACTGCGCGTATTACTAATAATAATTACAGTATTTGACTTTATGAATAATTGCACGACTATGAAGTCAAATATTTGAGTAGAAAATTAAAATATTTTACTCACTGAGCACTGTAGTGGCGGCCGGCAATCAAAAATTTTGGTGAAGGACTCTTATATTAAATTATTCCACAGAAATTAAATTATTTTTTAATATTTGGATTTTCTCTTAGTGTTGGAGACACATTTCGACCATTATGCTAGAAATGGGTGATCACATAGGGAGGTCGGCAGGATGGCTGTAGTATATTCGTCATTGAATTGGAAGTAATTTTATTTATGATGTTGAAGATCCATCTTGTTTCCACTAATATGTAATATAAACTTTAAAAAACCACTTTTAAATGGAAATTAACTCACGTTATGGCGTGACGGCCGTTTCGCTCTGTTGTCTAGAGCATCGTCAGACAACCCACAGTACACTGACTTAAGGTATGAGTTTGAGGGTTATGTATGTTGGAATGGTGCTGGGGTGGGGGGATGAGTAGGCGGGAGGTTTGAAATTGGGATTATTTTGTCAAATAGAGTGTGTGAGAAGAAGTTAAGTTGATCATTTAAAATGTTGTCAGGTTCCTGCTTTGCATGTTTGTAAATCTCATATTGTTCTAAAACATTGAGTTTATGGCTTTTGTGAGTGAAGTGTAGTGTGTCTAAATTAGTGTCAATGTCTGTATAACTGTGGCCTGTTGAAATGATGTGTTCAGCAAAAGTGGAATGTGTGTTTGGGTGTGAGATGGCTCTTGTGTGTTCTTTGAATCTAGTGGTGAATGTCCTGCCAGTTTGTCCTATATAGAACTTGTTGCAGTCATCACATTTCAATTTGTAAATTCCAGATCTGTTGTACTTGTTTTGAGATGTTGTCTGAAAATGCAGGTGTTTTTTGAGTGAATTATTTGTTCTGTAAGCTATTTTATGAGTTTCCTGAATGAAGCTGCTATTTTATGAGTTTTTTTTGTTGAGGTAGGTAAGTGTGATGAATGTATGGGGGTTGTCATTCTGTTTGTTGCTGGTGTGAGTGATTGGTTTTGTTGATATTCTGTGCAGTAGTTTGTCTATTAGTGTGTGTTTGTAACCATTCTGTTGTGCTATGTATTTTATAGTATTCAATTCTGTAATGTAGGTGGTAGAAGTAATCACAAACTCATTGTAATTGATGAAATACATTTTATTAAAAGAACGAATAGCGTAAGTAAACTCATTACATCATGAAAATTCAATCGACAATAGAGACATCATAAAATTCATGTTGTACAAGGATATATGACACCTCCCCCCGTAATGAAACCTAGGGTGAATACCTTTCAGGAGGTTTTCTGAACCTAACAGGTCTAGCCTGTGGCGTATGGTAAATAGTATCTGTCACAATCGGTAATTTTGTAGAAACTGGCGTTGAATGTAAAACATTCTTGAAAGAATTAGAAAAGAAAGTAGAATCATCAACATCATTGCTTGTAATAGCTTTCGATTGTTCAGAAAGTACTGTTGATTTAGGCACAATTACATCAGTATCATAATGAACATTAGGTATATCAGTTGAAAAATCCTTTAAATTAATTTTACAATCCTTCATTTGATTAGCATGTCTCCTAATAGAAAGATTATCATCAGTAATGATATTGTACATAGAAGAACCAATTTTATCAGCTACAATACCTGTATTCCATTTACCCTTATTATTGTAAATTCGGTACATAACTCTATCATTGATATTGAAACATTTATCTTTAATTGTCTGTTTTTGCATTTCCTTTCTTTGAGTATCTAACACTTTGTCAGTAATATTGGGTAGCATCAAATCTAGTCTAGTTCGAATATTTCTTTTCATGAGTAAATTACATGGACTTTCACCAGTAGTAGCATGTGGTGCTTTTCTGTAGTTCATTAAAAAATTATTTAATTTGAACCGTAAAGTAGAATTTACAATCATACCTTCGCAACATTTAATTAATCCTGACTTCACAGTTTGTACAAAACGTTCTGCCTGACCATTGGATGCAGGAAAGAAAGGAGCACTGGTAATATGCTTTATACCATTATTAGTACAAAAGGTTTGAAATTCACTAGAGGTAAACTGAGTACCATTATCTGATACTAGTGTAACTGGTAAACCAAATCTAGCAAAACATTCACGCAAATTTTCAACTGTTTCTTTGCTTGAAAGAGTTTTCATTATGTAAGTTTCAACCCACTTACTGTAACTATCAACAATTATTAACAGCCATAATCCTGGAGAAGGATTAGCAAAATCTATATGTAATCTTTGCCATGGTCCTGAAGGAAATTGCCATGGATGTAAATTCACATTAGACTGTTGTCTAGAATGACGCACACAATGTATACAATTCTTTGTAACAAGCTCAATATCAGAATCAATATTTGGCCAATAGACATAACTTCGTGCAAGGCCTTTCATTTTTACAATTCCTAAGTGTCCTTGGTGTAGTTCCTCAAGTACTTTAGATTGTAAAGATTTTGGAATCATAACTCGTAAGCCTTTCATAATACAACCTTGTTCAACTGAATATTCAGCAATATTGTTTGTATTTTCACCATTTTCAGTACCTAAAATTTGTCAAAGTAATTTACACATATCTGGATCTTTTCTAGTTTCATGAGCTATTTGTTCCCTTGTAACCGGTAAAATATTAATTTGATTCATTTGTACAATTTGAACCTCATCAATAGTATTGTCATTAACCATTTCCATAGGAAATCTTGAGCAAAAATCAGCATTCATATGTTCAGTGGTCTTACGGTATTGTATGGTGTAATCAAAACCTTGTAAAAATAATGAATAATGTAATAAACGTGTAGCACTGATGGATGGAGTAGCAGCATGAGCATTTAAGATGCTTTGTAATGGTTTGTGGTCAGTCAGTAAAGTAAAATGACGACCAAACAAGTAATTGAAAAATTTCTTAACTCCCCAATAAATTGACAATGCTTCCTTGTCTATCTGGGAATAATTTCGCTCAGCTGCAGTGAGACATCTACTAGCAAAAATTATGGGCCTTTCCACACCTTTTTCATCTAAACATGAAAGAACCGCACCAATAGCATATTTACTAGCATCAGTAGCAACAATTATAGGTTTAGTGACATCAAAATCCGCAAGAGTAAGTTTTGTTTCAATATCTTTCTTAATTGTTTGAAATGCAGTTTCACACTCTTGTGACCACAAAAAAACAACATTTTTCCTGAGTAAGTTGTATAAAGGTGAGAGAGAATTAGCCATGCCCTGTATAAACCTTGAGTAATATGTAACAAACCCTAGAAAAGATTTCAACTCTGATACATTTGTAGGACGTTTTGCATTCTTAACAACTGCAATCTTATCATCAGTTTTATGTATGCAATCTTTGTCAATTTTAAACCCTAAATAAGTAATTTCAGATTTCAGTACTTCACATTTTTCCCATTTAAGTCTAATACCATTTTCACGGCACATACTAAAAAACATATTTTAAAACAAAAAAAGAAACCGACTTCAGTGAAATGATTAAATACTCACGTACTAAAAAGTTTAAAATAAAGTATTTACTTTAAACTGAGAAAATTTTAAATTTCATACAAGTAATCTTTTGAAGTCGGTGCCAAATATTTTATGTAGTTGATAAGAAATTCTATCTAATATCAAAACTAACAATGCATTTTTTTGGAGGATGAAGCCCACATAGGTCTGAGACCTTTGCATGGGTAATGAATTGGATGATGGAGATTGTTGAGTTGGACCTACAGTTTTAGGTGGGTTCCGAACCACCGGGAATTGATTGATAAGAGATTCTATCTAATATCAAAACTAACACTGTATTCCAATTAAATATGTGATTTACACTCACTTTTACTGAAATACATAGTAATTGATAAGAAATTCGATCTAATAACAAAACTAACACTGTATTTCAATTAAATGTGATTTACACTCACTTTTACTGAAATACAGTGTCAGTTTTGACAGGGGTGCCCACCCCACCTAAGCCTCATGACGCACCCCCCCCTAAATTTAGCACCAAACCCCCCCCCCCCCCATAAATTAGGCCCCCCCCCAAAAAAATGCGAAAAAAGCCCCCCGTATTCTTTCTAAAACTAAAAGAAGATTTTTATAACTATTGAAAAAATTCAAACCCAGTCGATAATATACAAAATGTATGTATATTTCTTGAGATTCTTTACATAGGTAACATTTTTTTGTAAAGGTAAAAAAGAAATATCAATGAAATGAATATATGAACTTCTGCTCAATAAACTTAATTGCAAAATAGCTAAATAAGAATTTGAACCTAAATGGTTTTTAAACAATAAAATATTATTACAAATACACAATGTTCAATAAAAATGAAATACCTATAAGTTTATGTTCGGTGTACCAATTAGATTAAGGTTAAATAATTCTACAAAGTTGTTCCTTTAAAGGAAGTGAAAACAAACAATGAGTTAATAACTTCATTTGTAAAACACAAAAATTCAAAATACTAAGTCATTTATTGGACAGTAGTTAAACAACAGGTTATTTACTTAGTGTAGTATCTTGGGAGAATTTATGTATGGATGAAGTACATAAAAGGCACACATTTCATGTATAGTTATTTACAACACACAATCGAAAGAAGTGTCTTTCAAAAACAAAATAAAGACATAGTTATGAAAAATTACTGAATTTTTAGTATTTAGTAAGTTTTTCAAAAGCAGTTCTTACTTATTAGTAAGTAGTTATCGTAAAATACATGAAAAACATCAACAGTTTGAAGACAAACATTTTAAATTTGTAGACTGTGACCATCTACAAGTTAGCTAGGCACCTTCTAAGTTTTTTTTTTTTTTTTTTGTGGATGAAGCCCACATGGGTCTGAGACCTGTGCGTGGGTAATGAATTGGATGATGGTGATTGATGAGTTGGACCCACAGTTTTAGGTGGGTTCCGAACCACCGGGAAGTGATTTTCAGCAGAGAACATTGTCTTTTTTGCTGGCCAATCTAATCGGTCACCGTTACAAACAGGACCTACGAGAACGCAGCTTATCTATCTGATTGAACAGATACCTGCTACGGCTCGCGGCTATCACTTACCTCTAAAATCTATTGTTAAATCTATCTCTCTAAACCCCACATAGTGGTTTTTGGGATGAGGAAACAGAAAACCTTTCAATTATTTCTTCGTTAGAAATAGACTCAAGTACATCTGCACAAGTTCCTGCACAAATCCTAAACATTATTATTTTAGCTAATTCATATTCAATTGTATAATAATAATAATTATAAATATATTTTCATTAATTGACATTCTATCTGGTGACTTCTTAGTATATTTTTTAATGTTGTCACGTTAAACACGGTTTCAATCAACTTTACGACCCCCCCCCCCCCAAAACGTTTTTTGGAACCCCCCCCCCAAGAATTTCAATGACGCAGTCTGCGTCATAGCCCCCCCCTGTGGGCACCCCTGCCTAACCGCTTTCTTACCCTATCGAGTAATATAAACTTAAAACACACTTTTAAGTGGAAATTAACTCACGTTATGGCGTGACGGCCGTTTCACTCTGTTGTCTAGAGCATCGTCAGACGACCCACAGTACACTGATTTAAGGCATGAGTTTGAGGGTTATGGATGTTGGAATGGTGAAGGGGTGGGGGATGAGTAGGCGGGAGGTTTGAAATTGGGATTATTTTGCCAAAGAGGGTATGGGAGAAGAAGTTAAGTTGATCATTTAAAATGTTGTCAGGTTGCTGCTTTGCATGTTTGAAAATATCATATTGTTCTAAAACATTGAGTACACTATCGAGGTTTTGTTAAACCCGATATTACCCTATACTAAGATAGCATACCTAACATATGACAGTAAGAGCCCATGGTAAGCTGTAAGAAGTAACTTTTTGTCATTTAATCTAGCAAGCTGTCGCAGTACAAATACACCAGATGAAGTTTTACAACATATTTTCTGAATGTATGGAGCCCAGGTCAAATGTCTATCCAACAAAACTCCTAGAAATGCAATGTTTTCTTCCTGGTCTAGTTGATTATATATCGTTTACAAACACGTTCATTTAAATTATGTTTGTTGTTGAATTGAAGGTATTGGCATTTTTTACTATTTATTTTACTATTTATTTTTAATTTCAACTGATTTAAGGATTGGACAATGGACTGCACACCTATATGGGCACTTATTTCTAAATTATCTAGAATGGAATTGCTGAAAATTAGTGATGTATCGTCTGCAAATAAGAGGGCTACCAATAAGAGTGATAAGAGTGATAGCCAAATAAGAGTGATACCAAATAAGAGTGATAGCCGAGTGCCGTAGCAGGTATCTGTTCAATCAGAGATAAGCTACGAAACTCCTGGTCATCTTTGTAACGGTGACCGATTGGATTGGCCAGCAAAAAAGACTCTGTTCTCTGCTGTAAAATCACTTCCCGGTGGTTCGGAACCCACCTAAAACTGTAGGTCCAACTCATCATCACCATCATCCAATTCATTACCCACGCACAGGTCTCAGACCTATGTGGGATTCATCCTTCAAAAAAAAAAAAAAAAAAAAAAACACTAATTAATTCTTTAGTTAACCGGTTGACATATGAAAAAAAGCATCGGATGCTCCACTGTGCAAGTACCTTTACTTGATGATAACAACTTTGAATTTTAGGTGGAGTTCCACCCACAGTACAGACAACCGGACGAGTTGTACAAGGTGTGTGCCAATTCGAATATTCTACTTCAGGCTTATTCCTCACTGGGAAGTTCAACTCCAAATACCTTGATAAATCATTCTACAGTAACGAGTCTTGCTCACAAGTACAAAGTGTCAGCTGCGCAGATCTTGCTCCGTTTCGGTCTTCAATGTGGATACGGTAACGTTTTGTTTCAATTTCCTCAATTTATTTGTAAGAATTTTACCAATTTTCTCCCAAATTTAATAATTAATAATAATGGTTTTTTCAATATTTTTTTCGGAGAATGAGGCCCACATAGGTCTGAAACCTATGCGTGGGTAATGATTTTTTTTTTTTTTTTTTTTTTGGAGGATGAAGCCCACATAGGTCTAAGACCTGTGCGTGGGTAATGAGTTGGATGATGGTGATTTATGAGTTGGACCTACAGTTTTAGGTGGGTTCCGAACCACCGGGAAGTGATTTTCAGCAGAGAACAGTGTCTTTTTTGCTGGCCAATCTAATCGGTCACCGTTTCAAACAGGACCTAAGAGAACGCAGCTTATCTATTTGATTGAACAGATACCTGCTACGTCTCGCGGCTATCACTTCCCGATAATGATGGTGATGATGGAATGATGGTGATTGATGAGTTGAACCTACAGTTTTAGGTGGGCTCCGAACCACCGGGAAGTTATTTTCCAAAAAAAGAACAGTCTTTTTTGCTGACCAATTCAATCGGTCAACCTTACAAATAGCGCCCAGGACTTTCGTAGCTTATCTCTGATTGAACAGATACCTGCTATGGCACTCGGCTATCACTTTAATTATAATAATAATAATAATAATGATAATGGTAATAATTGATCTCTATTCTTGAATAGGGATTAGCTGTGACCTAAAGCGCTGGCTTGCTAACTCAAAAGTCTCGGGTTCGACCCCCTTCTGACCAAAAGATTTTTACTGGGGCCACTCCCGTGTTTCGGAGGACACGTGAAGCCCATCGGTCCCGGCTGTCAAAAAAAAAAAACAGTCTTTGTAGTGGCGAAGGTGATATTGTGGAAGGTATTCATAAGACGAAATCCAGCCTACATTTTAAAAACGCTACTTTCATGTCTTTCTCGGTTGACCTTGACTGCATTTTAATAAGCTTCTATTTTAAAAAATTTTCAATTTTAATTTGATTCAATTCTAGCCTAATTGTGTATTGTTCTTCTTTGTTGCTTTCTAGATGTTCACAGTTTTTGGTTCTTGTTTTGACTCGTATTTTTTGCTTGTTATTCCTCCCACCAAGGGGCGTGACTTGTTATGGCCTTCAGCCAATCACAACCTTCCATGAAGTTCAGCCTCTTTCTCGCTTAGTCAATAGTATCATTCCATGTTTAGTATATATTAAGCTACTCTGTACTTTTGTTTGTTTGAGATTGATAATGGTATAACAACCGAAACTAGTATCTCAACATTTTTAATAAATGTGGTTGTTACAATTTCGTCTTATTATTCATTAAAAAACAGTATTTAAGTCATGTCAGAGGTCCTGAACTTATTCAGGTGCGACCAGATAACTTTGACACCTGATTTGAGCCAGACAGGTCACACGATATTTTTTTCGAATTACCCACTTTAGGGTACGTTGAATCAATTATTTCTTCATGGATGCTTCTTTCCGCTTCTTCCAGTACTCCTTCATTCTCTCCGATGTTGTCTTTCTTCTTTATTCTGATACTACATTACCTCTTTTAGCTTTAGGATGTTCTTTGAATCTTCTATTTTCATCGTTCAACAAATTTCTTATATGTACAATGTTCTTGATTGTATTCTCTGTAATATTCAATTCATGGAACAATATCATTATTATTGTTATTAATATTCTATTGTTGAACATACATTACTATTTTTTTAATTTTTGAAATTTATTGCAGCTTCCTATTGTTTTTTATTTTGTTTTTCAAATTTTCTTACTTTTTTCTTTTTTAAATTTTTAAAAATTATTGCAGGTTTTTTATTCTGTTTGACACATTTTCTCCTGTTTCTGTTTTTCAATTTGTGAAAATTATTGCAGTTTCCTTCTGCTTTCATTGTTTTTCAAATTTTCTTTCATTTTTCTCTTCTACATTCTTTGTAACTTCCAAAATTTGTATTTGTACTTAACTCTGAAAATATGTGTCAAAAAAATTTGTATTTGTACTTACTCTGAAAATATATTAATGCTTATTTTTATCCTAATCCTGATCCTTTGCTAATAATCTCAAGATTCAAAAATGATTTAAGCTCATGTTCAGGTAGCACAAGTATAAATTCGTTTTTAAAGTTAATCTAGTAACCCGTATTTCTATTCTCTATTGTTGGGATATTGTCTGGGATAACAATAGCAAAAAAGACACTGTTCTCTGCTGAAAATCACTTCCCGGTGGTTCGGAACTCACCTAAAACTGTAGGTCCAACTCATAAATCACCATCATCCAACTCATTACCCATGCACAGGTCTCAGCCTAATGTGGGCTTCATCCTCAAAAAAAAAAAAAAAAAAATAATAATAATAATTCTTATAGTAATATGTAGCATATTTCGTCATGTAAATAAATGATTTGTAATTTAATAAATTTGTATTATTGTAGAATTATTCTTGCATCTTTGTTGTGACATAATTGTTTCTTTACAATCAATTTAATTTTTCATAAATAAATTCATCTGACTGGTATCATGTTTTGACAAGACTCTTTTATTTTAAATACTGTGATATTGAAAATTGAAAGACTGATAATTATTTTGAGATATTGACAAATTGGTACTATTTATGGCTATGTTTGTATTCCAAGCTCTTGGGAAACATATTTATCTATTTATTTATTTATTTATTTATTTTACAGGTATAATACCAAAGTCAGTTACACAAGAGAGGATAATTGAAAACTCGAGACTTGACTTTGCTATTGATGAATCAGACATTGACAAGTTATTGGCCATAGAAGAACAACGAAAATTCGCATGGGAACCAAATACTGTAGTCTAAATAATTAACACAAGCTTCGCTTTTAAGAGGTATTAAAAAAATCAATATTTCCGATGATGATGCCGATGATTATTATAATTATTTAATATTTTTTGTTTTTTTAGTTAATTACTCTGCAGCCGGGGATATTCCAAGGCTACAGTGCTGCAACAGAAGGTAGAGACAAGATTCCTTTATATCACAAGCAGAAAAGTTTTCTTACATTATTATTATTATTATTATTATTATTATTATTTTCGTGATTGGTCACTTAGGACCGCGATTTAACAATTTAGACATTTTTAATCTTTGATGATAATCTCGCAGCACTTGTCCCCGTCTTTTCCGTTCTTGTTCAGACAAGTTCATTGTTCTTCTTGTTCTCATCCCCTCCAAAAATTCTCGTGAAGTATCAATCTTGAGTCTGAAGCAGTTCCTATTCTGAATTTCTTCAAACGGTTTGTTGAGCGTTCCAAGGTCCTTGTGACAGCCATAAAACCACGGATTATTTTTCTTTGAATCAAAATATTTGAAAATCTTGTGTGTAAATCGGGAGGGGTCCATTCTATAGAGATGTCCATGGAATTATAGTCTTCTTTTCTTGATTTCTGAGTAGATGGGTTTCACGGTTTTGTAGATTTCTACAGAACATTCAGGCGGTATCCATCTTGTGTAAGTTTTGGTCCATAGATCTTTCGAAGAATTCTTTTTTAAATTTTAGTAATTTCATTTCTTTTAGATTTTACATTCAAAATACAATTTTCACTCTCATAAAGAATTCCTGATTTTACAACAGTGTTGTAATGTTTCACTTTGCTGTTCCAAGATAAGTTCTTCTTATTGTAAACATTTTTGGTTTTGTGGTAAGCAGATTCTGCAATTGAAATCTTTCTTGAAATACTCTTATTATCCCTGCCGTTTTCTTGAAGAATTTCTCCCAGATATTTGAAAGACTTTACTCTGTCAATCTTGCCGATGTCAGTATTAAGGGTTGTAATATTTTCCTTCACGTTGGACATCCACTGAGTTTTTTCTGTAGATATCTGTAAGCCTGTCTTTGAAGCGATTTTAATGAGAGTTGAAAGGTAGGTCTTTGCCTCTTCTATTGTATTTGTAGTTATAACAAGATCATCAGTAAAAACAAAACAATCTGCGTTGATTCCATGGTTTTTTGTACCTTTGAAATTTTGGTTTTCCAGTTCCTTAATGGTTTCTCTCATTATTTTATCAAGAACACAATTGAATAATATTGGTGAAAGTCCATCTCCTTGCCACAGACCAGAATTTATCACAAATTATTATTATTATGTTTATTATTCATAGACTTTTTTGAGATTGCTGCTAATTTCAGAAGACAATTGAGGGCACTGTCCGAAAATTAATTTTTACCGACATCCACCCCCGTGCTGCATACCAAGGCTTCCTGCTGTTCTGCTGCACTGACAAAGGACAAAGTCACTTGACAAACGTTGTATTGCATTTTATAATTTCTGTTTGTTGTGTGCTTTGTTGAAATAAATAATAATAATAATAATTATTATTATTATTATTTTGATTCATCAGGATTTTAGACAACCAAGAAGAATAACTAAATTACAGTAATATGATACCACAAAATGCAACATTTCAGATAAAATTATTTATTTATTCTGAAATAAAATAGAAAGTAATATGAGATATAGAGACAAAAAAGGATGAAAAATAGATTAGATGAGCTAAGAAATAAATGAAAAATGAATGGTATAGTTAATAGTTTAATGAATTATATTGTTTTACTATAGTAGGCGTATGATATTTATTTATTCATTTTTTACTCAATCTTTTATACATTTGTCTATTTATTCTTTTATTTCCATACAAAACCCCACATGAATACAAATTGAGCGCCTTAATGGCATACAATTAAAAAACAATTCAAAACTCAAAAAAAGATTAAAAATTAAAAAATACAATTTCATTGATAAATTAATAATAACTAGTGAGCCCAACGGGCTGGAGAACTCGCTGGCAAACAACTAATTTTGGAAAGGAAAACTCATTTGGGAAGCTTATCCTAGGGGAAGGTAGTAACGAAAAACGGCTGTCTAGAAGATACTGATTTACATAAAATTCACAAGACATCATCTATCACTTGAAGTTCAAGTTCATCTTTGCTCTGATACACAGATTTATTTTCCACAAAAAAGATCTACCGTGCTCATAGACATATATCAGGGCAATGAAATTAGTGTATCTATGTATGTATATAGTACCATAGCCGATTCGACTGTAGGTGACTCTTCAGACCTCAACGCTATGTTTTAGTCCACAAAAATAGTGTATCTATATAGTAGATATATTTACCACATAAAGAACAGCTGTTATTCATCCATATTTTATCAGGGAAATGAAATTAGTATATCAGCTGATAGAGATTCTTTAAAAAGCCTGATCGCATTTATTCACCTACAGCTGATAACTCAAAATATATTTTGAAATCTATTGCGAATTCCATATGGTGAAAACAACTATTTTCTATATATAGTAATAAAGATATATTAATGAAGGGCTGAGAACCTATCCTTTTGTTTCGCCTCTAAAAGGATGAAGGAGTCGGTTAATTTTATTGGCCAACGAACTTGACCTGTCTAAAGATACCAAGAATCTGTGTTTCAAATTTGAAGTTGATTGATAAGGGCGTTCGAAAGTTATCGTGGAACATACAAACAAACACACAACGCCTCGAGCCTCAAGTCAAAAGGAAGAACTCGCTTCGCTCGTTCAATAAAGGAGAGAAAAAAATAATCAAAGATATATAAGAAGAAAATAATGAATAACTTGTTATAGGGAAATAAATCACCTTAATTAGGTTGAAGTTGAACTTTGAAAGTGTACCATGAAAAATATACACAATAATAATATCGCTGTAGTTGTGAATATCCTATTGTTTGGTGAATTAAATTAAACGTAATATATTGGTAATCGTAGATAAAATGTTGTATGCAACGTTTGTATTTTGCCTACAAGCCACTCGTGAAATATTCAGGACACTTGTGTCCTAACCTACATCCCACTTGTTTTTTTTAGATTTCGTCATAGACTTCAGTTGAGGAGTATAAGACAAGTCAGATTAACAATTATACTATCTTATACACTAGTTACCATAATTACTATATCAATTAGTTGAGGTGAGAATTAATTTTGTTATGAAAGGAACTCTTGTACACTATAAAAAGCTTTATCAACTGAATATTTTCTCAATTGTTTTTAAAATATTTCTATATTTTCAAGACTCTAAGAACTGCGGTAGCTTGCTGTAGAGTGTCCCACCAATATAACTAGTTTTTTGTCTGAATAAGCTACTACTGAGACCCACCAAGTGATAATCTCCTCGGCTTCTTGTATTATAATCGTGTACGTCAAGATTTTGGTCGATATCACTCTTTTTTAGATATAAAGTAGCTTCATACACATACTTTTAGCTCGAAAGCAGTCAAAATACAATCTGCATATCTTAAATAGGCTATAGGCTATATATATTTTTTTTTTGAGGATGAAGCCCACATATGTCTTAGACCTGTGCGTGGGTAATGAGTTGGATGATGGTGATTTATGAGTTGGACCTACAGTTTTAGGTGGGTTTCGAACCACCGGGAAGTGATTTTACAGCAGAGAACAGTGTCTTTTTTGCTGGCGAATCTTATCGGTCACTGTTACACATTCTTATTATAATTATTAATCGTGTTGTTTCAGATGGTGGACACGCTTTATTTTTCACTAAAACATGAATAAAAATGATGAAAAATTTGCTGATAAAATTGCTACACTCTGCTTTCAAAAGTATGCATCTTTATCGAAAAACGGAAAGCCAGTTAAAGAAAAGGAATGGACGCTATTGGCCGGATTTGTTGTTGAGCGAGGTGACCATTTCCGAGTTGTGTCGCTAGCCACCGGAACAAAATGTATTGGGCGAACCTCCATGACCGCCGATGGCTCTGTGCTCAATGATAGTCATGCCGAAGTAAGTTGGAGTTCAGTTACAGCATAATTTTTTTTATCTACGACCATGTCATAATGTATACATTACAGTTTCACAATTGATGCCAAAACAGCTGTCTTTTCGAAATGCTTTTTGAAACCCGTTGCATAATGAGCTCATTATAGTACAGGTTCTACATTATAACTCGGGTTCTAGACCAATCAGAAGCATTTTTGATGGAATCAATATCGTAATTCAATATTGTGAAACTATCAGCTGATTTCATCAAACTGTCACCAGCTACTTTAACCTAACAATCTACTATAACTTCTCATATATGAGATGAGAGGTTAGATATCTCTGACAGTCACAGGTAAAATGAAATTGTTTTAATTAAATGTATACTAGTGGTCGTAGATAAAATAGTGTATGCAACGATTTTATTTGGCCATTAAGGCACTCGTGAGATATTTATAACACTCGCATTCACTCGTGTTATAACTTACATCTAACTCGTGCCTTAATAAGGGTCAAAATAAAATCGTTGCATAAACTACTATAATTTTAAATTTATATACATTTATTTCTTGCATTTTTCTATGAATCTGTATCTTATTTTTTATTTTTGAATTAAGTTTTGTTCTTCTTAGAGCCTTATTGTACAGAGTCACTACAGTCGCGGTCGCGCACATCAATTCCAGGCTAAATTATCTATATAAATAAAATTAGAGTTTTGTCTGTACATTTATCTGAATTATATATTTTTTGGTTATTTTTACGTTTTATTCATTAAAGAAGCCGAAACAAGTCTTATCTCAATTTCTGGCTGTCTGTCATGGCCCCAAAGACATTTTACGCGGCCTTCTCCTGAAAAACGAGAGCATCGATCGGGATTTAAGTTATTTATCAGTATTGAAAACGTTTTTGACAATATCTGTAGCTATAAAAAAACTAAATTAACTTTTTTATTAAAAGAATAATAAACGTTTAAAAACCAAGTATTGTGCGATTTTGGATACATTTCTTCTAAGTTTTATTACCACATAACAACAAATCATGTGATTTATCATGATATATCAATCAGCAGTTCTTAAATATTCTCTCTGATAACTGTCACTGAATTGTTTACGTTCTAAGTTCTTTACTAAGCTGTTAACAACTTCATGATCGTTGCTATCAAAAAAGCCGAAACATATTTAGTCTTATTTCTAAACATAATCCGTACGAAGGACGGGCACAATAGCTAGTTTATTATACAGCAGTTTTTGGCAATAGCCTGTTGTATTCATATTGATTGTCTGCTAGTTAAATAAATAAATTACACCAGTCTGTTTGATTAGGAATCCAGCTGATGGCTTCAAGCATGCCTTCGTGTACTTTTACATCGTAGAGCTCGGTTACACAAGCAGCTAGTGTAATTTAGCCTCAAATTGTGGCCCGCGATTTCAGTGGCTCTGTGTGGTAATGCTTTCAGGCAAAAGAAAGGCTGTATCAATTGTGTCGCTTTTCCGAGTGCCGTAGCAGGTATCTGTTCAATCAGAGATAAACTCCTAGGCGCTCTTTGTAAGGGTGACCGATTGGATTGGCCAGCAAAAAATACTGTTCTCTGTTGTAAAATCACTTCCCGGTGTTTCGGAACCCACCTAAAACTGTAGGTCCAACTCATCAATCACCATCATCCAATTTATTACCCACGCACAGGTCTCAGACCTATGTGGGCTTCATCCTCTGAAAAAAAGAAGAAAAAATATCTGTCAAATTATGTTTTTTTTGAGGATGAACCTCACTTAAGTCTAAGATCTGTGCGTGGGTAATGAGTTGGATGATGGTGATTAGTGTTACCTACAGTTTAAGGTTGGTTCCGAACCACCTTTTGATAGGTTTGGATATGTGGCTATTTACAGCCTCACCTGAACCTGAATAAAGTACTTTATATTATCAAACAAGTCAGAAATTGAATTAAAAACATACACAGAACATTATAGAATGATTGAACTTGCTTCAAAATCAAAATTTTGAAAATTGGGGAAATATTCGCATATATTTTCAACTCAAGTCAACAAAATGATAACGAAACTAAAATCTGTCATTAGAATAAATAGAGTAAATAAGTAGAGTAAATAGATTAGATTCATGTAGGCCGTTGTTCAAGAGACTTGGTCTCCTAACTGTACCCTGCTTATATGTGTATGAAGCTACTTTATACAGGGTGGGGGAAATGTTTGGAAACGGCTTAATATTTCATATACAAAGGTGATTTTGCGGTAGGTATGATTGAGGATCCTACTCAAATTGAAAATACTATTTTACTGTGACTTTAAAAATCTGGTCCGCCATCTTGGAACCGCCATTTTGAATGTAACTTTTTTTTTTAAATAGGAAGGGGGTCATGCGATACATGATTTCAATACGGAATTTTAAGACAAAATGAATGCCGAAAACCGCACATCGATATGTCAACCCGTTTCGGAGATATTTACATTATTAATCGATACCATGAAAAGCAGATATGAAATAAATAAGTACATTAAAATCTTACCTATCAAATTTTTTGTTAATAGTGTTTGCTAATAAACATTAAAACCCAATTATTTTAATGAATGTTCAAACTGTTTTCCTTCAGCTGTTTGACAATGTGCTAATCTTAAATAATAGCCATCAAGCACATTTTGAATCATTTCGCGTGATGAACATCTGACTCTGGATATCATAATATCAACAATAATCATGATATCAACCTAAAATCATCTGTAATAATCCAACTGATTTAATGAATTCTTTTTCAATCATGAAGTAGTGAGTGTGTTTAAAGTCGTTCGCAATGGCATTTTTAAATGAAACCGAGAGAATAACTTTGTTAATGATGCGCGGCTATGGAGATAGAGTACGGTCTTACCAAGAAGTTTCTGATTTATTTAACGAAACATTTCCCAACAGAAATCCAATTAGTAAAAGTGTTGTTTTTAAGACAGTAAAGCGGTTTCAAGAAACGGGCAAAGTGACTGATCGTGCTCGCACTGGAAGAACAAATACTGCCACCAACAATGAAAAATCTTTAGAGGTAATGCAATCATTTGTTGAAGATCCGCATACATCAACTAGAAGCGTTGCCAAGGAACATGGTATGTCTACTCGTTCTGTCAGAAAAGTTCTTAAGGAATCTCATTTCCATCCGTTTAAGCTTCATGTATTACAAGAACTGAATGAGGATGATTTCGACCGCCGGGTAGAGTTTTGTGACATAATGATGAACAAGTATGACAATGATCCAAACTTCTTTAATAATGTAGTATTTTCGGATGAAGCTACGTTCATGCTTAACGGCAATGTAAATAAGCAAAACTATCGTTTCTGGACCGATGTCAACCCATACTGGATGAAGGAGGGTCATACACAGTATCCTGAAAAATTAAACGTATGGGCTGGTATGGTAAATGGTCACATTGTAGGACCATTTATTATCGAGAATAATTTAACAGGTGCCATTTACGAGAACATGTTAATAAATTTGATCGTTCCAGCCATCCAGAACATCAACGGACAAGAGTTACATAACTTGTGGTTTCAACAAGATGGGGCGCCCCCTCATTATGCATTAGGAGTGCGGGATATATTGAACCAAACATTTCCCCAACGCTGGATAGGTCGTAGAGGTGCAATAGAGTGGCCCGCTAGGTCACCTGACCTCTCTCCACTTGATTATTTCTTTTGGGGCTACATGAAAGACAATGTGTACAAAAAGAAACCAGCAACAATTAATGAACTGAGAGAATGTATAACTGAAGTGGCTAACAGAATTCCACGCGAAATGATTCAAAATGTGCTTGATGGCTATTATTTAAGATTAGCACATTGTCAAACAGCTGAAGGAAAACAGTTTGAACATTTATTAAAATAATTGGGTTTTAATGTTTATTAGCAAACACTATTAACAAAAAATTTGATAGGTAAGATTTTAATGTACTTATTTATTTCATTTCTGCTTTTCATGGTATCGATTAATAATGTAAATATCTCCGAAACGGGTTGACATATCGATGTGCGGTTTTCGGCATTCATTTTGTCTTAAAATTCCGTATTGAAATCATGTATCGCATGACCCCCTTCCTATTTAAAAAAAAAAGTTACATTCAAAATGGCGGTTCCAAGATGGCGGACCAGATTTTTAAAGTCACAGTAAAATAGTATTTTCAATTTGAGTAGGATCCTCAATCATACCTACCGCAAAATCACCTTTGTATATGAAATATTAAGCCGTTTCCAAACATTTCCCCCACCCTGTATGTAAAAACGAATGGTATTACCCAAAATCTTGACGTACATGATTATAATACAAGAAGCCAAGGAGATTATCACTTGGTGAGTCACAATAGTAGCTTATTCAAACAAAAACCCAGTTATATTGGTAGGAAACTCTACGACAAGCTACAGCAGTTTTTAAAGAGTCTTGAAAATATAGAAATATTTAAAAAACAATTGAAAAATATTTAGTTGATAAAGCTTTTTATAGTGTACAAGAGTTCCTTTCACATCAATATTAAGCCTCGCCTCAACAAATTGATATAGTAATTATGGTAAATAGTGTATAAGAGTATAATTGTTGATCTGACTTGTCTTATACTCCTTGACTGGAGTCTCCAAGACATAATTTACAAAAAAAAAAAAAAAAAAACCTTTTTATTTTTTCGCAGATTCTAGCAAGAAGATGCCTACTTCGCTATTTCTATCATCAACTTCGTAAAATTAAAAAAGGGCAGACTTCAGAATTATTCAGTCAACACAAAACTGAAAAAGACAAATTTGAGTCTCACAGCTTCAAACTTCATATGTTCACCAGTCACCTTCCATGCGGAGATGCGTCTATATTACTTAAAGAAGATGGAAGCTCCTCAGATTTTAAATTTGAGGATAAAACATGTGAAGATTCTTTAAAAGATTACAAATCTTGTAGAAATGTATCAAAAGATGCCAATGAATCAAAAGATTACTCAAAGAAAATTGCAGATTGTTTTAAAATCGTTCAACAGGAGTGTTCCGATTGTGTTTCAGTTCCTGTTGTAGAAAATGAAAATAATGAAATGAAAATTAAGAACTATTATAAAAGTGATTGTAAACATAACTTTGAAATTAAAATTGAGGATGATTATAAAAGTAAACAAAAGTTAACGAATTATGTATCAATTTCTGGTGTAGATAATACAAACAAAAATGTTGAAATGCTGGTGGAAAACTGTTGTAATGATAAAGCACCAAGTGGAATCAAATCAACGGACATCAAAAAATCTAGCAATAAATCACCAATCAATCGTCAATCTTCTATTGGTGAAAAATATGCATTACTACTTTCAACGGACTCTGTATACGATTGTCCAGCTAAAAAACGGAAAACCGAGAATAATTTTATAGGAGAAAGTACAAGCAACAGTGAAAATATCAGTTCCGAAATCACTGCAGAGCGTAAATGTGATAATTTTTGTCAAATATCTAAAAATGGCGAAGCTAACCAAGTAGAAGTATTATTGAAACATAATTATGATGTTAAAACTGGTCAAATATCTAAAAATGTTCAATCTAAACAAGTAGAGGTATTATCGAAACATAATTATGATGTTAAAACTGGTGAAATATCTAAAAATGTTCAATCTAACCAAGTAGAGGAATTATCGAAACATAATTATGATGTTAAAACTGGTGAAATATCTAAAAATGTTCAATCTAACCAAGTAGAGGTATTATTGAAACATAATTATGATGTTAAAACTGGTGAAATATCTAAAAATGTTCAATCTAACCAAGTAGAGGAATTATCGAAACATAATTATGATGTTAAAACTGGTGAAATACCTGAAAATGTTCAATCTAACCAAGTAGAGGTATTATCGAAACATAATTGTGATGTTAAAACTATAGAGAATGATTGTGGTTACAGTTTTTCCAAGAATATTGTAAGTGGGGAATCAATCGAAAGTGCTCTTGCCAACACAAAATCAATTGATGAATATTGTGATTTTCATAACCAGTTACCGGTTTCTGTTAGTTCTTCGAGTGTTTCATTGACTGTAGAAAACAATATTGGAACTAATCATGTCAATACAAAATCATACCATTCAACCAATGAAGCCTCTCAATTTCAGAACATTCTACCAATTTATGATAGTTCTCTAAGTGTCTCATCGACTGCAGAAAACAATATTAGTGAAACTATAAGTTCGAAATCTATCAATGAAACTATTATTTCGAAATCTTTTAGTGAAATCGGTCAAAAGTTTTCCAATTTCCATTATCGGATTGGTTTCTGCAAAGATACAGATTATGTCGGTGATATAGTTCGTGATATCCATAGAACTGGTGCAAAGTGCGTTCCTGATAGCGAATTGCAAGATGCCAAAGATCCAGGTATTGGATACCATGTAGTGGGCGTGGTCAGAACTAAACCAGGCCGCGGAGATCCAACGTTATCTGTGTCATGCAGTGATAAGATTGCTCGCTGGGTAGCTCTTGGTGTCCAGGTAATTATCATATTATTAATATTAAATAAAAAACAGAGCTTATTAATCTCGAATTCCTCAAAGTGCTAATAATTTAAATTCTGTTATAATAAATTATAAAACATAATAAATTATGTTTCTGTATATTTGTCAGTTTGTTAAATTTTCAGTTAGGCTCCTTCTTTCAAACTTGTAAAATAAATAACTTTAGTAGATATTTCCACTTTGAAAGCTGCGTTCTCCTAGGCACTCTTTGTAAGGGTGACCGGTTAGATTGGCCAGCAAAAAGACACTGTTCTCTGCTGTAAAATCACTTCCCGGTGGTTCGGAACCCACCTAAAACTGTAAGTCCAACCCATCAATCACTAACATCCAACTCATAACCAACTCACAGGTATGGGCTTCATCCTCCAAAAAAAAAAAAAATAGATACAAACTATAATTGTTCTATAAATTCATTAATCAAACATGTAAAATCTGATCTGATTTGAGCAATCACCTGTCTGTAGAATAGAAATGCAGCCTACAGTGTGCTACAGAACGACTTTTTGTAGAAAACAGACATGAAATAGACTAAACTAATTGAATCAAGGGTTAGGTCTGATGGCTGTGTTTAATTTTGCGATGGTTATTGTCATTGAGTACATCGAGTATGTTCCTCTGTGCAAGCGCGCTTATTCTTGGGCGTGAGGTCTACTATTCTACTACTACTATCAGATAGATAAGCTGCGTTCTCGTAGGTCCTGTTCGTAACGGTGACCGATTAGATTGGCCAGCAAAAAAGACACTGTTCTCTGCTGAAAATCACTTCCCGGTGGTTCGGAACCCACCTAAAACTGTAGGTCCAACTCATAAATCACCATCATCCAACTCATTACCCACGCACAGGTCTGAGACCTATGTGGGCTTCATCCTCAAAAAACAAAACAAACAAAACAAAACTATTCACAGAACTTTTTATTTATTTATTCTTCTTTCATAAACAACACAGTGCAATCATAAAGGATAAATTACATATAGTTACAGTCAAATAATTATTACAACAAATTATCATGTACAGAAACTCTGCAGCCATTAAATGACAATACTATAGCAATGAAAAGAAGAAAAATATCTTAATTAAAAGACTCCGCTGGCACGGCAAACCTGTGAGCCAGCAGTGAGTTCTTGAAAAAAAAATATATTAACAAACAAACTTAATGGAAATTCTCAACTTTCTCCCTCTGTAACGCCTCCGAATAAATAGATTTCAAGGAGAAAAATGTTATAAAAGTAAGAATCGAACTTGTAAATATGAAGAAAAAGTATGACATCAGCATAAAATTATGATGTAAATCTTAAATAATATGAAACTAAGATCTTAAATGATATGAAGGTAAGAAAATGATGAAATGAAGTATGAAATGAACATGAATGATGAAGATTAAATATTCCGGTTGCGATCCTGCAAGAACCATTTGCGCATATGACTAAATTTTTTTACAAATTGTGAAAGTGTGGTCCATCTTTGCTCTAAAATAAGTCTTCCTAATTATTAGTTTTTCTTAGCCATTAACATCAGTATCTTAAAGTAAATATTTTTTGAGACCCAATCATGTATTTCTATCAAAAGTTTCTTCGTTATTTTTCCATTCAATAAAGTACTTGGTATCATTTTAATCATGGATTTGCATATACAGAATGGCGCGAAAGTCACTGGACAGTCTGCGCAAAAGTTACTGGACAGTTGGCGTAAAAGTCACTGGACAGTTGGTGCAAAAGTCACTGGACAGTTGGCGTAAAAGTCACTGGACAGTTGGCGTAAAAGTCACTGGACAGTTGGTGCAAAAGTCACTGGACAGTTGGCGTAAAAGTCACTGGACAGTTGGTGCAAAAGTCACTGGACAGTTGACGTAAAAGTCACTGGACAGTTGGCGTAAAAGTCACTGGACAGTTGGTGCAAACGTCACTGGACAGTTGGCGTAAAAGTCACTGGACAGTTGGGTAAAATATAAAAATAAGTAACAGCAAGATGTAGTACAATAGTTATAGCCCATAATGTTGGTATTAGAAAATGTTGATAATTACGCCATGTCAAGTTGGCAATACAATGACAAACACGCAATCGAACTAGTGAGTCGTTT
Organism: Conomelus anceps; assembly: GCA_948455865.1. Lineage (NCBI taxonomy): Eukaryota > Metazoa > Arthropoda > Insecta > Hemiptera > Delphacidae > Conomelus > Conomelus anceps. The sequence goes on from OX418221.1 coordinate 2,715,768, forward strand.
AAACCGTGATCTGTGAGACGTGTTTAAAGCTGTTGTTTCCGAATAGGGTTTTTTGTTATAAACTTGTCACAATTTTAATGAAAGAAGAAAGGATTTTCGCGTTAAAAACATTTTGGTGGTGCTACTGCAGTTGTTAATGAATGGAACAGACACTTTACATCAAAACCACCATCTAGATAAACAGTGTACGACATATGAGATAGATTTGAGCAACATGGATCTGTTATGGATGCTCCAAGATATGGCCGTCCAACAACAGTCTTAACTGAGGCAAGTGTACTGCGGGTATGTTTAGCTGTGACCAAAAGTCCGCGAAAATCAACAAGACGACTAGCATCTGAACTGAATTTATCACGGTCAGTGTTGCTTGTAAGAGCAAATAGATTAATTTTCTTCTTTAAATCAGTGTTTAGTGTTTAGTGACTCTTGCGCTACTCTGTATAATGAAACTAGCTGGCCCGACGCGCGTTGCTGCGTTCTCATAACAAATCCTTGATTTTATTATTTGTCACCTCCCACTGAGGTTAAATTTCAAATTACAAACTTCTAGGACTATTAGGGAAGAAGCTAGTCCTAGGGCTCTTCCAGCTGATCAGAGAGCCCTCCTTCGTTGTTTTCTTACACAGTAAGACCTTACTCACCACCTCTCAATGAACATTTCAAATTTAAACCTTCCACGACTATTAGGGTAAAAGCTATGTTTTTTATTTTATTATTCGTCACCTCCTACTGAGAATGCATTTCAAATTTCTAGCTGCATTGGTTAACAGATGTCATCAACCCGGCATAATTACATTTTCCTACAACTGCTCGTAAAGTCGTTCTTTACGTACTGAAAACTAATTGTAAAATACCTCTTTACTGCTCCGCAAGCGGTAAAGTACTTTACGCTCGCCAGCTGTTTTCTTTACGCTTCTGTTTTGATTTTGATGTCTTCTCATTGGTGGATCACGGAATCCAAGAATTCTCATAACCTCAAAAATGGCGCACGCTAACCAAATCCGCGCACGGTCTGTGATGTTACAAACTACAAGCTTTTTTGTGTTGTAATCCAGAACTGCAGTTGTAGGAAAAATATTGTATGCAATTCGCGCGTGAAGCTTCTTTATCGCTCTCGCAAAATTACTGCGCTCCGCTATGCGTCGCGCAGTAAATGTTTTGGCTCGAGCGATAAAGTCGCGCTTCACGCTATTAATACATAAATAACTATTCATCATACCCAGCCATATGTTTCCTACATACTGCAAGGCTCCGACTGAACGGTATCCTACATGCAAAGTTTTTGTATGTTCCAGACAGCGTAAATAACGCTGCTAAGGGTCTGCCATATGATTAAAAACTGTTGTGTTCTATCAGCTGTTCCTTTAAGCTGTTTGGCCGGCAAGTTCAGTAGGTTAGGTGAATGATGATTTGCAAAACACACAAACAGCTTGTCCATCGAAACAGCGTGTACAGCAGATCAAAAAATTTCAAATTATTTTCCATATGATTAAAATATGGCAGTAAGCTAGCTAGCCATGTACCCATGCTTTGCATAGGCAAAACTTTAACCCCCTAAAAACACCCCTAAAATTGCGAATTTTGAAAAATCCTTCCTTATTGCACGGTGAAATCCTATAAGGATTGTTCATACGAAATTTCAAGTTCATAGGCCTAGTAGTTTTGGCTCTGCGTTGATGAGTGAGTCAGGGTATCATCCTTTTATAGATAGAGATTGCCGGCGACATACTGTATGGTTGGGAGTATCTGGTATGTATGATACTAGAACTACTAGTATTGATGATGTTGTTGAAGATCCATCTTGTTTCCACAAAAAAAAACTTAAAAAACACTTTTAAGTGAAAATTATGACTCACGTTATGGCGTGACGGCCGTTTCACTCTGTTGTCAAGAACATCGTCAGACGACCCACAGTACACTCTGTTTACTGTAGTGTACAGTACAGTATACTGTGGATCGTCTGACGATGCTCTTGACAACAGAGTGAAACGGCCGTCACGCCATAACGTGAGTCATAATTTTCACATAAAAGTGTTTTTTAAGTTTTTACTAGTATTGATCTACCTAAGTTTGTTCATCTGGATGTTCTATATTTATTTTCAGGGTGCTCTGCTGTCCACTTTATTGGACAGACCAATTCATATCAGTTCCGTTACAGTGGGTGGAGGAGGACCTTACTCGGCAGAATCGATGCACAGAGCCCTAGTATTGCGAACTGGAACAAATCAGTCACCTTTGCTGTTCAGATCGAATCTCGTATTTGGATCATCACGATATATTATGAGCAAACAGTGTAAACCTTGTGCTTCTGCTATTATGTGGGCTGATGTTCCGGAAAGGTATATTAATATTATTTTTGTTCAAATCAGGTTGTATTTCATTCAAATCATTTCATGAAGTATTTCTTTGTAAGTAATAAGTTCATCCATCATTCGAATTATTTCAGTTTGTATTTACCTTTCTCTATAATTATTTAGATCATTTGCACTGGTTCAATCTATTTTTCCTGTTTCTACTGGTTAAATTTATTTTTACATACTTTTTTCTATTTGCTTACTGGTTTGATTAAATTTTTAAAAATTAGTTTTTTCTCTCAAATTTAGAGTTCATTTATGCTGGTTCAATCACTTTTTCCCATTTCTTTTAGTTGATCACATAATAGTTTCTGTTTATTTGCGTTTGATTATTACTGTTTCTGTTCATTTTTACTTACTTCTTTCTAATATAGTGTTCTTTTTTTATTCGTCCTGGAGACACATTAAATGCTTATAGGATTCGCCCAATATTGTTCATTCAATAATGTACTAATTCAATGACTTTTTCAGCGATTTCCGTTTGTTCTATTCAGGAGATATTATATTTCCAGCATTTTTTTTTATTTGTTTAGTTTGATTAGACTAAAGTTAATGTTCATTTGCAGGTCTTGTGAAGTATCAACTAAAGGCTACCGTTTAGGGGCCACAAAAACTGCAAGAAGTTTAGAAAAAGCCACAAGCGTTTGTCGACGTAATCTCTATAAGCAATTCATTGAAATCACTGGAGAACGTTTCAAAAACACAACTTACGCTGAAGCTAAAAAATCGTCAAGTGAATATAAAGAACTTTGGTCAAAAATTAAAACACAAATGGGTTCATGGACGGAAAAAGATCCCAAACTTGTTGATTTTACAATCGACATGAAGGAGCTGTGCTGAAAATCAGAATAATTATTCTATATTTACAGGTGATACTTCAACAAATTATTTATTATTTATATTGATAAATAATCATTTGTTATTATTGGAAAGGAAAGACAAGACTTTGTTCCTTGGTTGTTACTGATTTTACAATCGACATGAATGGAGCTGTGCTGATATTTCGATATTATTCGATATTTACAGGTAATAATTTATCAAATAATATATTTATCTATAATTTATAATAATATTTAAAATTTAATATTTAAATTTATAAATAATAAGTTCATTAATTCGTGCACATCAAAAAGGTTGTGAAGTAATGTATTTTATTTGATATTATTTATTTATTGTAGTTATAAATTTTATAAACATATATACCTATTTGCAACATTTTATGTCATGAAATATGCTCAAAATGGCTGCCTTGTTCATAATACATGCATGAATTCGTTTTACCACGTTTGTTGACACTTTGTGGAGTAAGCCTACACTAATATTGTTATTCTCCTTGTAATGATCATTTTCAGTTCTTTCAGTGCATGAGGTCTATTTTTATAAACCCTTCCTTTAAGATAACCCCTACAGGAGAAAATCTTGAGGTGTTAAATACTGGTAAAATTAAGAAGGAACACTTGATGCTCTTGGGAAAATGACATGTTTACCTTATCGTAATCTAAACAATACTGCAGACCTGTTGTAACCTGTACACACAATAATGAGCTTTACATCTGTTGTTTATATTACCAGTGGTGCTATCTTGCGGTAGCCACTAGACCTAATATAAAAAACCTACTATTTACAGACTTGTTTATTTGGATATGTGCGACTTAATGAGCGCACTATTATTCTATAGTCATATACTTATTACTTACTTATATTCTATTACTTCTTTTGTTTATATTATTATTATTTTGTTATAATTCAAAAGGAAAAGACAGGAAAGGAAAGACTGTCTTTGATAAAGTAACCTAACCTAACCTAACGTTCTATCATATTTATTGTTGATTTTCATTATAGTCTAAGTTTTGTGATGATTGAAAAGGAATCCCTCCTAATGTGCCTTGTCAGCTTTTTTGACCTTATTAAATCTAAAAAGATTAATCTGCTAGGTTGAGATCATTGCCACTAGATCACTAGCCCCTTTCACATTATACGGATTTACATAATTTAGGGAAAAATCGAATGGTAACATAAAAATACTTTACTTCTGTGTTAATGTGAAAGAGGCCAGGCTCTTCTTCACACCACTGAAAAAATTTCGCCGTTCGAATTATCAAATTCTTATAGTGTAGAAGGAGCCTATGGGATGTAAACCTTTCAAGATTGAAATGTACCGTTTCAATACAAAGGAATAATCCATGTTGAACTTGAGGTTTAAAATGCATTGTTGTGAATATTGTGCAATTTTATATAGTCTTTCGTATGCTTCTTAGGAAATTGAATTTTAAATTAGAAAAAATTCATTAGAGATGAATATTTGAAAAATGTATTAGTTTTTTGTTTGACTTATTTACAAACGATTTTTTAGAATTAAATTCTCTACAAGTTTTGTATTCAAATTTTATGCATTTATTATTCATTTAACAAAGTTATTGTGTTTTTAGGCACAGAAGTTTCTGTTTTTCATCATAATATTATAAAAACTACTGAATATAGAGTTCTGGGACCTATTTTATTCGTTTTTTCAGATAAAAAACTATAAGAAATAACTGTATTTGGTCCTTAATTCACCTTCCCAGAATTTCAGTATGACTTTCTCTTACCGAGGGTACTGAATTCTGGGCAAAATCTTTCACTCTGTATAACTTGCTAACGAAGCGTTTCCGGTCATATGTTTATTATGAATATTTTTCTTAAAAATTCTAAAGAGTCACGATTGATATTGTAGAACTGTTCCATGATAAATGAAATGAGAATACAAATTTTGTCTTTTCTACAGTTTTATTTTTGGTACAAGGACCATGGTTTCATGACCACACAGGTCACATCTTCAGCTTGACTAAATTAAAAAGTGAACATTTTAGAGGTTAACTCCTATTCTAAATTCCTTACATGCTAGCCAACTTAACTTAATTAAACCAGTCATGAATTGAAAAATATGTACATAATAATATATCTTCTGAATTAAATTATTATTAGGATCTTATAGTATTTTATGAGCTCTGGAGGTTCTTACCTCAGAAATAGCTACGGTAGCTGAGAAAATATTGTTTTTTAAAGAACTTTGCGTATTCCAATACTTATGAGGATGATTTCATGATCAAATTGTGAGCTGCTAATGTTTGCTAATTTAATGAATTCAACTGAATAAAGTAAAAATTGAATGGGCCGATTTTCTTTAGGAGGATGAAGCCTACATAGGTCTAAGACTGCGTGTGAAGAATTTTAGTGAATTTTGATAAATCTGGGTAGAGTGAAGAAGGCCATCATCATTTTTGATAAATTTATGATGATGATGATGATTGATGAGATGGACCTACAGGTTTTAGGTGGATTGTGAACCACCGGGTAGTGATTTTACAGCAAAGAACTTGTCTATTTGCTGGCCAATCTAATCGGTCACCCTCACAACGAAGGTCCAGAGTTTGCAGCTTAATCTTTCTGATTGAACAGATACCTACAACGGGACGTGGCTACCACTTCCCTGACTACAACCTGATTTGGCAAATATAGGCCGGCCTCTATTATTATAAAAATGTAAATAATTATTTTTTAAATTTATTGTGAAGATGTAAATACTTATTATTATAATTTATTATAAATTTAATATTTGAGTAGAGTAAAGAAGGCCAACATTATTTTTGATAAATTGATTATACAGATCTGTTAACATTTCATCCCACTGTAAATATTGTAATATTATAAATATTAATATCAGGGTACCGAGCTCCGCTCTGGGGTTACTGTTTCATGTGCCTGAAAGTTTTATGATTTCTATTTCCGTTTAATTCGATCCATCACTGTTTCTACAAAAACCTGCATGGATCCCTGTCAATAGAAAACAGTTCCAGAAATTCAGTAAAATAACGACACATTTATACGGTGTCAGCTCACTGTCTACTGTCTACTCTATTCATGCAGAGAATAATAAAATAAAATTCATTGTAATTCCTTGTTAAATTGTAGAGAAAAACGACCGGGAGTGTCTTTTCACATGATGGACCAAAGTAATTAGAAAGGTTTAGTTTTGTAATCAAATCACCATAGAAATGGAAAAATCATTTGCTGAGCTTTGATTCTCCAGTCATGTGTTTCCTACATAACTGCAAGGCTCCGATTGCATGGTACGCGCGTAAGTTTCGCGTTCCAGGTAGCGTAAATAACGCCGATAAGGTGCCTACCATATGATTGAAAATTTTTTTTTCATCAGCTGTTCCTGTAAGGATAGATTTCTCTTTTTTTTTGTCCAACGAGTTTTTATAGGAATGAGACCTAGCGCAATCGTATTTTTGCACCAAGAAGCCCCTAAATATTAATTTTCATGAAAATTGGTAGAGTTGTTTTTGAGATAGTGACTGGAAATAGGTACATATGTGCATACAATTCCTTGCTCGTTTAATAGAATAAGATATTGAAAGATCTATTAAAAGTTAATCATATGGAAGATCAGAAGAAGGTTGCCTAGTAACTTGGAATAAATAACGAATAAAAACATCAGTTGAAAAATGAGACTCAATGAGTGAAGACCTAAGAAGAAAGGTATTTTCATAATATATCATAAGAAGATATAGCCGAGGGAAGTGATAGCCGAGTTCCGTAGCAGGTATCAGTTCAATCTACGAAACTCCTGGGCGCTCTTTGTAAAGGTGACCGATTGGATTGGCCAGCAAAAAGACTCTGTTCTCTGCTGTAAAATCACTTCCCGGTGGTTCGGAACCCACCTGAAACTGTAGGTCCAACTCATCAATCACCATCATCCAATTCATTACCCATGCACAGGTCTCAGATCTCTTTGTAAGGGTGACTGATTGGATTGGCCAGCAAAAAAGAGTGTTCTCTGCTTTAAAATCACTTCCCGGTGGTTCGGAACCCACCTAAAACTGTAGGTCCAACTCATCAATCACCATCATCCAATTCATTACCCACGCACAGGTCTCAGATCTATGTGGGCTTCATCCTCCGGTAAAAAAAGATATAAAAAAATACATGACACTTAATAACCAATTACTATTATATATCTATTTAGTGATTAACGAAGAACTATTATACCTAATAACATCTATAGATTTTTCACAAATACTTAATCGTATCAACTTTTCAAGTGAATTCAACGACTTGCAGTCAAATTTTTATTAAAAATAAGTAGTATTTCACTTACTTTGTAGGCCAAACGTTTTCGATTTGTTGAAAGATAGGCCTTGAAGATGGGTTTCAACAACTCGAAAATGTTTGGCCCACAAAGTAAGTGAAATACTACTTATTTTTAATAAAAATTTGACTGCAAGTCGTTGAATTCACTTGAAAAGTTAATATTAACAACGCAGTTCGTCATGGAACAAGAAATCCAGGAACTTAATCGTAGTTCCTAGTTCTTTCAACTTTCAACCTTACTCTAAAAAAAAAAACAATAAAAAAAGTAAATATCATAAGAATCAATTTAATTTTATTTCTGCTTACACATAACAATAATCAATTGCGGTTGTCATCGCACAATCAGTTTTTCAAATACTTGAAACAATTAAAAGTATTCAACACGATAAGAACTATAAAATGTTAGCTTCATACAAGACGATCACTGTCGTCCAATATCAAGCCAACGGAGGTTTGAAAACGATTGGAACATGCAATTAAACAATAAAAACATAATGCAATATTAGTATATTGAATCGTGTATTCACAAGTATTCAACTTATATTTCTTTATGATTTTTCCCCTTAACAAATAGCATATAATAGCTGATCATATAACCGTATATTATTAACCTTATATTATAATCAAGGTTAATAGATTTACTAATCTTGATGTCTGATGATTTTTATCAATAAAAAATCATTTGTTTATGAGTGTTGAATTTTATGTGATTCGTAGAATCTTGAAACCTTACAAGACAATACAGTTGCGTAATTAATGTCAATTTTAGTTTGAAAGAACTGGGGTCCAAGTAAAATTATTATTTGAAATTCGTGATAATTTACAATAAGCAATGTCGAGCTTGTAGCTTGGATCTTGAAAGCTGTAGAAACTTGTTTCCTTACAAGACTACAGTTGATCGATCTATTTCAATTCTTGTTTGAAAAGGCTGTAATCTTCGTAAAATTATAATTTCAAAATCTTGAACATTTAAAAACTTAACCTAAAACTTTTTGAGAGCTGTAGAATCTTGTTCCCCCACAAGACAATACAGTTATTTAATTCATTTCAATTTCGGTTTGAAAATGAACCTTCTACGTTATTAATTATTTTAAGTTGATAAATTTATCCCAATTTAGTTTTGAAAAAAAAATAGTCCAAGTAAAATTATTATTTTAAATTCTCGAACATTTAAAAACTATTCACTTGAAACTTGTTGGTAGATGTAGAATCTTGTTTTTTTACAAGACAATACATCTGCTTTATCCTTTTCATTCTTTTTAAATAACGTTGACAGGTTGACTTACGTATTTTTTTTAAATAACGTTCTACGTAAAATTATTATTCAAATTCTTGAACCCGCAGTAATCAACATAAAATCATTATTCAAATTCTCAAACATTTAAAAACTATTAACTATGCTAAAATCTTCTTATTATCAGTACAAACAAGTACAGAATTGTAGTACAAATAGAATCTGTATAATAAAAAACAATGCATGTAGAAAATAAAGTTTAAAAAATTGTCATTTTCGAAAAAAGCTCATATTAATGGGCACAAGCTGTGGACGTACGTTGAGTTTATACTTAGCGCAGGCATCAGCTCGATGTCTCTCCATGTAGCGACGCTGGGAGAACGCTTTGCCGCATTCTGAGCAATTCCACTCCCAGGTGTGGTGTTTGCGCGTGCGTTGGTGGGCGCGGAGATTCGATCTGCACACAAACAACTATTAGTACAAATAATAAAATATTATTTTTTATTGATTACGTCTTGGAGACTCCAGTTAAGGAGTATAACACCAGTCAGATCTACAATTATACTATCTTATACACTAGTCACCATAACTACTATATCAATTAGTTGAGGTGAGGCTTAATTTTAATATGAAAGGAACTCTTGTACACTATAAAAACCTTTGTGAACTAAATATTTTTTCAATTGTTTTTTTAATATTTCTATATTTTCAAGACTCTTTAAAAACTGGGTAGCTTGTTGTAGAGTTTCCTACCAATATAACTAGGTTTTTGTTTGAATAAGCTACTATTGTGACTCACCAAGTGATAATCTCCTCGGCTTCTTATATTATAATCGTGTACGTTAAAATTTTGGTTAATATCACTCTTTTTTACAGATAAAGTAGCTTCACTCTTGTACTCTATAAAAAGCTTTATCAACTGAATATTTTTTAATGGATTTTAAATATTTCTATATTTTCAAGACTCTTTAAAAACTGCGGTAGTTTGTTATAGAATTTCCCACCAATATAACCAGTTATTGTTCGAATAAACTACTATTGTGACTCACCAGGTGATAATCTCCTCAGCTTCTTGTATTATATTCGTGTCAAGTACGTCAAAATGTTGGTTAATATCACTTTTTTTTACATATAAAGGAGCTTCATACACATATAAGCAGGGTACAGTTAGGAGACCAAGTCTCTTGAACAACGGCCTACATGAATCTAATCTATTTACTCTTTACATACATCTAACCGCTTTCTTTTGGATCTTAAACACCCTATCAAGGTTTATATCACTCTTTTTTACATATGAAGCAGCTTCATACACATATAAGCAGGGTACAGTCAGGAGACCAAGTCTGTTAAACAACGGCCTACATGAATCTAATCTATTTACTCTTTACATACATCTAACCGCTTTCTTTTAGTTCTTAAACACCCTATCAAGGTTTATATCACTCTTTTTTACAAATGAAGTAGCTTCATACACGTATAAGCAGGGCACAGTTAGAAGACCAAGTCTGTTGAACAACGGCCTACATGCATCTAATCTATTTACTCTTTCTATACACCTAACCGCTTTATTTTGCATCTTGAGTCATCGCGAATGGAGGGTGTCCTTACCCGAGTACACCCCTTTGCTACGCACCTGATACCTGCACCTGCATCAACGAATTCACTGAGGGTGAATGGCAGTGGCAGTAGTAGAACAGAACAAATTTCTTCAAGTAAGTAAAATAAATTTAGCTGATAAGTAACCTCTGTGTCACACATTTTGACCCTCACTTCTCCTGCACCATCACCCATATGACTCAATTTCTCCCTCTACTCAATCGGACTCAACTCAGTCGTCTGTCATGTCACCCCAAACTAGAATAATTTTTTCTCTACTATTTATTAGCAAAAATTATCTATTACAAAAACTTCAATACCATTTAAAGCCATATTGGATATGCTTTTTGTCACTCCCCGTGGGCTGTCCCTCGTTGCTACGCCACTACTTGATTTGTATATTTTAGAATAAAATTTTAAATATTTAAGAATATATTTTGAATAAAATTATAAATATTTTAGAATAAAATTTTAAATATTTAAACTATATGAAATAGAATGTAATAATTAGTGGTGGAGAATAATCGATAGTACTATCGATAGTTACGGCTATCGGTAAAAATCGATTGTTTGCTGTGCGCAATCGATAGTTTCGATAGTATTTTTTTATAACGTTTAAACGTTCAGTACCTATTGTACTTAGGTTATGTTATGATTATGTAGCTTCTTACTCATTTTTATTTGTATGAAAATGAACAGAATATAAAATCACAAAAATTCAGCATAAAACAAAATAAATTATTACTTTATAATGCAATTATTAATATATTATTACATGTGACTCACATGAAGACAAGCGCTAAGCCTGTGTGTGGAAGGGAGTCTGCAGTATGGATTCTATTTTCTGCCGGTTTTTACAATTTGATAAGGCTTTTTATATTATTTATCTACGACCATGTCATAATGTATACATTACAGTTTCACAATTGATGCCAAAACAGCTGTCTTTTCAAAATGCTTTTTGAGACCCTTTGCATAAAGAGCTCATTATAGTACAGGTTCTACATTATAACACGGGTTCTGGACCAATCAGAAGCATTTTTGATGGAATCAATCGTAATTCAATATTGTGAAACTATCAGCTGATTTGATCAAACTGCTACACCAGCTACTTTAACCTAACAATCTACTATAACTTCTCATATATGAGATGAGAGGTTAGATATCTCTGACAGTCACAGGTAAAATGAAATTGTTTTAACTAAATGTATACTAGTGGTCGTAGATAAAATAGTGTATGCAACGATTTTATTTGGCCATTAAGGCACTCGTGAGATATTTATAACACTCGCATTCGCTTGTGTTATAACTTACATCTGACTTGTGCCTTAATAAGGGTCAAAATAAAATCGTTGCATAAACTACTATTACCACACAAAAAAGATGTGAATATTGGTTTACTAACAGAAAATTATAAATAAAATAAACAGTATTTTCATTTTGTTGTATAAAGGTGAACTATCGACAACTATCGATAGTAAATGTGTTGACTATCGATAACTGTCGATGGGGCTGACTATCGATTATTATCCACCACTAGTAATAATATTAAAAACATGCAGATGAAGAGTTGTCAAGTACCTTACCTATCCGAAAACGCCTTAGAGCACACTGGACATTGGAAGGGGCGCTCGCCAGTGTGGAGGCGTTTATGGCCCTTCAGCACCCAGAGACGGTCAAAGCGTTTGCTGCAGTAAGGACACGCGTACTCCTTGCCCTGGTCACGACCAGTCACACCTAAAATCCATCAGAAATTTATTTTATTTATTAACTCCCTGGCCAGAATGCTTGTGAAACCTAACCTGACCTGCGGGCCAAGAGCGGTTTGCGAACTTTTCTAATCCGCCCCGCGACATGCTTTTGAATAAACCCTAAAATCACACATGTGAAGTTATAAAATATACTATATTTGTGATGTTTTCCATGACAAAATACTTGATGAACAATCTAATATTAAAACTGACACTGTATTTCACTTTTAAATAATGTTTTACTCACATATATTGGAGATGCTTGAGGAATGCATTTCACTTCTGAAAAGAAGTGCTACATAGGACAAACAGGCAGATCATTCAACACAAGATACAAAGAACACATCAAAGCACTACATTCCAACACTGACTCAACATTTGCAGATCACTTAATCAACACTGGACACTCACACAATAACATCCAAACTGACTTAGAAATTCTACACACATTCCAAAAAAGCCACAAACTAAATACACTGGAGCAATATGAAATATTCAAACACCATAAACAGGATAGAACCAACATACTCAATGACCAAATACAATTCAAATCAAACGCAATTTTTAACTACATAATGGCTGCTCATCCTTACCTAAACAAAGCATGACCCCTGGCGGCAGGCTGACGAAGCTTCTTTTCAGAAGTGAAATGCATTCCTCAAGCATCTCCATATATGTGAGTAAAACATTATTTAAAAGTGAAATACAGTGTCAGTTTTAATATTAGATACTATATTTACTGCCTTTCTAAATTAAAATAACGGTTACAGTACATTCATTTAGTTGTACCCTTCATATTACAATATTATACGACTTATTAAAATGGGATAAGCACATATCATTTACAACTGCAAAAATAAGGAAGATATAAATTTTATCAGCTGAGGCATATTTTTAATAAAGAAATGATAAAAACAGTATATTTTAAATTAGTTGAATCACTTATAAGATATGGTCTGTTGGATATGGAAAACAGAATACTTAGTGTTAGGCAATTGTATATTTTGTTGTTAGTTACTTATATAAAGAAAAATGAAAATAATATTATAACTCATAGCCACAATACTAGAATAAAAAGCCTCAATTATCAGAATGTATCCAGAATGAACATAACATTTGGAGAAAGATCAATAGGATATTTAGGGCCAATCATTTACAATAGAATTCCACTGGAAATAAAAAAATAAGACATTATTAATAGATTTTTTTTTAAATTAGGGATTGGGTTATATAATATTGGAGTCCACCGTAGTGAGGAGCTCAGGATGTGAATAGAAATACGATTATGCATACTTGGGTAGTTTTAGGTTGTAAATAATTTTATTATTGTATTAGTTATAATGGCTAGTTAGGAATAGTATTAGTTTGATCCAAGGTTTATATTGATGATCACCCCGACACATAGTATTATAGTGGGGAATCATATTTTTTTTAATTTAGCAATCAAATCACTGTATTTTCTATTTAATAATATATTGTAATGTTTGAGCTTATATCAATAAACTTCTCTGGAAGTGTTTTCCATCATCGAGAGAAATTATTATTATTATTGCACTGAATGCTTGATGAGTATTTGAAGATCACAGTGAAAAAATACCAAACATCAATGAAAGTACTATAAAATTGAATACAAACTTATAAACTTGTTTTTAAACTGAATATAGAAGTGACATATTAATCCATCGAAATAGATAATAACGTCTAGATATAAGCTCTAGATGAATTTATCCATTTTGAGTTGGATATAAAATTTTGATATGGGTCAAAATTGTTGAATTTAAGCTGCTTGAAGCACTACTTGAAAATTTAAAAATTTTCCGGGGAACACCCCCGGCTCACCTTCTTATTGATAAGAATGAGTTGAAGAAATAGGCCTGAAAAGCTGATTTTCTCACTTGGACCACTCACCATTGACCCCTTTTTTTCTGTATTGCGAATTCAACAAGTGTTATTCCACTACATTTAAGTATCAAGGATAGGTTTCACTGCAACTTAAAATTCAAATTGATGATAACCTGTTGTCCCAGCCCTGTTTGCAGGTAAGGTCGCGTAAAAGTGTAATAAAAACAAGTTTATCCCTTAAAAATTATTGCTTGATTTTTTTGGGCCGCCTACATAATTTATTATTTCAACTGGCCCTCTTCTTGAAATTTTTTCCCCATGTCTGGAATAGACCCCTATGCTACCGGGTGTGAGTAGCTCTTCAGGAGAGTTTCCAGTCAGTTCTGATAAGATTGATTAAAAGGTTGATAAAAACTTGCCAACATTTATCAAAATTGGTGCCTACTTAAATGTAGAAATTGGAGTGATTACGTAGAAATTTATTGCACTTATGTGTTGTAGATAGAACTGTTTTAAATTCCTGGATTGCTTGTTCCATGACGAACTGCGTTGTTAATATTAACTTTTCATGTGAAATTTAACGACTTGCAGTCAAATAAGGACTTTTTATTATGGAAAGCAGTGGGTATCAAATAAGCTGCTATAGAATTTATTGTTAGGTGCACGATTTGCTGAATTCACACCTAGTACTCTGCGATTATCAATAGAGTAGATATTCTACTATTCTCTATACAAAGAAGATATTCTCTATACATCTTAAACTTGAGAAGTCAAACTTCTGGACAGCTGGAATTATAATTCAGCTTTAATTCAGAATTATAATTCCAGTTAAAGGAACTTATAATTATTTAACTGGTCTAACTACCACAAAGGGGTAAAGAATGATATATCCCTCCAATAATGATTTTCAAGTATTTTAAACAATAGAAACATGTTTTAAATGTCCTCAAATGAGCTACAAATAAGCGAATCATACATATAATTTTTTATGTAGATTACGACTTGTAGACTAGTTAATTTATTTATTTGTCATGAGTACATATGAGAGCACAAGGAGAATCCCATGCTTGCCCTCTTAACACAAAAATGTAACTATGTACATATGGGACAAAAATATAAACCAAAGTCATTATACATTAGAGAAAAGAAATTGGAAAAATGCATCGGAAAAATAACAATAATTATAAGGTGATAATGATGATGATAAAGATCCAAGATAGAATATGATGCAGATGAAGATGGTGATAGATTAAATAGCTTGAGCACTTTTTGATTTGAGGGAGAAAAAAAAGAGTATAAGGCAAGTCAGAGGTAGAATAAGCTACATAGGTTGCGCAATATCTATTACTTTCACCTATAAAAAGGGCTCAATAACTTATGTTCACTCTGTATTTTGGATTACAGATAGGCTATCTATTAAGCTTAATTAGTATTGGTAACGGTGTTTTAGTGATAGATATCCATAACGAATACTTATTGGTATACCATAACGAATACCCTGCTTATATGTGTATGAAGCTACTTTATATGTAAAACGAATGATATTAACCAGAATCTTTACGTACACGATTATTATACAAGAAGCCGAGGAGAAATTTTGTTTTGCCTTGTAATAATAGGAAGCTTTTTTTATATATATATATCTTTTTATATTTTGTATCCATTCTTTTTAGAAGGAAGCTGTAACAAGTGATGTATTTTTTTCTTTTTGATATGCAAAATAAAAATGATTTTGACTTGATTTGATTATCACTTGGTAAGTCAAAATAGTAGCTTATTCAAACAAAAAACCTAGTTATATTGGTAGGAAACTACAACAAGCTACCGCAATTTTTAAAGAGTCTTGAAAATATAGAAATATTTAAAAAACAATTGAAAAAATATTTAGTTGTTAAAGCTTTTTATAGTGTACAAGAGTTCATTTTACATCCAAAATTAAGCCTCACCTCAAATAATTGATATAGTAGTTATGGTATCTAGTGTCTAATTGTTGATCTGACCTGTTCTTAACTGGAGTCTCCAAGATGTAATCTACGAAAAAACGTCAGATGTTGTCCACCTAAATATATTTTAGAGGATGTGACATCCGTATCTATAAAGTCATCAGCTTGAATATTAATTTTACACATATTAATGTTTCGATTAATTATTAATATATTACCTTACCTGCATTCGTTTCTTCATCGCTTTCCTTCTTGACTATGTCAATTTCTTGGTACCGTATGGGCAGCTTGAAAATCTCTCCTTTTTCTGCACAAGAATCAGGTTTGTTCATTTTCACAAGATTCCCGTTTTTGACTTCTGACAGCTTGTAGAGTTTTGTAGAAGACATTAAAACTTTCGGCTTGTTCGTCAAATTCAATGCTTGATAACCATTGCTGACACTACTCAATCTTCCATCACTTAGTCTCGCATTACTTGCTGATCTTTGATTAACTCTGGAGAAATTTCTCAACGACGCTGGTTTCTTAAAAACATGCTCTGTTTTTGTGGCACTCTGTATGGGATAATTTACCGTTACATCTGACAGATTAAAATAGGTCTTTGGTAAAGTTTCATCGTTTTTAACCAAAGTATGTGAAATACTCTCATTGCACCCATTATTGGCTTTGTACATGTGATCATATCGAATTGTATATCTGTTAGAAGCACTCTCATTGTATGCACTCCTGTATGACATTGTACCAGAAGTTACAGTTTGTGGTAAATTACTGTGACTCCCCATGATGTTACTTTGCAAAGTATAATCTTTAGGACCTTCCGTACAAGTGCTACAATAACAGCAGTTTTCTCTTTCAGTATTGGTATTCAAAATAAAATTGTTATCGTCACAGTTAGTTCCAGAAGCATCGCTTCCACACAATTTATAATCACTTAAACCATAGTTATTCATGTAATATTCACCTTCTCTAGGAAAATAACTCATACAATAAGAATAACAACTGGGATCTGTACATGCACCGACTTCCGATGTACTATTCTGTGAAAACCCAGGCTCCGTATATCCACCTGTGTTTGAATAAGTTTGAATTTTATTTTCAAACACACTTTCAGATTTTACTTGATAATTATTTCCGTTACTTGGAATATCAACGTACGATTTTGCAACCGTTGGTGTTTTCAATGCTGTAGTGGGATTCATAAGACAGCTACTTGTTTTCGTCTGCAATAAGCCGGGATAATCAAGTTTTCCATCATTATTTTGACGCTGGAGAGAATAATTTTGATTTCTGTTGCCAAGTTCCGGTTTTCGCGATTTAGAAATGTCTGTATTCTTGGAACTGGAACTTTGATTGACGGCAATATCATTTTTACTTTCAACAGTTTCTTTTGACCTGTAAAATAAGAGTGATGGTATAGAATTAAAATAATATTAATTTATTAAATATTACACTAATAAATTAAAAATGCAATAGTGTACCACGTTACATTCATTTCAGTCATTATTTATTTATAACACTATGTTTTTAATATTATGTTTAAAAACGTCTGTACAACTGAAGAGCGCTATTGTCTGTAATTCTTTTAGAACAATTTAGTATAATTTTGTTTTTTGCTATTTGAATGTAGTGGACTGCAAAAGTGATTCTACTAAATATTCTTATGGTGTGATATGATATTAAGCTATAAATTATTATTGTCTTCTGGTGGAAATAATCTAAGGATATTACAAGGATAGGGTTTAACTGAGATCTGTGATGTTATCCATCACGAAATACTTGATGAACAATCTAATATCAAAACTGACACTGTATTTCTATTTAATATATGACTTTCAATCACTTGTAGTGGAGGGATGCATTTCACTTCTAAAGAAAGGCTTCATCTTTAGAAGCTTCTCTTTAGAAGCGAAATGCATCCCTCCAGTATAAGTGAGTGAAAATCATAATTTAAATAGAAATACAGTGTTATTTAGGCTGACGAAGTTTCTTTTTAGAAGTGAAATGCATCCCTCCAGTATAAGTAGCCTAAGTGAAAATCATAATTTAAATAGAAATACAGTGTTATTGAGGCTGACGAAGCTTCTTTTTAGAATAGAAATGTATCCCTACAGTATATCCAGTATAAGTGAGTGAAAATCTTATATTCGATAGAGATACAGTGTTAGTTTTGATATGTTGACTTATAATGTAGTTTTGACTTATTATAGTTTTGATATATGATGACTTTTTAATGTCACATTCGGTTTTGACTAAATGAACTTTAGAGTTTCCAACAAAAAAAAGTGAATAAAATTTTTTGTTCAAACACCTTTAATGTTTCCTAACTTTGTATTAATGTGATGTGGCCTTTAATGTTTGTACTAGGCAATAAATGGATTGGATTTTAATGGAAAAATACTCACTTGCGCCGGGGCCTTCTTTTAGGTACATTTGATGCAGGCTTATTGTTCCTAGCCCGAAGTTTGTATTCAGAAAGTATTACAGGAGCTGTATTTATCCGAGGGCGAATTCGTTTTTGTTTTTCGGGCTCTGGCCGCTCTTTTTCCGAATCACTGCTCATTGGAGGAGACTCACACTCCGCATAGCTGGAAAAAGAAATTAACAGAATTTTAATTAAATTTAGACAATTTTATTGTCTGTAGAAAGTACTGTACCCAATATTTTTACTAGAAAGATTTTTTTGAAGATGTAGCTTCAATGATTTTTTGTAGCATGTAGCTCACTTAGGTTTTTGACCTTTGTGTCTGTGATGAATGGTGATTGATGAGTTAGACCTACAGTTTTAGGTGGGCTCCCAACCACCGTGTATTTTACAGCAGAGAACAGAGTCATTTTTGCTGGCCAATCTATAATTGTTCACCCTTACAAAGTGTAACCAAAGAGAGACCTGTGCGTGGGTAATGAATGGTGATTGATGAGTTAGACCCACAGTTTTAGGTGGGCTCCTAATCACCGGGTAGTGATTTTACAGCAGAGAACAGAGTCTTTTTTGCCGGTCAATCCAATTGGTCACCCTTACAAAGAGGGCTCAGGAGTCGGTAGCTTATCTGTGTCTGATTGAACAGATACCTGCTACGGCTCACGGCTATCACTTCCACATTTATTGAAAATCAAGAGATACTAGTTTCGAATGTTACTCCATCATCAATCTCAAACGAACGAGTTTGATAATGAAGTAACATCCGAAACTAGTATCTCTTTATTTTTAATAAATTTGGTTGTGACAACTTCGTCTCATTATTCATTATGGATATCTTCCACAATATCACCTTCGCCACTACAAAGAAAGACTACAAAGTAAGCTATCACTTCCCGCCAAGAAGCTTTTAGATGAAGATAAAGGATTCAAGAAGTGTAGCGATCATGAAATCAGGCGGATGGCTAAAATTGCAGTGTTGTCAAATAGATAGCTGTCTGCACGAAAAGGAGTGTAAAATCCACACCAGTAGTACACAAATTCGTATCAGTGATCCACTGTTTTAGTATAGTGTGGATTTTTTCTTCTCTTTAAAAGGTCAGCTGTATGATTGATAATTTTGTAATATTCCAATCAGCCATATTTCATTTCATAAACGATTTTTTACATAATATATAACTTAATATATCTGTTTTTAATTATGAACATAGCAGCTAGTGTAGCCCTTAGATTCTATATTTATAACATCTATATGTAATTATATCTATGGTATAGCCAAAATCATCATGTGTAATACATCACATGACTTCTGATAAATATAAATTCGAGAGACAAAATAACCATAGAAGAAGAAAAATAAATTAACATTATTTTGAGACATAAATAAGTTTAGTTTCATTTTGTTTGTGTTTTTGAATAGTTCGTTTTTCTTTGAGTTTCGTTTACCTGTGATGTGTGTTTAAAAATGTTCTGTAAATTAAGAGTTTGATATTTTTTTAGCTTCAGCAAACAGTTAACTATTATTTATTATAATAGAGAAATCACGTGTCCTAACCCCACCGAGCAAGATGTTTACGGATAAGGCCTGCGTACAGACACGTAACGTTATTCTTACATTGTAGGAAAAATAAAAAATCACAAATTATGATAACAGATTAACGTAGTTCGAGTTTTTATGAAATATAAATTATTCCGCTCGCAGATCGTCATTTATCAACAAATACTAAATTTTTATGGGGTTGTTTCTATGTACACCCTATTTTCAGTTACCGGTATATTTGTTATAAAGTTATAGTATATTTGTATAAAGTTATACTTCTTACCCTTTGAACTTGGGCTTCAAAATAGGTAATAAACCAAGCTCGTATCTTGTCGTTATTGGAAGACCGTGGATCTCACTCCAATCATCACTCTTTATTTTCCAGTTACGTTTGATGTTAGGCTTCTTTGGCTGTTCCCCATTTTGTACTGATTTGATGTCAGATTTAGTCACTGATTTAGCTTCTTCAGCGACTGAGCCACTACTTCTCATCTCGTCTGTGAATGAAGAGTTGCAATTAAAGTTTATTCTTCCTAACAGCAATTAATGAATATTTTTTCCAACAGCAAAAACAAATTGTAAGCTCTAGTAGAAAAATACCAGCTCTTCTTATCTCATCTGTAAATAGAATATGGTTGCGATAGACTTTTTTTTAACAGCATTTGTATGTTCCAGTAAAATATAAATATTCAAAATATTTCATAGTTTCACTATTTTGTATCCCGATAAAGTGGACTATAATTATTCACTTTCCTTGTAGTGGGGAAGGTGATATATTGCGGAAGGTATCCATAATGAATAATGAGACGAAATTGTTACAACCACATTATTTATTAAAAAATATTGAGAAACTAGTTTCGGTTGTTATACTATTATCAATCTCAATCAAACTGAGTTTTTACAGAAATTTGTATTATTATCGATGTTGACATTAATTCAGAATTCAATTTCTCTAATATTGTCTTTGTGTTTCCGCTGAAATTAAATTTATAAATTGAAATAAAATGGAATACAGAGAACAAATAAATGTACCTTCTGAAGCAATGCACAAAACGTGGAGACAAACAACCCAAATTACAACTCATACTATACTAACCCATCTCAATGAAAAACTCGAAATATATAATTCAATCACCAAATTAAACAAATTCTAAAATAAAATCTGGGGAGAACCCGATTTCAATACAAAATAACTTGCATGTATGTGCATAGTACTTTAGCCGATTTTGACTGCAGAGGTGACTCTTGAGACCTCAACATAATGTTTTAGTCAAAAAAGCCTATTACACAAACGAGGAGTGAGGTAGTTGTTATACAGTACATAAATGATTGAGAAATAGAATGGGAAAATATTGATACCGTATCTATTATACACCAAACCTTTAAATAACTCTATTGGTATCAAAAGAAATGTGTTCAAATTATTTGTCACTTAAAAAACAGCAATTTATCCCAAACTTTTACTTAAAAATTCAACCTGCAGAAATTTCTACTGATAATAAATTATTGTTTTGTAGATCAGCAACAGTACGGTAGCTTAAGTTATTGTTCAGCAAAGAAATTGTACTAGTTTCGATAATAATGAATACTTATACGAATAATAAACTAGTTGCAGAACATTTGAAAATTAGATAAGGTTTTCAATAATATCTATATTGGAATCTCTGTGAATGTAATCGAATTGTTATTTTCATCTAAACATATATCATTCATAATTTATAATAACAAAGCTCATCCAACCATTAGCCTGAATGGAACAGAAATTACTTTCTCATAATATTATATACCGTAAACGTTTTTATGTGAATATTTTGATATGGAAATATGGACATGATTTGGTTAAAGAAGCCAAATAGATAGCAATATTATTCTTAATTAATGCTATGTACACAGTATACATTCATTACCTGAAGTATTACCAGCTCTTCCTGATTTTGCGAAACTGTATGGCATATCAGATTGAATTATTCTCAATATCCTTTTGTGAAAGTAGATACTTAGCTTCCAACTTCACCAAGTCCTCGTCTAGGCAGTGAATGATTGTTGGGTGTCGGGCACCTTGTGGTAATGGCTTATCCAATTTTTACGTTTAATAAGAAATACTAGATAGAATTTAACAATTTAGTCCATTCTCTCCATCAAAAGGAAGTTTGCTAGCCATAAACTTCTACACTTATTGCCAGTATTCAATCATATTCTATTAATTTGATTTTTTCTCAAAGAAATTACCTTTCGAACCTGGACGGAATTTTTCTCGGCACAGTAGTGTTACAGAACAAGTTGAAATCAGCTGAAATTGCACTCCTGGCATAGATAAATATTTCTCATTCATCTTGGCTTCAATTTGAAATCAGAAGAAGAAGAAAAGATTTTGGTTTCAAGTGCTGTGAGCGGCTAGACAGCTGCTCTACAGTAGTGAGCAGGTAGAAAACCCTCTATACCAAATCCAATCACTTCTCAATATTTTACGTGAAGCATGAGTTTATTTGACAAACTTCATAAAAATTGAAGCCAAAAGTTGAATACTGGTAGCTTTCAAACGCTGTACAAGAAATAATGCTTTTTTATTTCTTCATTTCCATATTATATTAACTTTTATTTTCATACATTCATATTAAACCGCTTTGCGTGCTAGGTGCTATAGTTTTATCAAGGTTATTGAAAACATGTGGATTTTTGATGCTTGTACAGTGGTTTAACAATCAGTTAAATCAAGCAGTTTTTCAATTTCAAAAAGGAGAACCAATAAATAAAATATTTCAAATAAACTCTAGATGCATTTCTGATAAATTTCCAATAAAAAGTTAATCTTATTTAATTTCACCCCAACTTTGTCATTCAGCCATGTGCGCCCAATATGAAAATTTCCTTTTGGGGGGGGGGGGGGGGGGGCAGACTTAGGGATATAGCGTATTATACTTTGGAAGACAATAATTATAATTCCATCAATGAATGTTCTCCCAATTTATTTCTCAAAATGATCAAATTATTTAATATATTTTACAAAAATATTTAATTTTGTTCTTTCCCTAAAAGCTAGGGGGCGCCACGGCCCCTTCACCACCAAGTATGGGCGCCATTGCATCTTGCATCCAGCTGATTTTCCACTGAGCTGTCTGCTCAGAGT
This sequence comes from Conomelus anceps, assembly GCA_948455865.1. Lineage (NCBI taxonomy): Eukaryota > Metazoa > Arthropoda > Insecta > Hemiptera > Delphacidae > Conomelus > Conomelus anceps. Next base: position 2,738,707 of record OX418221.1, read on the forward strand.
GAGAGTGAGACTGAGTTGGCGTGTAAACAACACCTAAAGATTTTTGTGTCAATTTATTACTTTTAATCCATTCTGTTAGTTAATTCTGAACGGATACTATCGAAAAACAAGTTATTGATATAATTATCTACACAGAACGTAGTGAGAATTGATTGTGCTCAAAATTTGAGGTTATGTTAGGGACCGTTGATTAAAATATCACTTGTTTTCGTTTACATTGACCAGAATATTGCATGTTGATTTGAATTCTACAATGTTTCTAATGTTTTTTGATCATCGAACGAAAACTTCAATTCCAACTACCATGGTGAACTTTTTCTCATGTCAGTGAATTTCGTTGAGTGTGAAATGTACTGAACGCTCATATATTGTTGACTGGCGTGTTGATAATCTACGGTGAACTCTTATTTAAGGATGGAAAAGTCACGATTCAAATTATTACTGAGAAAATATTGGTTTTTATTTGGAATTTTGGGTGCAATCTTTTTGGCTGAACTAGTGCCTTCTTTGGGAGCTACAGGAGGCCCACTCAAGCCAGAATGGACAGTAAAGTATGTTGCAGTTAGTTTAATATTCCTTCTCAGTGGTATGTCTTTGAGTTTTTCTGAGATGAAAGCAACTACCAGTCGAGTTAAAGTCCATTTTTTTGTTCAGACTTTCACATTTGTGTTTATTCCTTTGCTCATAATGACTATAAATGTTTTTCTTAGAAACGTTTTTGCCATAAATGAATGGATTTTGAAAGGGTTAGCTACTGTTAGCTGCATGCCACCTCCTGTTTCTTCAGCTGTAATTCTAACCAGAGCGGTAGGCGGTAATGAAGCAGTAGCAGTTTTCAATTCTGTGATTGGTAGTTTAATTGGATTATTTTTTACACCCCTTGTTCTGCTCTTGATGCTGGGTAAAACAGCAGTTGTATCAACCCTAAGCTCTATTTATCTTCTCTGTCAGACAGTGCTTTTACCACTACTTGTAGGCCAGACCTTACGTTCATCAGGACTTCTCAAATATGGAGTCCATCAGTTACCACTTTCCTCAATCGGTCAGCTGGCTCTGTTATTTATAATTTTTACAACTTTCTGTGATGCATTTCGTACTCATGACATTCCCATGGATGCTTCAGACATTCTTATCACTGTGTTTCTCGTTGTATTAATTCAAATGATCTTCTTGTACATCAGTTTTGAAATATCCAACTACTTGACTAATATGTTCTCGCCAGCTGATGTAGTAGCAATAACTTTCTGTTCCACCCATAAATCACTAACTCTTGGCATTCCAATTTTGCGCATTCTCTTTTCAGGTTATGCGCACTTTTCACAAATTACTCTGCCATTCCTGATTTATCATCCTACTCAAATAATATTAGGAGGCCTGCTAGTACCCTACTTGAAAAGATGGATGAATTCTACTCGAAGTAGAATTAAATTGTTACCATAGAATTAAGTCTCACCTTAATCAATGCTCTAAATACTTGAGAATACTCATTTTTTATACATTGCTTGCAATAACGAACTGAACTTTTCTACTAATGCTTTTGTACAATGCTTGTGTTACCATTTTGATCGTGATTTGATAATTGACTTTAAATATACTAAAGACCTTTTTGTGATACGATTTTCAGAAATTAAAACAATATTGTTATAACTTAATCACTCTTAGAACTTTTCCTAACTTCCACAAATTCATACTTACTTATTACAGTAGAACCCCTCTAATTCGTCACTATTGGTACTAGGGGTATGGCCGGAACGCTTAAAAGGTAAAATTATTAGAAAAGAGTTATTACTAATTTCATAAAACATAAAAATACAATTTTACAGTGAAACATATTTGATATCTAGGCTATTAGAACTTTTAGAAATTCAAAATTAATAAATTAAGCTCTATATATTTGAGTTTTAACGGTTGGATTGTTCACTACTGTGATATAATAACTAACTTTTCGTTGTAAATTTAACGACTTGCAGTCGTTAAGTCAGTTTTATATTGTGAATATATAATAAATGTACTCACATTAGGCCGAACGTTTTCAAGGTATTGAATCTCATCTTTAAGGCCTGCAAGTCGTTAGATTTACAACAAAAAGTTATTATTAACAACGCAGGTCGGTATGGAACAAAAAATCCAAGAATAATAACTAACTTTGGCGAAGGTGATATTGTGGAAGGTATCCATAATGAATTATAAGACGAAATTGTCACAACCACATTTATTAAAAATAATGAAATACTAGTTTCGGTTGTGATACCATTATCAATCTCAAACAAACTAAAACTAAAGTACAAAGTAGCTTAATACTGGCTCGTATATACTAAGCACGGAATTATACTATTGGAGGGAGAAAGAGCCTCTGTTTGGCTGACTTTTATTGAAGGTCTGTGATTGGCTGAAGAGCCAAGAGCCATTTCAAGAGTTTGAGATTGATAATGGTATAACAACCGACACTAGTATCTCACTATTTTTAATAAATGTGGTAGTGAAAATTTCGTCTTATTATTGAATATAATAACTAATTATACAGGGTGCAACACCATAACTTCTTTTACTAAGACTTAATAAACCCATTTTATAAATTAAATAATCTTTTATTTATTATTTATTTAGGGCGGGCCGCTTAGCGCAGTTGGTTGGGGCGTCGCAACTTCAACTTGCTGTCGTTTAAGCGGTCGTGGTTTCGAATCCCGCTCCACCGTCAGTATATATATCATTTATGTGTATCATTTAGTCATTTATGTGTAATCATTCACCTCATTACCCACGCACAAGTCTCTGACTCATGTGGGCATCATCAACAATAGAAAAAAATCTATTATAATGTAGGTGCATACCTAAATCTTCATTTTACTTAGTTTGGAAAATCAAATCAGGTTTGTGACATCCCTCATCCTCCATTTACTAGGATACTATTCTGAGGAAACACTTTCCAGAGCTCATTGTCTCAAAGGCTCTCCCGATTTTGCCCCTTGCAACCCTAGGGTAGGGTTGGTGTGACCAATTCGACCGGGATACATAATGTGTCCGGTCAGCAAGGGTGAGCTTCAAATGGAGATTATCTCAAAATCCACTCATACCAAATCTACCAAGTATCAAATGAAAAAGTAATATGAACTGCAACATCCAATACAAATAAAGTGGGTCCAAAGTTTTTGATACCTCTGGCTACAATTTCTAGTTTTCTAGTTTTGCTAACCATAAACATTCAATGCCAAAGAGCGGAACATCAATAAGTTCTGTTGAGAGAAGTAGCTCAAATAGAACGGAAGCCTATTCAACCCGAAACTGTACAGCAAAGTTCTCTGCTGCGGTTTTGAAGACTCAAACTGCAAACGTGCTGTGCTAAACTTCAAATTTCCCCTCTAAACCCTCCACCCTTCAACCTCCCCCCCCCCAACACACAAAGAGGAGCTCAATTCTCAACAAGCAACAAATCTCCAGTTGTGGACAAGGCTGTCCAACGACCTAGTTGAAGATTTGTTCTGGCGGCAACCCTCAAGCACTCCAGCCAAAGGACACCGCAGATTTTGAACGATGTTTCTTGCATCGATATCAAAGTCTTCAATTGTAAAACATTGGAAGGAGGAAAGGGAGTTTGTCCTGAAATAATAGCACATCTTGGAGTCGGCGTAGCCGAGTTGGCTTATCGCTGGTCTGATAAGCCAAAGGTCCTGGGTTCGATCCCAGTTGAGTACAATATATTTTTCTCGAGCCACTCCCGTGTTTCGGAGGACATCGGAGGACGTGTTGCCGTCGGTCCCGGTTGCATATAAAAAAAAGCAGTCGTTAAAATAACGGCGAGATCGAACTACCCGTAAGGGTCTCCCCACCACGAAAAGCCATACGAATTTACTTACTAGCATATCTTAGAAAGACAAGGAGGGAGGAATTGAGGTTTTTATCTCATTTTTATCATATTTTTTAAATAAAAAACATGTATTGGTTGTGATTGGCTGATTCCCTTCTCTGCTAATATAATACCTATTAATTTATACAAAAGACTTCCGCAATGGCGGACATTGACAACAGTATTAAATAACTGATGGAAAACGAAGAATGCTACTGTACACGAATTCGAAAATAAATTTGTTTCTGTATATTTTTTAGTTTGTTAAATTGTCAGCCACTTCAAACTAACTTTGAATTAAAAGTCACACTTGATTCAGAAATGTTGTGGAACTTCTCACCTATTCCAAATTCACCACTGACAATGATGCCATGAGCATTGAAACTCGAGTTTGGTTTTTTTAAATAATAAAAATCTTTAATGTGGAATAGACAACATCTGTTTTATTCATTCACCTTAACTTGTAATTAATAGTATCTTAAAAAGACAGGGAAAAAATTAGGTTTTATCTAGGATTTTTTTAAACAAAATACATGTATTGGTGGAGCTTGGTCGATTCCCCTCTTGACTTGACTGAACTCCTTTTAAATACCCCATTTTTAAGGCAAACCGTATAAAAAACATAATTTCATTTCTCATTTATTCTACCAAATCAAAATGTTGTATACAATTCGTATGATGTGTTGAAAAGAATTATTGTTAATACGAAGAAGGAAAAAGAAAAAAGAAGAAGTCATCGAGGAGAGACAGTTATATAAACAAAACCTTGATAGGATGTTTATGATCCAAAAGAAAGCTGTTAGGTGTATGGAAAGAGTAAATAGATTAGATTCATATAGGCCGTTGTTCAAGTGACTTGGTCTCCTAAGTGTACCCTGCTTATATGTGTATGAAGCTACATTATATGTAAAAAAGAGTGATATCAAAATCAAAATAATTTTTATTTTGCATATCAAAAAGAAAAAATACATCTCTTGTTACAGCTTCCTTCTCAAAAGAACAGATACAAAATGTAAAAAGATATATAAAAAGCTTCCCATTATTATAAGGCAAAACAAAATTTCTACTTACAAAAAAGAACAAGTCTTTTTGTCTGTAAGTAGGAGCGCAACTAATTTTTTTTAACCAAAATCTTGACGTACACGACTATAATACAAGAAGCCGAGAGATTATCACTTGGTGAGTTATAATAGTAGCTTATTGGAACAAAAACCTAGTTATATTGGTAGGAAATTCCACAGTAAGCTACCGCAGTTTTTAAAGTCTTGAGAATATAGAAATATTTAAAAATAATTGAAAAATATCTCGTTGATAAAGCTTTTTATAGCGTACAAGAGTTCCTTTCAAATCAAATTTAAGCCTCACCTCTACTAATTGATACAGTAATTATGGTAACTAGTGTATAAGATTGTATAATTATTGTTTATCTGACTTGTCTTATACTCCGTAACTAGAGTCTCCAAGACGTAATCAAAAAATAATAACCTAAATTTACAAAAAACTATAATAATTACCAATATCCGGTGGTTCGGAACCCACCTAAAACTGTAGGTCCAACTCATCAATCACCATCATCCAACTCATTACCCACGCACAGATCTCAGACCTATGTGGGCTTCATCCTCAAAAAAAAGTAATGTGTCCGTAGTAGTTTATCCATTTATTAATATGTACAATATTTCTAATTTCAATAAGTAGTATTAGAATCAATAAACTCTACCGAATAGTCCACAAACAAACGGATCATTTTCATGATATTCAAAACTGTCTGATAATTGTCACTGTATTATACAGTGCTGTGTAAGTTAATCTACTGTGTTTTTTTTTAGACAAGTTAATTTATTGTCTATTGAAATTAATACTTCTTCTTCTGTGAGTGCCTATCAGTTCCGGATGTTGGCTATCTTTATTCTGTTGGTGGCAATTCGAAATAGTTCAGCTGATGTTCTTCCAAACCACATTCTCAGATTTGCCAACCAAGATGTTCTTCTTCGACCCGGTTTTCTCTTGCTGTTGATCTTGCCTTGGAGGATTTCTTGAAGTAGCCCATATTTTTTTTTTTTTTTTTTTTTTGTAGATTACGTCTTGGAGACTCCAGTTAAGGAGTATAAGACAAGTCAGATCAACAATATTATACAGTAGATACCATAATTACTTCCAATTAGTTGAGGTGAGGCTTAATTTTGATGTGAAAGGAACTCTTGTACACTATAAAAAGCTTTATCAACTAAATATTTCTTCAATTGTTTTTTAAATATTTCTATATTTTCAAGACTCTTCAAAAACTGCGGTAGCTTGTTGTAGGATTTCCTACCAATATAACTAGGTTTTTGTTTGAGTAAGCTACTATTGTGACTCACCAAGTGATAATCTCCTCGGCGTCTTGTATTATAATCATGTACATCAAGATTTTGGTTAATATCATTCGTTTTTACATATAAAGTAGCTTCATACACATATAAGCAGGGTACAGTTAGGAGACCAAGTCTCTTGAACAACGGCCTACATGAATCTAATCTATTTACTCTTTCTATACACCTAACCGCTTTCTTTTGGATCTTAAACACCCTATCAAGATTTTGTTTTGATGAATTACCCCATACTAAGATAGCATACCTAATATGTGACAGTAAGAGCCCATGGTAAGCTGTAAAAAGTAACTTTTTGTCATTCAATCTAGCAAGCTGTCGCAGGACAAATACCCCAGATGAAATTTTACTACATATTTTCTCAATGTATGGAGTCCAGGTCAATCGTCTATCCAACGTAACTCCTAGAAATGCAATTTTTTCTTCCTGGTCTAATTGATTATCGTTTACAAACACGTTTATAGCCCTATCTTCATTTAAATTATGTTTGTTTTTGAATTGAAGGTATTGGCATTTTTTACTATTTATAGTTAATTTCAACTGGTTTAAAAATTGGACAATGGACTGCACACCTATATGGGCACTTATTTCTAAATTATCTAGAATGGAATTGCTGAAAATGAGTGATGTATCATCAGCAAATAAGAGGGCTCTACCACTAATTAATTCTTTAGGTAAACGGTTGACATATAACAAAAAAAGCAATGGACCTAGTATTGACCCCTGAGGCACTCCAGCTTGCACCTCTAATTTATTAGATTTATTCTTTACTATACTATTACCAACTACTGTAGTTAGTTCTACACATTGTTTTCTCCCAATAAGATATGATTCAAACCATTTCAGTTCAACCCCATTTACACCTACATTTTGCAGTATTTCCAATAAAGTTCTATGATTAACACAATCAAATGCCTTTGACAGATCTAAGAAGATTGCAGTAGCTTTATCACCTGAATCTATTATATCTATTAGTTTTTCAACTAGAGAAACTATGGCTGTTTTTGTTGATCTCCCTTTCTGGAAGCCATGCTGTTCATCACAGATAAAGTTAGCTTCTTGAAGGTGCAGAAGTAACCTATTAAGAACTACTCTTTCAAAAATTTTACTTATTACATTTAAAATACTAATAGGCCTATAGTTTTCTACCTTTTCTCTATCACCACTTTTGAAGATTGGCAAGATCTTCCCCTCTTTTAAATTATCTGGAAAAACACCTTGTTCTAATGAATGATTGATCAGATGAATCAAAGGGTCTAACAATTGATCTTTACATTCTTTCAGAATTTTACTGGATACCCCATCCATTCCTACAGTTTTTTTATTATTTAAATTATCAATGATATTTGACAACTCGTCTTGGCATACTGGGTGGAATTTTAATTCGTTCTGAATCCCCTCAGTATTCCTCATGTTTGCATCACTAATACCTGTATTAAGAGATTTTTGAAGATCCTTAGCAACCAGTTGATAATATCTGTTAAAGAAATTACAAATGTCTACACTATCATCCATTTTTTTTTTTTTCGTTAATTATTCTGGGGACACTAGTATAAGCATCTACATGAGCTACTTGCCTATTTTTGTTTATTACATCCCACACTGCCGTGTTAAAGTACACACTATTATTCAACATTTCAGCTGTTTTCTTACATTTCGCTCTTTTCACTTCTTTTGTATAATTTTTCTTTAGAGCTTTGTAATTATCTTCACTTAACATATTTCTAGATAGTTTGAATTCATCATATGCATCTTTAACCCTATTTCTTTCTGCAAGGATATCATCAGTTATCCACTCTTCAATTTTGTCTAATTTGTTTTTTACAGGGACTTTTATAACTGGACAACTCATAGTAATATGAAACCTTAAAATATTAATGAAACTATCATATTTGTTATTCAAACTATTGCTATTGTAAACCCTACTCCAGTTTTCTTGTAGCAGATTCTGCTTCAAACAATCGATATTCCCCTGTTCACATTGTTGAATTTCTTTCATTACTCTACTCTTTTTAATTGATTTATAACCTTGCAACCCCACCTCTAAGATTTGATAGTCATGATCAGATAGTTCCGAGCCGCCTAGTCTTGTTTTAGAGTAATCTATATTAGTAAGGATGTTATCAATTATTGTTTGTGATGTTCTTGTGACTCTGGTATATTCATGAACTTTTATTTCCAAGTTATTTGCCATATATCAGATGATTAGAATACATATGATTTTGCATTAGTTATAATTTATGTTGTTGATAACAAGTCATTCTGTAATAAGTTTCAATACAAGATGGTTGATGAATTATACAGAAGTATTTCATTACCTATTTAAGACATAACAATTGGCGACGAGGATTAAAATGGACGAAAAAGAAATGGAGAAACTAAAGAAGAGTAGAGCTGTGCTTAAAGGCCAAATCACACGAACAAAGAAATGGTTTGATGAAGATCTAACAGTAGCAGCAATCAAGGTGAAGGTAAATACACTTGAATTGTATTGGAATAACTACAACAAGGTCCAAGAAGAAATAGACTCGCACACAAAAGAAGAGGAGCTAGAAACTGAAATGGAGTACAGATGGCAAATAGATAGTGAATACATGGAGACACGAACAAAATTGGAGGAACTAATAACACAACAGATTAACAAAAATAATACAGTAAGACCAGCAGCAGAAGTAAGAGAGTTGAAAAGCACAGAAACATCGACAACTAACGTAAGTTTTACACCTTATTCCGAAAATGAAACATTCAGAAATTTTTTATTAAGATTCGAGAATTTTGTAGAATTAAGAAAAATTAGCAATTTGAAAATCAAAGTTCAGCTGTTTATTAGCACACTTACTCCAGACTTACATCAAAAGTTATGTGATTTAATTGCTCCTGAACGACCAGGTGACAAGTCATATGAAGAAATCTCGGATATATTGGAAAACAGTTTGAATCCAGCTCCAAGTACGGTTGCTAGTCAACACAAATTTATAAGTAAAACGCAAGATATGGATGAAAATATTGCAGCTTACGCACAAGAGTTAAAACGTCTAACAATAAATTGTAACTTCAAGTGCTACAACTGTGAGCACTCAGTAAACGAAATGCTCTTGAAGATGCAATTTATTAGAGGCTTGAGGGAAAATGAGGTTAGATTGAGATTGCTGCAAGAGAAGGATAAGAATCAGTCGTTCAAGGAAATTGTAGAGACGGCTGTATTAATGGAACAATCAAGATTGGAAAGTTGTACAATAAAACCCAAACATGCCAACTTTACCGAAAATTCACGAAATGACATTAATTACGTAAATGAACAATCCAAGGTAACCAAAGTTAATGATCAATATAAAAATATAAGAAAAGAGCCATTTACCTTCAAAGATCTAAAAGGTAAATGTTACAGATGCGGGAGTAACCGACACATAGCAAAAACTTGTAAATTTATTAATGAATTTTGCAAGAAATGTAACAAGGTAGGACACGTTGCTGCTGTATGCTTATCATACAGCAAAACAAACCCTTCAGGAAAATCTGACTATTCAAGATCAAATATGATTGAAACGGAAGTTAATGACGATAACAATCATGAAATTTATAAAGTAGGAACATCACCGGCCATTACTGATAAATTTATGGTTACAGTTGAAATTGAAGGGAAGAGTTTGAACATGGAACTTGATACAGGTGCAGCATTGAGTTCTTTGTCATACACCGATTTCCAAAAACTTAATATAAATAAACGCCTGTTCAAGACAGCTGTTGAAATGAGAACTTACACGGGGGAAATTATTAAACCAGCAGGAATCTGTTTTGTTGAATGCAAATATAAGAATTTCAGTTTTCATGGTAAGCTGTACGTTCTGAAACAAAACGTAGAACCGATTTTTGGTCGTGAATGGCTCCGAGAAGTTAAAATAGATTGGGCTGATATCAAATATGCTGAAAGTAATAATAACACATCAATTGAACTTGAAAAACTTCTCACAGAATCTCCATACTTTCTGATGTTTGGGAGAAATGTGAGAACAGAGATAGATCTGTTAACCAAACAAGGTTTTCAAGCACAGGAAGGAAATAAAGCACCAAAAAGAGTTTTCCAAAAAGGTCAAAGGGTGTTGATAAAAAATTACTCCAGCAGTTCAGGAAAAAAATGGGTGTCAGGAATAATTGATAAAAATATTGGAAAAGTTATATACCTTGTAAGGACAGAAGATGAAGTATTCAAAAGACATTGCGACCAGATAAGACAACTCAATTAGAGGGGGAGGATTGCCATATATCAGATGATTAGAATACATATGATTTTGCATTAGTTATAATTTATGTTGTTGATAACAAGTCATTCTGTAATAAGTTTCAATACAAGATGGTTGATGAATTATACAGAAGTATTTCATTACCTATTTAAGACATAACATTATTCATGTATATAATATCCCTTAAATCTTCTGTCATTTTATTCTGTGTTGCAAAGTCTGTATTGAAATCTCCCGCTACAATAACGTTTGTAAAACGAGTAGTAGTAATCTCTAAAAGCCTATTGAATAGTTCACAAAAATTGTTCCATTCCCCATTTGGTGACCTGTAAATACCTAACACCGCTACTTCGAAATTATTGTCGATTTTTACTCTCAAACCAGTAACTTCTAAATCCATTTCCACAGCAAATTTCTCTACATATTCTTAATTAAATGTTTGCATATTCTTAGCATTTTTAGTGAAGATAGCTACTCCCCCACTTCGATGAGATGTCCTGCAATACGACGTTTTCAATGAATAGTTTGGAATATTAAGTTGTGACAATTCATCTTCTTTTAAACCATGCTCTGTGAAAATAGCTATATCAGGAGCCTCTTCTTTAAAAAATACTTCGATTCTATCTATTTTGTTACGAATGTATTGAATATTCTGATGGAACACAGTGAGTACCGGTACTTCCCTATCATCCCTTATTACTTTATCGTTGCTTTTGCATATTGAAGTAGATTTACTTAATCTCTTAGGATCTTGAGAGCCTATCAGATTGCTACAAGAGTTCCTTCCACTAATGCTATCCTGATTTTTTGATCGATTAACGTCTATTAATACAATTGAAGATATGAATTTATCATCTGAAACTAGTTTCCCTTCCCGGTTTTGAGCCACTTTACTAAAAAAGGTTCGTTAGATGATTGTTTAGGAGAATTATTGACAGTAGATTGCAAACGACTTTCAATCAGCTCTGCCAGCCTATTACAAAATATTACTTTGCCAGATTGACTTAGATGTAGACCATGATTAGTGAAGTTTTGTTTTTTCAGCCTTTCATTTAGAAAACAAATCCCCAACTGCTTAGAATTCTTATTTTTTAGGCTGTTGATTGTATTATGAATTGATTTATTTGTTGACTTAATGGCTTCATTTAGCTCTGGCCTATCAAACCTATACGGAATTGTACTTATTATTACATTAGTTTTTTGGCTGAGTGGCACAATCTCTTTAATTTTTTCATTTATTTCAGGAAGATGTTTTAGATTAGGTTCATTTATATTGTTTGAGCCACCCAGTACTATTAGAAAATCGTTTTTTCCAAAATCTTTAGTTTGTTCCTGTGCTGACTCTACGATTGCGTTTATAGGGGCACTTGGTTTGAAAAAGCTCTGAACTTCATACTTATTTTTTAATCTTTTATTTAGTAGGTCACTACAGTCTCGTCCATGACTGGATGTCAAGAGCAGTACTCTACCTTTCCTATCGTTATTTGCCCTTACTTTAGTTTTGGTTGCTGTTTGCAAAACCTGACTATACGTTTTTGTTTGACCATTTCTATTTATTTTTTCCCCATTTGATTTAGGTTCTACTTTTTTTGTATTGATCAGAGGTTCAGATCTTACATTAGCCAGGTTTATTTTTGATTTTAATATTTCGATTTCCTCTGACATAGACCTACATAGACTCGTGAGATTTAGTATTTCAGTTTTATGGTCTTCCTGCTGCAATTTTACAATAACTTCCAGAGATTTTATGTGATCCACTAACCCTATTCGTTCTTCCTCGGAATTTTTTAGTGATGTTTCTAATTTTGTTTTCAATTTGGTGTGATCACTCAATAGTTTAGCAACCTTTTCTTCTACATCTACAGTAGCTTTAAGAGCTGTTGGAGATTTTTTTGTTAATAATTGCTGAGATCGCGTAGCTACCTGAGTTTTAGTTATACAATTAGATTTAGATGCCTTGTTTGGACTCATTTTCCTAGCTAAAAATTGTTTTCAATTGATTTTAGTTACATGTTTAATGAAATATTACTTAATTTATTACAATTGTCAACTTGAGACTATTTAATTACAAGAAAATTTATCAATATCGGTACACCTAACCTCGAAAATAGAATTTGACTTTTTATTTAAATACTTCAACTTATATTAGACACGTTAATGATGTAAATTATTAATATATTATAAGTACTAATAATAATAAACAAAAATACTACTTATCCGTTCGAAATAATGCAATGTTCATGTTCTTGAAATAATGCAATAATAATTTATTTATTTCACAAACTGGAATTTGTCAGGGTTTCTCATTATATGGCCAAGGTACTGAAGCTTTCGGCATTTTATAGTGTCCATCAGTTCTGGCTCCTTCCTGATTCTTCGCAAAACCTCTGTGTTTGTGACTTTTGTGTCCAAGATATCTTCAAAATTCTTCTGTAAAGCCAAATTTCAAATGCCTCTAGTCTATTAATAATTTCTTTGCTAAGCGTCCAAGTTTCTACACCATAAAGAAGAACTGAAAACACATAGCACCGCAAGAGTCTGAGCTTCATTTTTAAGGACAAATGATGGGCTTTAAAAAGTTAACTCATTTTCACAAACACAGAACGGGGTTTTTTAATGCGACACCGAATTTCTTGTGAGTTATCCCATCTTTCATTGATTATTGTGCCCAAGTAAGTGTATTGCTTAACTCTCTCTACTGATTATGTATCTACTCTATCTTAGCTGATTTATGTAGAGGTTAGCTCCTGCAATGTTATCTTTACTGACTAACTTACTAAAAGTTTAGTTTTCTTTATGTTTATTTCTAAACCATACTGAGAGCTAATTTCTGTTACCCTATCCGTCAGCTTTTGCAATCCTCCAAGACTATCTGCAAACATGATTGTATCATCCGCATACCTTATATTTAATACTCCGAAATTTATACTTCTTGAGCTTTTAATCCTGTGAAACCTCCCTGATTTGTTGCTTCCTTCATTCAATATTTGATATTTATCTTACATTTGTCTCAAAAACCAATAGCTTACAATTCCATGTAGCTTACATTTGGTATGTATTTACACATACATTATACTTGGGTACTCAATAAATATAATATATCAGACTTGAAAAATAAAAATAAAATGGTGATTTCAAAATTGTGTTAAGGGATGAGTGGTTCCAACTAAAATAAAATTTGTTGTGGACTACATACAAATACATTCCTAATAAACGCTTAAAAACACTTGAGTGAAAATTATAACTCACGTTATGGCGTGACGGCCGTTCCGCTGTTGTCAAGAGCATCGTCAGTCGACCCACAGTACACTGACTGAACGCATGAGTGGAGGGTTATGGTGGTTGGAAGGGTGGGGGGATGAGTAGGATGGAGGTTTGAAATTGGGATTATTTTTTCAAAAAGTGTATGTGTTAAGTTGACCATTCAAAATGTTAAAATTAACATTATCAATTTAAATGTTATAAGCAACCTGACAACATTTTAAATGATCAACTTAACTTCTTCTCACATACCCTTTTTGACAAAATAATCCCAATTTCAAACTTCCCTCCTAATCATCCCCCCACCCCTTCACCCTTCCAGCATCCATAACCCTCAAACTCATCAGTGTGCTGTGGGTCGTCTGACGATGCTCTTGACAACAGAGTGAAACGGCCGTCACGCCATAACGTGAGTCATAATTTCCACTTAGAAGTGTTTTTAAGCTTTAATTATTTATTAGTGGAAACAAGATGGCTCTTCAACATCACAAAAAGTATTCCTTCTTCCCTTTCTAAACAGAGTGTAATTTAACATAATAATAAATAATTATAACATTTTATTATCACAATAATATTGAGTTTAAACAGTAGACAACAGGTTCTATAAAATATTCTTCATATAGTATCAATTGAGTGAAATCAAACAAGTAGATACATGTTTATCATTATTAATTTAACAATAAATTAACAATGTTTGTAGGTTTATTTTTGAAGATTCCGTCTTAAAGGCTTCGTTTATGGAGTATAAGACAAGTCAAAACAGATCATCCATTTTTGTAGAATATAACCATTCTTATCAACTAATTACCACAATTACAATTTAAATTAGTTGAGGGGAAGCTCAATTTTGATCTGAAAGGAACTCTTGTACACTAGAAAAAGCTTTATCAACTAGATCTTTTTCAATTGATTTTAAAATAAGTTATTTCTATATTTTTTCAATTATGTTTACTTTCTCTGGACTATTGGACTGTGTTAGTGCTACGTTTTTAAAGTGAGCTCCTAAATTGATATTTTTGTATTAGAAAGAATCAGTAATTGCATTCAAAGTGAAATTCCTAGTTCAACTTGGACATAACCTTAAATTCGGATGTTTTATTTGAAAATTTGTAAAGGAAGCAGTAGTGGGCTATGCCTGTTGTATCTTTACTTGATTGTGTTTTATGTTATGAATAAATGAAATGAATAAATTGTTTTTTAAATTTTGGATTTTTCCAACACACTTGAGAAACTTTTTATTGTAAATTTAACGACTTGCAGCGAATTTTCAATAGTGAATAAATTATAATTCAAGGCCTTGAAGATGAGTTTCCATAACTCGAAAACGTTCCGCCAAGAGTGTGTACAATAGTTATTTATTCACAATTAAAAATTGACTGCAAGTCGTTAAATTTACAATTAAAAGTTGAGTTTTTATGTGAATTTAACGACTTGCAGTCAAATATTCATCAAGAAAAAGTATAATTTACTTACTCTGTAGGCCGAGCGCTTAAAAAAGTTAATATTAACTAAAAATTAACCTAAAAAAAGTTAATATTAACAACGCAGTTCGTCATGGAACAAGAAATCTAGAAATTAGAAGTTTTTTTTTACAAATCGTTATTAAACAAGAAATCCAGGAATATAATTCAAGACCTTGAAGATGAGTTACCATAACTCAAAAACGTTCAGCCTAGAGTGAGTACAATAATTATTTATTCACAATTAAAAATTGACTGCAAGTCGTTAAATTTAAAATAAAAAGTTATTATTTACAACGCAGATTGTTATTGAACAAGAAATTGAAGACTCTAGAAACTTTAGACTCTAAAATCATTACAATAACTTTGAATTTGGGGAGTGATAGCCGCGAGGCGTAGTAGGTATCTGTTCAATCAGATAGAGATAAGCTGCGTTCTCGTAGGTCCTGTTTGTAACGGTGACCAATTAGATTGGCCAGCAAAAAGGACACTGTTCTCTGCTGTAAAATCACTTCCCGGTGGTTCGGAACCCACCTAAAACTGTAGGTCCAACTCATCAATCACCATCATCCAACTCATTACCCACGCACAAGTCTCAGACCGATGTGGGCTTCATCCTCATAGAAAAAAATTAAACAGTAGACAACAGGTCCTACAAAATAATCTTAATTTATTATCAATTAAGATACATACATGTTAATCATTATTAAATTAACGATTAACAATGATTGTAGGCATACAAAGTACATAGATGTTTTAGTGTTAGCCAAAGTGAACGTTAATCCCTGTATCTGATCCTATTCAGTGGATAGAGCGTTAGTCGGTTTCTGGTTACTGAGCCATCATATCAATGCTCCTAATCACTTAGTAGCATTCATACAATTAATAGACACTACACCTCTACAGATAATGACATCAACTCAATGATGCTGCTGGCTTTCCAAGCAAAGCGAGCACTGAGGTGGCATAGTTTCAACCTACTGATGATGATGATGATGATGGTAGTGATGACGTTATCGCTTGGGTGTGCACTCACGTGCGTGTGTCACCTTGTGTATCAGTGTTTGTGACTTTTAACAACCGCCAACATGGAAAGCTAGTGAACTAATGAACAGGACTAATAGGATTAATCACTCGTTGTTTATCCATATAGGAGCCCAATGGAATTATGTTGGGGTTTCTTCCACCAAAATGGAATTCCTGTGAGGATAATCATGCAAAATCTAGTGTATCATTTGTAAATGATACTGTATCATCCCATAATATACAGTAGAAACAATTAGTCTGGGCGCACGGCCGTTTGGTAGTCAGCCATGGCGAGGGGAGTGTTTATCGCTCATTTCTAAAAACATATGGCCCGTGCGACGCTGCAGATGTCTTCAAGGTCAACTAGTCAACTTTTACAGGACGGCTAGTAGTGAGCTCAGAGCCACGCGCCCAGACTAATTGTTTCTACTGTAGTTTTGAGTGGGTTCTGTAACCTGCTCAAAATTTTAAATTAACAAGGAAACTATTCTAGAATTGAATAAATTCTCGAATTATCTGTTCAATTCTAAAATTCCTAGTCTACTCAGGGGTGTATATATTCGTTCATAATCTAGTGTATCATTTGCAAATGATACTGTATCATCCAGGGGGACCCCCTCCCTAAATTAAGCAACCAAATTTTGTAAAACAAACTTCTAAACAACACAAATTTGTGTTTTCAAATATTGAATTTGCTGAAGCCCTTTAAAAATAATTATATTTCAAGAACCTGATGTCATTTAATCAAGTCAGTTTCAAGTACTGTAACTGACAATTCAACAAACTGACAAATAATACAGAAACAGAATTTATTAATATTTCAAATTCCCCAAAGTGCTATATCTTTTTTTTTGTAGATTACGTCTTGGAGACTCCAGTTAAGGAGTATAAGTCAAGTCAGATCAACAATATTATATACTAGATACCATATAATTACTATATCAATTAGCTGAGGTGAGAGTTAATTTTGATGTGAAAGGAACTCTTGTTCCTAAAAAGCTTTATCAACTAAATATTGAAGACTTATACTGAAGACTTCCGCAATGGCGGATATTGACAACAGAATTGGAAAGCTGATGGAAATCGATGAGTGCTACTGTACAAAAATATCTGTCACCACCGTGAATTGAACCGCAGACCTTCCAATTGCTGGTCGGGTGCCTCAAACCACTACTATAGTGACCCTTCTGCACAGCAGCACTCATTTTATACTTGGTCATATCGGCTCGTATCTCACAAGATAGTTTGGAGTGACTGACAATTGTGATTTAGTAGATTTTAAGCATAAATTAATAATGAAGTAAGTTTACAGTGAATAAAAACACTTACCTTATAAGTGTGTGTCAAACATACATCGTAAGTGTTCATATTCACCACAAAAGTATATCATTATAAATTTATCTGTGATGTTTTCCATGACGAAACACTTGATGAACAATCTAATATCAAAACTGACTGTATTTCAATTAAATATGTGATTTACACTTCAACTGGAGATACTGGAGGAATGCATTTCACTCCTGAAAAGGTTGCCGAAGATTCTTTTCAGGAGTGAAATGCATTCCTCCAGTATATCTCCAGTTAAAGTGAGTGTAAATCATAATTATATGTAATTGAAATACAGTGTCAGTTTTGATATTAGATTATAATTTTTTGTTTAAATATATCAGTGAAAAAGAAATATTGAACTGCAGCATATAACTTTTGGTAATATTGGTAAATTTAACACTTGCTTATACGTGTGATAGCTATTTCGCATTAGTGTTATGCTTCCTCAGACACGGTTGGAGGTCTTATTTCAGCAGTAAGTATTATCAACAACTGTTTGTGTTTAAATACCAAGTGTAGTGAAAAAGTAATGTGGAACTACATCATCTAATTTAGTATAGTTTTTCTTTGCTATTTGAATGTTGTGGACTGCAAAAGTGATTCTGCTAAATATTCTTATTGTGTGATATGATATCAAGCTATAAATTATTGTCTTACGGTGGAAATAATCTTAGGATATTACGAGGATAGGGTTGAACTGAGATCCGTGGTGTTTTCCATGACGAAATACTTGATGAATTATCTAATGTCAAAACTGACACTGTATTTCTATTTAATATATGATTTTCACTCACTTATGCTAGAGATAGATACTGGAGGGATGCATTTCACTTCTAATGAGAAGTGAGGCTGATTATGAAGCTTCTCTTTAAAAGTAAAATGTATCCCTTCAGTATCTCCAGTATAAGTGAGTGAAAATCATATATTAACTAGTATAAGTGATTGTAAATCACATATTAAACAGAAATACAGTGTCAGTTTTGTTATTAGATTGTACTGAGAATTCAAAATCCATGACAATCTAAATTATATCATTTGATGGCTTACAATAAAATGCTGAGTTTTACTTTCAACTTACACAAACGAGGTGGAATTTTACTTTCAAACAGGGTGGAAAAAATAGTCCAATGATATTACTGGGATAGAATTCAAAACCCATGACCATCTAAATTATTATTTAAATTGATGGCTTACATACTGAATTTTACTTTTAAACAACATATGCTGCAATGCGCTCTCCAAATAACTATGCACAACTTGGGGTTTGACTGGATATCAAACAGTAAATTAATATATTCAATGAACAGTTTAATAATATATTCAACTTTTGATCAACAGTTTTGAATGTGTTCTTAAAATTATTATTACTTTGAACTGGGTTTTTGGAATTTAGTGTTCTATGTCTGTATAACGGAAGTATTTGGAATAATTTTCAACATTGAAATGATTTTTGAAGTTAATTAATTATCCTTTATAACTCACTGCAAATAGAGACGTATTATAGCTGTTTGCTCTGCTAAATATTAACAGAAATGTGATTGCGAGATGTCCAGTCTTTAGTTTGATGTGTAATGTTTTTGAAGAGTTTTTGTACTACTATTTAAAGAAGACTACCCACCGTTTAGGACAGATTCTCTGTGCTACTGTGCACTTGTTGTCCAGTTTAATTTCCTTTAGAGCAAACGTACCCACTTGTAATTTAAAACTCTGACTACGTACTACATCATTTAATAAATTCTTATCATAGAAAAAACTGTTGGAGTTTCTTCCATTGCAGAACTAAAATACAAAAACAATGTTCACAATAAGCAATTGCCCCATAATTAAGTTTAGTTACTTCAAATATTGAATCTTCTACAAACTAACCGTTAATTTTTTTGTAGAATACGCCTTGGAGACTCCAATTAAGGAGTATAAGACAAGTCTAATAAAAAATTATATACACTAGTTACCATAATTAATATGTCAATAATTAGTTGAGGTGAGGCTTAATTTTGATGTGGAAGGAACTCTTGTACACTATAAAAAGCTTTATCAACTAAATATTTGTTCAATTGTTTTTTATATATTTCTATATTTTCAAGACTCTTTGAAAACTACGGTAGCTTGTTGTAGAGTTTGCTACCAATATAACTAGGTTTTTGTTTGAATAAGCTACTATTGTGACTCACCAAGTGATAATCTCCTCGGCTTCTTGTATTATAATCATGTACGTCAAGATTTTGGTTAATATCATTCGTTTTTACATATAAAGTAGCTATCATGAAGTCCTAGCTTAAATAATATTTAATCTGGTGAGTCATACCCGTGAAAGAGATGATACAGTATTCTGTCATCTTCAATCCTCTAGCTATCTCTATCTTTCATCTCTTATTCTGACAGAACAGAATTTGATATTTCAAGAAGTAAAGAATATTTTCACCGTGATTTTTCTCTCGAGTTCTTCAAAACTCGTCTTGTTAAACGATCTGCAGAAAAGTATGTACTCAACATCGATATTTCGTATCAGCTCCCTGAGAAGCAGCAGAGTCGATTGAAGCTTTTTCATTTTCGTTTTGTTGGTCGATGAAGTTCACAGTTTACTGACAGACGGACTCATCACTTTCATCAGAACACTTTTCTTCTCTCTCACTCTGTTTCTCTTACTTTCGCTCTTTCTCTCTACCTCAGTCACTCTTTCTCTTCTTTTCACACCCTCTCTGTACACCAAAAGCAAGAGCAAACACTCGAAAAATGCTTTCTTTTCTTACTTATTGCAATCTGTGATGTTTTCCATGACGAAATACTTAATGAACAATCTAATATTAAAACTGACACTGTATTTCACTTTTAAATAATTTTTTACTCACATATATTGCAGATGCTTGAGGAATGCATTTCACTTATGAAAAGGCTGACCAGGCTGACGAAGCTTCTTTTCAGAAGTGAAATGCATTCCTCAAGCATCTCCAATATATGTGAGTAGAAAATTATTTAAAAGTGAAATACAGTGTTAGTTTTAATATTAGATTGTTCATTAAGTATTTCGGTTCCATTATTCATCACTTTCTCTCTCTCACACACACACACACACACACACACACACACTCTCTCTCTTATTTTTCAGTCTCTCCTTCTCTTGCTCTTCTCTATTTACTATTTCGTTCTAACTTGTGGACGTTTAATAGTATACCGAATATAATAAGGGGGAAAAATTCCAGTTTTAAATATGGAGATAAACTGGTGAATCTTGATACAGGATCGTACGAAATTGATAATATAATAAGCGCTATAAAGTTGAAATTGAACTTGAGCGATGAGAGTCTTGTTATACAACCGAATAATAACACTATGAAAGTTGGAATTTATTCCGATAAACCAGTAGATTTAACTTTTGACGATTCAATTGGTAAGACACTTGGGTTTGATAAACTTCTACTCGAAGCAAATACATGGCATTATTCAAATCATTTAGTCTCGATCAGTCATATTAATACAATCGTGGTGTCATGTAATTTAGCATGTGGAAGCTTCGCTAACGGAGATGAAAAGCATATTATTTACGAATTTCTGCCGAGGGTACCGCCCGGTTATTTGATTAATGAAACGCCCGCAGAAATTATATATGTACCTCTCAATACTCGCAGAATTCAGTTTATTAATGTGACGGTAACCGATCAAGATGGATCACTTATCGATTTTCGAGGGGATAGTATAACTGTGAGGTTACATATTCGTGAGAAAAGTTAGAAGATGGGTTTTATTGTATTCAATGCCGTACCTAAGCGTCGAGATGAGAACAGAGAAAGCGTCAGTAGGAGTTTAAGCTCAGTAGCGTTAACACCTATGTTAACGCCGAAAAACAGATTAACAGCTAAAAACGCGAGAATACTAGAAAAATTGGGATTTATAGTTAATTGGAAAAATGTCGGGAGCCGCAATAAGTGAAATTCTAGATGTCGATAGTCAAATTCAATTTTACTCTGATATTACTAAGTACGAATTTCACACGCACACAACATATTCTGGACAGAAACTAGGTAATTCGGATGAAGTAAGGCTTCCTGTAAATCAGCAGGATATATACACACTGCCTTGTAAATCCTTTCTATTTATTGAGGGGAGTGTTAAATGTACAAAGCCTGGTGCGAAACCCGAGGATCCGCCAGTGCATGCCGAATATAAACTTGTCAGCAACATGGTAGGCCATCTGTTTGATGAGATACGTTATGAATTGGCGGGACAGCAAGTAGCGAAATCGAGACTTGTCGGAATTACGTCTACAATTAAAGGATTGCTTTTGAAAAATGTTTTCGATACAAATACATACCAATTGGCAGGATTTGATAGAGATGGATATAAGTTGACGGATAATAAATTCATTTTTTGCGTACCGCTGAAACTTTTGTTACCATTTTTCGAAGATTTTCAACGAATAATTTTAAACTTGAAACAAGAGCTTGTATTATTGAGAAGTGCGTCGGATCTAAACTGCGTTGAATCGGCTACAGGAACAAATGTTTCTTTAACAATTGATAAACTACAGTGGAAAATTCCGTACATCCATTTGGAAGATCACGTAAGGTTGAAATTTTTGAAATTACTCGATTCTGATCGTCCTTTAAAACTTGCGTTTAGAAGATGGGAGATTCACGAATTTCCAAACATGGCGACATCGAGAATTCATTCGTGGGCGATAAAAACATCATCGCATTTAGATGTTCCACGCTATGTAATTTTAGCCTTTCAAACGGCTCGGAAAAATGCTATTAATAAATCAATGTCTGATTTTGATTCGTGCGAGTTGTATAACGTTAAATTATTTCTAAACAGTCAATATTATCCCTATGATAATTTGTTGGGGAATAAGCAGATAATGTACCGTATGTTTTTAGATTTCGCGCCGAGTTACTATAATCGCACTATAAATGCAGAACATGGGAACGCTATTGATTTTAAAGCGTTTTGCGAAAAATCACCAATAATTGTGATTGACTGTTCACACCAATCTGACCATTTGAAAACATCCACAGATATAAGATTAGATATGGAATTTAGTAAAGAACTACCAAACTCGACTTCGGCATATTGTATTCTTATAAGCGATTCAATAATGGAATACACGCCTTTAACCTCATTAGTTAGAGAAGTACAATAAATTGCCGGTAGGGGGATGTTTAAAAGGTGAAATGTAAAAAATAATTTATCATTCGTGTGGGCGTGTGTGAGAGAGCAACATGTCCACTTCTTCGCTGTTTCAAGAGGCGATTGGAGATTTTGAGGCTAGTGAAGACGGAAAAACACGTACAGTGGGAATACAGTGTGACATGGAAGAAAAGAAGAAGAAGAATTTTACCGTTGCGGATCTACACTGGTTTAAGGGAGATAATAATCAAATAATTTTAAAAGAATTCGCGCTGGTTGATCGGGCTGGTAATTATGTGGTACTACACTTTAAACCGCCTTTTCCGAAATCTACTTTGAGCTGGAAAATGTTTCGCGAGGCTACCTGGTTAGAACAACATTATCATAAAATATTATGGGATGAGGGGGAGACGGAGTTTACAGATTCATTGATAAGAGGATATCTCGGCGCGTATGATTGCATTTTTACAAAGGGAACAGAAAAAGCGGCATTTTTGAAAAAGTATCATAATGATGTATGTTGCATACCGGAATATTACGCGAAACCTAATTTCACAAAGTTTAAAGATACGTGGTGTTTTGAGGTTTGTAACATACACAAAAATGTAGAAGGTGGGAGATGCGCTCTAATAAGTGCACAACATTATTTGCAACTATTAACATCTAACACGCATCCAAAGATAGGAGAGGAGGGGGATTATACTTGTGAAAATAATCGAATGAAAAGTATGAGGAATTGTGCTTTTTATAGTAGAACAAGCAAAAGAAATTATGCGAGACAAGGATTTTACTATGATGGAAAAAAGGTCATATGCGTTTACTGTGGTTATGAGTTGGAATCACACAAAGTGAGAATTTGTAGCGTGGGCGTTGGTAGGAAACCTATCAATTTTTCGGTATTAATCCCGCTGTATAAATAATTAGTTGTAGATAATGGATCCTCAGAAGTGGATGTGTGCGGATAAAGAATTAGAGAACAAATTACGAGAATATCTGCAGTGGTTTGATTTGTGTGAGGATGCCATTAGAAATTCTACTCGTGAAAACATTGGACTTGCGAGACAGTTGAAACAAATTTTTTTAAACAGTGTAAATTTGAATGATGTTTACGAATATTTATCCTATTATAGGCCGCATAGGCTTTGCGTTAAAAAATTATTACAAATTGAGGAAGAAGCTACAAACTGCGCTTGCGCAAACAGTGTTGGGGAGAATGCATAAAAGGAGTGAAATTGAGAAGCTTGAATCATTAGGAAAGATGGGACGGTTCTGCGTGGACGCATTCAACGCTTTGGCACGTGAGGTGTTGCCTCTAGAATCAGTACCTCTCGGTTCGTATCTGACTGTTGAAAGCGCAATAATTTATGGTACAGGCAGAGTGTTACTAAATCTCGACGATCCCGACAGTGAGGGAGACTCTTATTTCGATTTATTACTATGTGATAAATTTAAAAGCGTATTAAATAATGAGAACTTGACAGATTTTAACAAGAGAAATTTTGTATTAATATGCGAACATGAGAACGGACAAGTAGAGTTGAAAGAAATGTAAATTTTTACAATGGGTTTTTCTCCATAGCACAGGTTTATGTGACCTAGCCCTGTGCGAACCTCTTTTTACCCAAATAAAAAAAAGAGTGACCTCCAATAAGGCGGTGAGGTTGACGTTCCTTTGGAGGCTTTTTCTAACTAACAAACCGCCGGTCATTCAGTATGTGTTTAACTATCATAGAGGAAGGATGCGATGCTACAGCTATACAAAATTTAAAAAACTATCCCGTTTACTGATGGCTATTTCAGTAAGCGAGTTTGATATAATTGCAAAGCATATTAAATTTCCAACCGAGGCAGATGATGGAACTTTGTCTGCAACAAAAACTGAGAATTTCTGCTATCCTATTTTATCTGAAATATATGATCTCCTAGATATAGTTATAAGTGAGGAGGGTCATTTGCACTATGGGTGTTCTAACAATTCCTCCATACAAATTATTTCAGATACAAACGAACTTTGGGATGCTCTATATGATTTAGCAGATAAAAAATGTAAAAAATTTCAATCATGAGGGGGAAACCAACATTGTAATAGGCATGTTTATTCATGCAAAGGTTAATGACCTGAAAAGTACACCAGCATTCTACACCTATTTGTGTCTAACAACATTTAATGATGCTAAATGCGATTATGTGTGTTGGGTTTGCCTAGAAACCGTGTTACTAATAGCAGGTGCCTATGAATCTATTGGAGGATCCAGTTTCACTTGCACACCTCAAAAGGTAGTGCACGTGATTCAAAAGGTAGTGCACGTGATTCAATAATACCATGTTTTGGTCATTCAGTTTACTTATTGGTATAGCTATAGATGAGTTTAATATTATTGCAAAGCATATTTGAATTTTCAACCGAGGCTAATGAATGAGCTGAGAGAGAGTGAGAGAGAAAGCCTCTCTCTCTCACACAGACAGGTTAAAACATGTTTGTGACCTTCAAATGAGCTGAGAGAGAGTGAGAGAGAAAGCCTCTCTCTCTCACACAGACAGGATTATTCATGCAAAGGTTAATGACCTGAGAGAGAAAGTGGGGGTCGGATTATTTGAGCAAACAGCATGGGGTATTGTAGAAATAACCTCTCTTTCAAAAAGAAAGAGAGAGAGGATTATTATTCCACAGCTTAATGAGTCACATAAAAAAAACTTGTGCACGTGCTCTGCTTTTAAACGTTATGAAATAGTTTTTTCACAGCAGGGGGCGGAAGTGTTATTAATATCTGAAGCACTGTCCGGGGCTGGGGGGCAGGGGGGTATATTAACACTGCACGTGCGAAAGAGAGAGAGAGGGCTTTGAGAATCACAGCAGGAGGTAGCAGGTGTGCAGCCTCAATTAATAGCTAAATCTGGCGGCGGGGGCTGATGCTATTGCAAATATAGATATAGTAATTGCAAGCAGGTATATATAGATATACAATTGCAAGCATGTATATATAGATATAAAGCTGTATGTTCTATATTTATTGGGAACCTTCTGTGAGAGGTGGGGTCAGGGGGGATAGGTCCTCTCTCATTGGTGCTTGCGGGGGGTCCCCCTTTAATCTATTGGGAATAAAGTGGGGACACATAGGGAAGGGGGTATGTGACCTTAAAAACAAAATGGCTGACTGCGACAGGGGGGAAGGGGTAGGTGTTTACAAAATGTCTGACCTGGGGGAGGGGGAAGGGGGGTGGCCACGCCCCCCTGTCTTCTGATTGGTCGCGGCAGTATTCTCGATAACCCCTACTGGTGACAGTTAACATTGAAACCTAATTACAAGCCACTAATACTGGGGTGCCCAACTGTTCTCGTAGGCGAGCCACATCGGGATTTTTTCCCCCATTTCCACATTTGGGGGGGGGGGAATTTCAGTTTTTTTATTTTGACAGGGTCAACATTTTCAACTTTTTAAATGTTAATAAGTGTTCTACTTACTAAATGTAATTTGAACGCTTTTTGATACCGTAATTCACCGGTATTTGGGGGGGGGGGGGGGTGAAAAACAAAACCACGTTCAAAAATGGGGGTCTAAATAAATTTTAAACTTTTTGTTTGTGAGTAATTTAGGTTTTTTGATTGGAGGTGTGAGGCAAGTAAGGGAAGTTCAATATACATTGTTACCACTAGAAAAGTCAAACGGGTTAGCGAAAATTTCGAAAACTTTAAAAAATGTTTTATTTTTATATTATTTTGTAGAGGATAAATAAATAATATAGGCATTAGGCATTGCAAAGTGAGCAAAATATGTATGTGAAGTTGTTTCAAGAAATCATCCTCTCGTAGAGGAGAGGTGCTTAAAATAAAAAGTGACATGAAAAATATTCTGACTTTCTGTTGAATAAATTTTATAGGTTTTTGGGATTGTAAGTAAGTTGAATAACTTAACAATTTGTTGAATGTAAGTAAGAATGTCAGTACATTAGGAAAATTTCGATGCACAGTCTTGGATTATCCGCGGGCGGGTTTTGTAGCGGTGAAAAGTCCGTATAAATATTCAAAATAAAAATCCAAGTATTATTATTTCTTTAGTATAGAATACGTATGATATATCGGGTCCTTCAATACTCCGTTGAATCGGTGTATTTGTTTCTTGAAACAGTTTTACATTTTTTTTTTGTCATTCAAAAGAGGTGTGTAATAGTCGGTGTTCAGTCGGCCTAAACGGTAACATAAAATTATTCCTAGAAAAAGTTAACGGAAGTAAACACGTAGATGGAAATGAAACTTCCTCAAAATGTTAAATTTAGATAAAATATTGTAGAAACGTGCTTACCAGAAATCATTTTCTGGTTATTTTTTTAAATTATAAATATGCCTACTCTAACTTTCATCCATAAATTTATTAAAGTAAACAACTAAAACATGAAACATTTGAAACTAGAGACTATAATCTATTTAACAATTAATTTTTACATTATTTTTTTTAACCACCAAAATTATGACTATTATTCATGTTCTTATTGGAAAAGTACAGGAACTCTAAGCGTTGAATGTATAAAATTAATATAATTATTGATTACGAAATATTTATTAGAACTTGCAAGAAAAACTCCACGAATAAGTTATAAACCTATCAAATCAACAGAATTAGAAACTTTGAATTTAAATTTAAAACTTTAAATAACTAGCAATGTTATCCATTTATTTAGCAAACTAAAAAATGTAGATGTGAAATGTAGTGTAATACTAGTATTTAGAAACTTTTGAAACAAAAATATTTTAATTGAGTATTTTTATAAAAACGAAAAAAATGGCTAAAAAATTGGAACTATTAACTATGAATTTTTAGTTCCAATAAAAAAATTATTTCAACTTTATCGGCAAAATTGTGCTATTATCTCATGACTATAAACTGACTAACGTTAACAAGTAACAACTTGAAGGAAGATTCCGAGTTGCGCTCATCGACAGAAAATACCAGGCAGCTTGTAGAATACAGATGCGAATGCAGAATGCAGAATATGAGAACAGCGCCAGAAGTGTGAATAGATGACGAAGCATAGTTGTATACGCACAGGAGCGAGCGTGCGCGTGTACATGTGTGAGTTTATGGAGGGAATCTCAACAGACGTTGATGACAAGCGCTTGTGGCGCTATACCTACGCATTCTAGCGTGTGTTTGTGGAACTAGCGTGATCGGTCTGGTTACTTTGTCTGTGCTGTAGGTCTACTTACACAAACAAAATCCAAAAAAATTCGACTTTCTTTGGATTATTGAACGTTTTTAAAGTTCACTTGATTGATTAAAGATTTTATTCCTCATAGTTTCACAAATCTGTACAACAATACAATTTAGACAAAAATGCATATCAGAGTTTGATTTCCGTTTTGTTTGAATTCTTTGTTTTTTTAGTTTAAATTTTTTATATTTTATTTTTATTTTGAGTATAGTGTATTACCCATTTTTTTTTGTTATTTTATAGTTGGGGGTATCAGCCTGAACGTGTATATAGGAAAGAGTCAACATAGGCAACAGTGGCCAGTGCGTAGACTCGAGTTGATTAACACTGTTATCTATTTTACATGTCACTAAAAATTCAATATTTCTTTGAAACAGATTAAAAAAACAATAAAAATCCAAATTATAGAAAAATAGCAGAAAAAGAAAAAAGGTTGAATAAATACAAATTTAAAGAATACTACAATAAGTGATAATGTTGAATATCTAGAGAATAGCGATTAGGATAGCTTAATTGAATTCATTACCCAAGGATAATGAAGATAAAAACTATGTAATGAACAAAAAAATAAACTACATATGCCTTAATAACTTGAAAAAGAGTGAAGAAGAAAGGTAAGTATAATTATACTGAACATCTGAAACTTCTTAATTGATATTCTTGCATTGAGAAGAATGTGTAATAATTAATTTATTCATTTATTGTGACAAATTTACAAAGAGTATGAAGGTGCAACAGACTCAAGTCCAAAACTGTTCCCTTCACAAATTTTGAATATGTTACATTGTCCAAAACTTTGAGGTTAACACAGGCTAAAAATTTAAGATATGCTGAAAACCTTCACTCGAAAAATAATAAAATGAATCTTCTCACTTGACCACTATTAATTTAAAAGTTCACTTGAAACGGAACACTAAAAACATTTAAAAATAGTTAATAATATTACATTTTTATAAAAACTTTTGAGTCGAAAAATATTATCTGGTTGCTATGGTAAACAACAACTTGATAATGTACTTGAAAGAGAAATTTGAACCTAAAATTTGGATTACACCAAATTGGATTACACCATGGCCGACTCTAGTGAAGGCCGGAACGCTGAAAACCGGCAACAGCGCATTGAAGGCCGACAATTTGAACATACGGTTCAAAACAAAAATTTTAAATGTATGCATATTATGCTTTAAGCTGTTTAGTCTGGACCTCATCCTTGGCAATGGTTTAAAGCGCTTTACTTTATGCCATCTAATTAGGCAGCTCTGAAAAATGAAATATATTGCGGTGTTGCCAGGTATGAGACAAAAATTGCGGTGTTGCCAGGTATTAGACAATTCCCGCAGCTGATAGTATAGAATCACTTAGCTCAATGCACGAATTGACAACACAACTCGTACCGTGTTGCCTAGTCTACAAGTTCAACCTCTCTACTATTATCCGGTATGTCCTTATGCACACATAACAATGTCAAGCAGCCAGTCTAGTTTCTGATAGCTCCTCAAGTAAGATCTCAAATATTAAAAATTAAAAACTACCGCTCAGCAGTATGGTACACATAGTTACTGACAGAGTGGCCAAAATTTGCAGGTGTTTGCTTACAGAGTGGTACATTTTTGTATATTACCAAAGCTTCCAATGCACTGATTTTTTAAATTTTCTGTTTTTAAAAATGTTGTATGTTGAATACTCTCCTGTAATTTGATTCAATCTTTTTTTAAATAAATTGTAGATTGATGTAAAACAAGATCTGTAACCCTAACATTGCCTGGTAAAACGTCCTTGAAAACTTCTGGAGGTCAGTCCCGCTCGTCCCCCCACGGTGCGCCCCTGGTGGGAAGTAGCTTGTTGCATCTTTGCGTGATTGTGTTTTTGTAAAGGAAGAATAAATAATTAAATTTACCAATTTCACATGTAAGTGATTAAAAATAATATTATATGCGATATTAATACATACATATACAATATATATATACATATATATGTATATATATACATACATACAATCAGTATTATACATACTGCATATCAATCAATCAAATTTTATTTAGCACCAGACAGTTTACAAAATTATTATAATTCTAAAAAAAATCTTTAATAATTAGTAACTAGAACAATCAATTCTACAAGACAAATTTTACAACTATGATATTGAAAATGTCAAATAAATTACTGCTCACGAAGAGGACTATGATCCTTTATTTATCAACAGGAGCAATATATTCATGCTCTTGTAACAATATAGAATCAGACATACACACTCTCACACACATGTATATGGAAATAATTCTAATATATAATTAATTGGAATGAAACAACCGACACCTAAACCACTTTTATGACATGATCCGACAACATACGATTAAGAAAATTATGAGTTACTATGTGATAAACAATTAAAAAGCATAAATAAAACAATATGGTATGTTAAATTAAGCTCGGAACTATTCAAACTTCTTTAGTGTCAGACTCAAAAGCCACTTCTTCAAGTTAGTTTTAAACTACACCAATGAATTCAATCGTGCAATCCTCATGGGAAGCAGATTATAAAATATTTGTAGCCCAGAAACACAAAGCACTTTTTAAAAATTGTATAAATAGGCCTGGGTACTCTCAAAAGTTAATTTGCATAATTGTTTCAATGCTATTGCATAGATTGTAGACGTAAACAATGCTATTTAAACATATTGTTTTATGTTCTCTGGTCTTCGGTAGAGGGGATGACCAGTAAAAGAATAAAAAACTAAGTGGTGCTTTTACATAAAACGGCGAAGTTTGTATGAAAAATGAGAAAGAAAATGGAAAGAATATGGAGAGAGAAGAATGGAAAGCATGTATAATGAAATGATGAAAGACTTCCACAATATTTGTAAATGGTTCCTGGTTGAACATACTGTTAAGCTTACAATTCGCAAAGATGGCGAACAACAGCTTGAAGATGTGGATAAGCATTCAACTCGTCCTAAAGTGACAAAGAATGAGTTGAGAGCTCTGTTCTCTCGAGAAAGAACCATCTTCCTTCTTCACACTCAAGGAGCTTTCTTCAAACACCCAGAAGACAACTCAATTTTATCTCTACAAACCATCTGGCACTGGAATAATCAATAGGAATCTCCAGGACCCAGTTATTCTAAGATATATGCATCTAGACAAGCCTTCATATATTCTTTTTTATATTGAAAATATGAGAAAAAATAAAATAAGATAGAAAAAGATAAAAGAATAATAATAAGTCTGCCTTTTATATATACATTGAAGAGATAAATAAGATGAAATATGATAACAAAATCATGAATAATAATAAGACTTGAAATTGTCACAACCACATTTATCGAGAAGTGAGATACTAGTTTCGGTTGTCACACCATTATCAATCTCAAACAATCTCAGTTTTTTTGAGAATGATAATAGCGTAGCAACCGAAACTAGTATCTGGCGGTTTTCAATAAATGTGGTCGTGACAACTTCAAGTCTTATTATTCATTATAAAAAATAATAATAATAAGTTTGTCTTTTATATAGTCTGTCTCTTACATTGAAGAGATAAGAAAATAATATGTAAGTTAGTTAATACGATAAAAAAAGAATAATAATAATACTTGAAGTTGTCACAACCACATCTATTGAAAACAGTTGGATCCTAGTTTCGGTTGTTACACCTTATCAATCTCAAACAAATTACAACTAAAGTACAGAGTAGCTTAATATGTACTAAACACGAAATGATAATATTGGTTGAGGGAGAAAGTGCCCCTGATAGACTGACCTTCATTGAAGGTCTGTGATTGGCTGAAGGCCAAAACAAGACACGCCCATTGGTGGGAGGAGCAAAAAGCAAAAATAAGTGTCAAAATCATGAACGTGTGGCTTTTATTAGAGGGGAGACCCATACGGGTGGTTCCATCTCGCCGTTTGAGTCACAATTACGGTGGACCTACAATTTCAGGTGGGTTCCGAACCAACGGGTAAGTTATAGTAATGTTTATAAGATATTTTATAGAGATAAGAAAAATGATACCAAGAAACAGGCACGTCTGCGAATGTGATTGACTTGCTTAAGTTCTGAGTAAAATACTAAAATAATAAGTAAACTTCCACTTCCCAAATTGAATAAAGCCAAGAATTTTTTTTTTCATTTTTTATTTTAATTTTATTATGTCATTTATTTATTTACTCATGAGAAGATTCAAAATCACTCAAATAATCTGCTACACAGATCGTGAATCGTGATGAATTGATAAACGTTTTATTAATTTTAATAAGTTATCAATTCAAAAATATTGCATCCATCATATGAATTAATTATTATTTAAGATCGAATTACAGATGATGTTAATCAAATCTGAAAAAAATTATAGAGATTAATATAATTTATTGTAAAAGACTTCTGTTGATAGCTATTACTAGGTACTTCTAATTATTCGAATTAATAAACTGATTAGTACAAAATAGAAATGTCCATTTACATGAAAATCACTCACAAAATAAAAATACCTTCACCTATTGAAATTCCAATTTCGATAACATTCATTAGTGGTAATACAGATAGAAAAAGGGACAATATTTCTACATAGGGATATTAAACCTTGATTAAAACTCCCTTTCTGTTGCAACATCTAATTAATTTGTAATACCTTAATCCCGTTAGCGTGGAATAGAGAATTAATTTCATTAGTAAGTGAAAAATGCCAATTCAAATTCAAATTCAAAATTTTTTTATTGCCGTGAACAGATACATGTATCGACAAAGTCAAGTTGACAGAAATCATTTAAATATATGAAATTACACATATAAAATTACATATACATATATTACATATAAAATTATGTTGCATTAGACAAGTTGAGCAGAGTGATATAGCTAAAACTAGAAGCTGATGTTTGGATGCTCAAAAAATTCCTCAATTGAATAAAAAGGATTCTCAATAAGCCAAACATCCAATTTTTTAAGAAATAAATTATGGTTATACCTACAAATGCAGTCAAATAATTTATTGTAAACCTTCTTACAAATTACGAAATGGCTATTGATTGATTTACTCAATCTACAATATTGAAAACTCATTTTCTCTTTATTGCGTGTATTGTAAGAGTGGGTATTTTCATTTCGTGCAATTACTGGTAATTTCTTCAAAGAGTATATAGCTAATTCAAAAATGTACAAATTTATAACAGTTTTTATCTCCAGTTGAATAAAAATAGGTTTACAATGATCCAGGGGTTTTGCATTATTCATTATTCTTACAATCTTTTTCTGCAACAACAATATTTCATTAACCCTAGCAGAATTGCCCCACACAAGCAAACAATATTTTACAATAGACTGAAAAAATGCAAAATAAGCCATCCTTACACAGTTCGATGTAACACAATGTTTTAGTCGTCCAATAAGATAGACTACCCTTGAAAGCCTTGTCTTTAAATAATCAATATGTTTTCCCCATGTTAGTTGATGATCAACATGAACCCCTAAAAAACTTACACTATTAACTATACATTGTTCAATATGTTCAATTTCATAAGGCCTAAGGCTAAATATTATATTTTGAGTTTTATTTTCATTTAAAAGGTAACCATTAGCTCTAAACCAGACTCCTGCATCTTCCAAAGAGATATTTACAAGATTTGAGAGTTCTGTAACATCACTTGACACGTTCAAAAAAGTTGTATCGTCTGCATATAAGACTGTCTTTCTCAATACATTGTGAGGCAAGTCATTGATGCTTATCAAAAACAGTAGAGGGCCAAGCACTGAGCCCTGGGGTACACCATACTTTAATTTCACAAGTTTAGACCACTCTCCATTAATACAGACTGCCTGCTCTCTATCCCTCAGATAAGAATCAAATAGTGAAAGTGATCCACCCCTAAAACCATAATAATGAAGTTTCCCCAGCAAATCAGAATGGTCAACGCAGTCAAATGCCTTACTCAGGTCACAGAAAGTGACTTGAGCATAGCACCTGTTCTCAAATGCTTGAATAATATTGGAAACCAAATTGTCAACTGCATCCACTGTTGATCTGCCTTTTCTGAAACCACACTGTACTCCAGATAGCAAGTTGTTTTGTTCCAAAAACTCTGTTACTTGCTCACATATTAAAATCTCTATAAGTTTGGATATAACAGGTACCAAGGACACTGGGCGGTAGCTTTCTGGTTTATCTCTGTCTCCTTTTTTGAATATAGGGCATACCTTAGAAATTTTAAGCACATCTGGGAAAATTCCCTCTTGTAGTATTCTATTGATACATAGTGTAAGAGGAGTAACAATAAAAGGGATTATTTGTTTAAGAAAATTGTTGGACATATTGTAATAATCATCACTGCAGGAATTACTTAAATGTTTTGTGGCTTTTAAAACATCTTTTTCTGAAATGGGTTTCCACTCAATGATCCTCTTAGCGCTCTCATACTGCTATATGTAATTAGCTTCATGTTGCCACTTAGGATGTATGTAGGGGTTGAATCAGTCTTCATTTAAGGAATACTTCATCGTTTAGTTAGAGAAGTGATAGCCGCGAGCCGTAGCAGGTATCTGTTCAATCAGATAGAGATAAGCTGCGTTCTCGCAGATCCTGTTTGTAACGGTGACCGATTAGATTGTCCAGCAAAAAGGACACGTTCTCTGCTGTAAAATCACTTCCCGGTGGTTCGGAACCCACCTAAAACTGTAAGTCCAACCCATCAATCACCATCATCCAACTCATTACCCATGCACAGGTCTCAGACCTATGTGGGCTTCATCCTCAAAAAAAAAAGTTGATCTACTGATTTGCGGTTACTCCACGTACATATCTGATGGTATATACAGTAATTTATAATACGTTATACGTCAAAAATAATATATTTTCCAATAATTCATTGTAAATATAAATTCAATCCATTTGCAACGTTTATCTATTCAGTTTATTTTTTTATGGCATATGATGCCCACATGTGTCTGGAGACTTATGCGTGGGTGAAACGAGGTGAAACTTATGCGAGGTGAATGGGTGAAACATCCATGGCTAAATAAGATTCGAACCCAAGGCTGTAGGAAACGAAGCCAGTCAGAGCCTTATCTTATCTCGGACAAGCGTTCCAACCAACTGCGCTACCAGAGACGCCAAATTAATTAACGTTCCATGCTAACATGCATGAAAGATTTTCATAATATGAAAAATGTTGTTTAATTTCTATTTCAAACTTTATTGAAGTTTATTTGTAGGAAGTGTACACATTTTATGCTAGCAGAAATGAATGTTGCTTAATTCTTTAACATTAAATAATTATATACATTGTTTCACATAGACCTCAACCTGTCAACTTAGTGATTAAAATAATCCACGTTTAGGTTATCGAGTTGATTCAGATATAATAATAATGTATAATAAGACATGAAGTTGTAACAACCACATTTATTGAAAATACTGAGATACTAGTTTCGGTTGTTACACCATTATCAACCTCAAACAAACTAAAACTAACGTACAGAGTAGCTTGATATATATACTAAACAGGGAACGATACTATTGGCTGAGGAAGAAAGTGCCCCTAATAGGCTGACCTTCATTGAAGGTCTGTGATTGACTGAAGGCCCTAAGAAGACCCGCCCACTGGTGGGAGGAGCAACAAGCAAAAATAATAGTCAAAATCAAGAAACCAAAAACCGTGAACACATAGAAAGCAACAAACAAGAACTGTGATGAATTCACAATGTTTTTGAACTTCGCGCTCAGGTACACTCTTTTGTTGGCAGTTGCTAGGTACATTTTTTTAAATTTTATGGCAACCATTTGAAATTTTGTATATAAATTTCTGTGAATTGGAATTAATTATTAACATTAATATTTGACTTGCTCTTAGTGTATTAAAATTAATAAATATAAACTAATGTAAATCAATATTGCACTTAATGAGAAATGTGTGATTTAGAAGGCTGCCTAGCCATGGAATCATACGAGGTGGCGTGATCTCCAGTTCTCGTTTTTTATTGGTTAAGTCAAGAAAAAATGTGAGTGTTTTGTTAAATCTTGCATCTCGATCAGTTAGCGTCTTTTTTAGTTGGCTTGGCTTGACTTCTTGATGACTTGAGCTTACGAAGGGAGGACAATCAATGGAGTAGAAATTAATTTTTTTTGATTTATGATGAGTTGAGGATTTTAATTTTTGCATTTTGAAATGTAGAGTTTTAATTACAGTTTGACCTTCCAGTTTTTTTATTTATCTTTTCAAGGGATTGAGTTTGATTAGTCTTCATAAATGTAATTGAATTAAATATCACCACCAAATTTTGGGTAAGTTTTTCAAGTTTCTAATGTCAGTAAATTATCAATTCCTATTGTGTCTTAAAATTGAATTCTGAGATAAATATGTCAGTAATGCAAAGATTTAACCTATAATTACTCTTTAGTTTAATTTCAAAGATTCTTATTTCTAAGAACACTTCAGGTTTCGTTTGAGAAATTCATTTGTCTAAGTTTCTATGTGAAGTATCTAAAGGTTACCGTAGATGGACCATAAAAGTTGTTTTTCTGTTAGTAATTTCGAAAGTAATGTTTTTCCTTTTGAGAAAGCCTTTACTAGTTTGTTGTGATTAAGTATTCTTGGCATGATGCTAAAATTTCAGTAATAGGTGAACTCGATTTAAATAATTATAGAAGATTGGACTTTTCTTTGGATAGGAATTATTTATGTAACATAAAAGATTAGATAGATGAGATAAACTATGAGTGTATTATTTCTGGAACGTTTTACAAGAAATAACTTGAACTATTTAGTGAAAGTAGCAGAGATATCTCTATTTTTTATTGAATGATTTTGTGATCTGAATTTTATGTCTTTAAAATCTGAGTTAGAAAATCAAAATTTAATGAGAACGAATATTTGACCCATAGAGTATATTGTTGTATTCTTTTATTTTTGGTAAATTGTGAAATTGATTTTAGTTTGTAGTCAAGAGAGTAAAGAGCAAATTGTAGGACAAATTGGTTAATTTCAGCAGTGGTCCCAGTTGGAGGTACGAGTTCTGGATCAATTTGGCATCACTAATTACCAGTTAGAAATTTCAACCTGATTTGGGATTACCAGATGAATCCTTAAGTTTGCTAATAAAGAGGCGGAGACAGGAATATGTACCGGTAACTGTAGGATGAGTGTTCTAAGGACCAAATCAAGGTAACATATCAACAATTTCTAGTATTAGTGGGCCCACTCGTCGATAGTGCAATCGATTATATGGACTGACATGAGGACACATTTGGGGGGAAAATTTAATAGTCGAAAATACATCAAGAGAAAAGGTTTATTAGTTAAAAGTTTAAAGTTTGCAAGTGATGTTTGCCTCAGGAAGATTAATTATTAGTAACAAATTGTGACCTTTGATTATTTGATTGATATTATTTTATTGTGATAAATTTCTGTGATATTGTGTTGTATGGTTTTTTGAATATGTTTGGTTTAGACAACGATTTAGGGTTATTTTGTTAAAAAGGAGTAATAAATCTGGAAGGTCATTACTGAAGCTGTGTTTAATTGTCTCTTCCGGTTCTTGTTGATTAGAGTGTTTGGTCAGTCAAGCAAACAGTAAAAATGCTGTTTGGGTAATTTGTTTTATGTTGTCCGTTCAAAATTCAAAATTTACAATTAAAATAAATAAAGGACGGCATAAAAAACTTGGCTCCCCGGCGGGGAATCGAACCCCGGTCAAAAATTCTATAGAATTATATATTTTATAGAGATAAGAAAAATGATACCAAGAAACAGGCACGTCTGCGAATGTGATTGACTTGCTTAAGTTCTGAGTAAAATACTAAAATAATAAGTAAACTTCCACTTCCCAAATTGAATAAAGCCAAGAATTTTTTTTTCATTTTTTATTTTAATTTTATTATGTCATTTATTTATTTACTCATGAGAAGATTCAAAATCACTCAAATAATCTGCTACACAGATCGTGAATCGTGATGAATTGATAAACGTTTTATTAATTTTAATAAGTTATCAAATCAAAAATATTGCATCCATCATATGAATTAATTATTATTTAAGATCGAATTACAGATGATGTTAATCAAATCTGAAAAAAATTATAGAGATTAAAATAATTTATTGTAAAAGACTTCTGTTGATAGCTATTACTAGGTACTTCTAATTATTCGAATTAATAAACTGATTAGTACAAAATAGAAATGTCCATTTACATGAAAATCACTCACAAAATAAAAATACCTTCACCTATTGAAATTCCAATTTCGATAACATTCATTAGTGGTAATACAGATAGAAAAAGGGACAATATTTCTACATAGAATATTAAACCTTGATTAAAACTCCCTTTCTGTTGCAACATCTAATTAATTTGTAATACCTTAATCCCGTTAGCGTGGAATAGAGAATTAATTTCATTAGTAAGTGAAAAATGCCAATGATCCTCTTAGCGCTCTCATACTGCTATATGTAATTAGCTTCATGTTGCCACTTAGGATGTATGTAGGGGTTGAATCAGTCTTCATTTAAGGAATACTTCATCGTTTAGTTAGAGAAGTGATAGCCGCGAGCCGTAGCAGGTATCTGTTCAATCAGATAGAGATAAGCTGCGTTCTCGCAGATCCTGTTTGTAACGGTGACCGATTAGATTGTCCAGCAAAAAGGACACGTTCTCTGCTGTAAAATCACTTCCCGGTGGTTCGGAACCCACCTAAAACTGTAAGTCCAACCCATCAATCACCATCATCCATCTCATTACCCATGCACAGGTCTCAGACCTATGTGGGCTTCATCCTCAAAAAAAAAGTTGATCTACTGATTTGCGGTTACTCCACGTACATATCTGATGGTATATACAGTAATTTATAATACGTTATACGTCAAAAATAATATATTTTCCAATAATTCATTGTAAATATAAATTCAATCCATTTGCAACGTTTATCTATTCAGTTTATTTTTTATGGCATATGATGCCCACATGTGTCTGGAGACTTATGCGTGGGTGAAACGAGGTGAAACTTATGCGAGGTGAATGGGTGAAACATCCATGGCTAAATAAGATTCGAACCCAAGGCTGTAGGAAACGAAGCCAGTCAGAGCCTTATCTTATCTCAGACAAGCGTTCCAACCAACTGCGCTACCAGAGACGCCAAATTAATTAACGTTCCATGCTAACATGCATGAAAGATTTTCATAATATGAAAAATGTTGTTTAATTTCTATTTCAAACTTTATTGAAGTTTATTTGTAGGAAGTGTACACATTTTATGCTAGCAGAAATGAATGTTGCTTAATTCTTTAACATTAAATAATTATATACATTGTTTCACATAGACCTCAACCTGTCAACTTAGTGATTAAAATAATCCACGTTTAGGTTATCGAGTTGATTCAGATATAATAATAATAATAATGTATAATAAGACATGAAGTTGTAACAACCACATTTATTGAAAATACTGAGATACTAGTTTCGGTTGTTACACCATTATCAACCTCAAACAAACTAAAACTAACGTACAGAGTAGCTTGATATATATACTAAACAGGGAACGATACTATTGGCTGAGAAAGAAAGTGCCCCTAATAGGCTGACCTTCATTGAAGGTCTGTGATTGACTGAAGGCCCTAAGAAGACCCGCCCACTGGTGGGAGGAGCAACAAGCAAAAATAATAGTCAAAATCAAGAAACCAAAAACCGTGAACACATAGAAAGCAACACACAAGAACAATACGCAAGTAGGCTAGAATTAAATTAATTTAAAATTAGCAAATTGGAGCTCACTGAAATTCAGTCAAGGTCAACCGAGAAAAATAGGAAAGTACTGCTATTAAAATGTGGGCCAGAATAATGGCAGCCAGAATAATAATATTATTAATAATGGTACTTTCCAGTTTTTGTCGGTTCAGCAGGACTGCATTCCAGTGAGCTTCAATTTGTTAATTTTAAAATTATTTCATACTAGCCTACTTGTGTATTGTGTAACAGTCAAATAAAAAGATATATCTCGAATAAGAACGAGAAAAAACCAAATTTGGCTTAAAAAGTTGTCTTGTATTGTCTGCTAACAAGAAATAATGAAGTCCACTTGAAACAAGAAAAACAAAGAAAGAAAATAACACTTCATATTTTCTCAACAATAGTATTGTTTTTTAATTGTGCCACACTATTAATGTTGAAAATATTTTCGTCCATTTCATTGATAATAATAGAGAGAGAGAGAGAGATTGAGTGTGTGTGTCAGTGTGTATGTGTAAGAGAGAGTGTGGGAGAAGTTGAGAGAGTGTTAGAATGGGGGAAGTGTGTGAGAGATAGAGAGAGTTTGTGTGAGAGAGAATGAGAGAATAGTTGAAGGAGTGGAAGACAAAAAAGAGAAAGTTTAAAGTATAGCAGAAGCTATTGGCTAGAGAGAGTATGAATCAAAGGGTAGTAAGCTAGACAGAGTACGTGTGCACGAGACGGCAGTTTGGCACTGGTACCGAGACTGAGCAGAATAACTAATCAATAAACAAAGAGCGGTCTGCGCATGCGCGTCGACTTGACTGTTCTCAAGGTGAGCCCGAACATAATCAGCAGTGTCATTATCACTATTGTCATCGTCATTGTGTGATGATTTAGGCTGTTTAATTGCTCGCCTCTGTTCCGTTCGGCTTTGAGCACATTATGGTTGAGTCCTGGCTATGTTGGCGCAATGTTTACATGGCTAGTGGGTAATCATTATGTCAGCAATGGGGTGCATCAGATAGATCTCTAACTAGCATGTAATGCGGCTCAGACCATGGAGTTAACTTAATTAGAAATGATGGTGTAATGAATGACTGCTTGATAATGAGCTTAATTAATATCGAAACTATAATTATTATTTGAATGCAGCTATACGTAAAAACGGGTTGAGTGGAGAGGGCCTCGAGTACTAACTCCGCCCTTAATAAAGGCTATTTTTTACTTATCTACCTAAAAATTAAACGAATAAATTTACGTAAAATAAATTGAGTTGAAGAGAGGGCATTGAGTATAAGAGAGAGCACCTTGATTACTGACTCCGCCTTTGATAAAGGCAATCTATCTATTTAATTTGTAAATAAATTATGTCTAGCTCCAGAAACGCAGATTCAATTGAATCGGGTAACTGCTAGTTTTATAGTAACTGTATCTGTTCAATCAGAGATAAGCTACGAAACTCCTGGGCGCTCTTTGTAAGGGTGACCGATTGGATTGGCCAGCAAAAAAGACTCTGTTCTCTGCTGTAAAATCACTTCCCGATGGTTCGGAACCCACCTAAAACTGTGGGTCCAACTCTGCAATCATCATCATCATCCGATTCATTACCCACGCACATGTCTCAGACTTATGTGGGCTCCATCCTCCGAAAAAGAAAAAAGAAAAGAAAAAGAACTACTATGAACTAATATAGTGGAGTTGCAGTATTTTAACTGTACAAAGGTAGCATAATAATTAGTCTTTTAATTGAGGTCTGGAATGAAGGGTTTAACAAAAAATCAACTTAATTGATAGCTTAATATAGGAAGTTAGTTTTATTTTTTTAATTTTATGATGGAATCTACTAGAAATTTTTTCACTCTTTAAATTGTGTCTACTGTGTATACAACGGTTGAACGGATTATATAAGTTTGAAAAACATTACTCATAATGATAATACTGTAATGAAATGAAAAAAAAATATTTTCCAACTCTATTAGCAAAAACATTGTGTTATTTAAAAGTAAGTCCAAAAATTCCTCAAAAAAAGTGGTCCATGTGAAAAATTTATTTATTT
The DNA here is from genome assembly GCA_948455865.1 of Conomelus anceps. Taxonomy (NCBI): domain Eukaryota; kingdom Metazoa; phylum Arthropoda; class Insecta; order Hemiptera; family Delphacidae; genus Conomelus; species Conomelus anceps. The sequence continues at coordinate 2,780,314 of OX418221.1, forward strand.
ATTACATCTTTAAAATTTTTGCTGGGTTTGATGAGACCCGTAGTAGTGTAGACCAATAAAAGTAAAAAGTAATCACAAAAAATAAATAAAAATCACAATTTCGTTTGCAAATATACATGCTATTGCAATTAGTTTTAGAAAAAAAGAAAAGAAAAAGGAAGGAAAATAATAAATAAACAATGAGGTTGAATATTAATTAAGTATAACAATATTTATCCAAGAAGTCTGCGTTTGGATGGGTGATAGTGCTTCTATGGCTTGATGTTATATGCAATATACCAATGGTTCGGAACCCACCTAAAATTTCAGGTCCATCTTGTTCTCCATAACATGTCTCAAGGTGGAACTACCAGTAATGTTCTCCCCACCAATAAAAGCCATACGCTTACTATTATTATTATTATTATTATTATCAATATTTACCTATAAATCTAAAAAAAATTCAAATAAACAATTCCTCTTCACTTCACTCATTCACTAATTTCACCATCAAATTTGTCTTGAACTGTAGCAAATTCGGAATTGAATGATAACTAAATATGTGGAATGGATTGATGTTATTTAAGCAAGTCCAAAAGAATTTCAAAAAAACGTTTTCCATGTGGGAAATGTGTGGAAATGGTTGTGAATTCTTGGAAAAATCATTCCTTCGGAAGCTGAATTCAGTGAAATGTGCGGAGATGAGGTATTGGAGGAGAAAATCCTCTTCAGGAAAAAAGGCTCTTTCCTGACTCAATCCCTGTGGATGTCTCAAGAACAGTAATCTTCTTTCAGGTTATGAGTTTTCAGTCCGTACGGTACCTCGTGTACTACTCTGTACAACTTTATACGTTTTTAAAATGTATTTTTGCTCACGAATTGATGGGATTCAAATATATCCACGGAATTGCAAAACTACATTATTTTTTCAAGAGATTTTTATAATATAATAAGGGGTTGAGACGTGAAAATGAATCAAATAATCATTATTGAGTCAAGGTTTTCAAATAGTATGTATTCATTACACAAAACACAATTAAGTAAAGATACAACAGGCTCAGCCCACTACTGCTTTCTCTACAAACTTCAAACTGGAGAATCCATATTTTAGGTTATGTCCAAGTTAATCTAGAAATTTCACTTTAAAGTTAAATACAACTTACAACTGAATAAAACAAAAATATCAATTCAGAAGTACACTTTAGAAACGTAATATACATTATATAAAGAAAGGATATAAGATAATGCATTTTTCTACAATAAATTCGTTCAGCAGGATATAGTTTTTATAACTACCGTATAACTATTGTAACTATAGCACCGAGTTAGTAATAATAAAGCAGATAAGATCATCTAGTAGGTTGACCGGCAGCATCCCAAGTAGGCTACTACCTAAGTACTATAAGTACTACCTAACCAAAATCTTAACGTAAACGATTATAATACAAGAAGCTGAGGAGATTATCACTTGGTGGGTCACAATAGTAGCTTATTCAAAAAAAAACCTAGTTATATTGGTAGGAAATCTACAACAAGCTACCGCAGTTTTTAAAGTGTCTTCAAAGTATAGAAATATTTAAAAAACAATTGAAAAAATATTTAGTTGATAAAGCTTTTTATAGTGTACAAGAGTTCATTTCACATCAAAATTAAGCCTCGCCTCAACTAATTGATGTAGTAATTATGATATCTAGTGTATAATTGTTGATCTGATTTGTCTTATACTCCTTAACTGGAGTCTCCAAGACGTAATCTACAAAAAAATATTCATTAATTGAGTTCCTGGGAGCTTCACCGGTAAGCGGTAAATGCATCGGTAGCATCTGATTGGTTTATTCAAATTCATAGACATTGAACAATTGCAATAGACCAGTTCAAACGCCACCGGCAATTACCGGTAAATGAGAAGGCTCCCATGAACTCAACCATTTATACTATAATTTTCTTTGAGTTAATTAATCCTTGACGAATTGCTAGTGGAATAATCGATGTTTCGATATAGTAGAATAATCGATATTTCGATATAGTAGAATAATCGATATTTCACTTGGATTACAAGCAGAATAATCTCTATCTATAAAAGGATGATACCCTGACTCACTCATCAACGCAGAGCCAAAACTACTAGGCCTATGGATCTTGAAATTTCATATGAACAATCCTTATAGGATTTCACCATGCAATAAGAAAGGATTTTTCAAAATTCGCAATTTTAGGGGTGTTTTTAGGGGGTTAAAGTTTTGCCTATGCAAAGCATGGGTACATGGCTAGCTAGCTTACTGCCATATTTTAATCATATGGAAAATAATTTGAAATTTTTTGATCTGCTGTACACGCTGTTTCGATGGACAAGCTGTTTGTGTGTTTTGCAAATCATCATTCACCTAACCTACTGAACTTGCCGGCCAAACAGCTTAAAGGAACAGCTGATAGAAGACAACAGTTTTTAATCATATGGCAGGCCCCTTAGCGGCGTTATTTACGCTGTCTGGAACGCAAAAACTTTGCATGTAGGATACCGTTCAGTTGGAGCCTTGCAGTATGTAGGAAACATATGGCTGGGTATGATGAAATGTAATTATGCCGGGTTGATGACATCTGTTAACCAATGCAGCTAGAAATTTGAAATGCATTCTCAGTAGGAGGTGGCGAATAATAAAATAAAAATCCTAGCTTCTACCCTAATAGTCGTGGAAGGTTTAAATTTGAAATGTTCATTGAGAGGAGGTGAGTAAAGTCTTACTGTGTAAGAAAACAACGAAGGAGGCCTCTCTGATCAGCTGGAAGAGCCCTAGGACTAACTTCTTCCCTAATAGTCCTAGAAGGTTGAAATTTGAAATTTAACCTCAGTGGGAGGTGGCAAATAATAAAATCAAGAATTTTTATGAGAACGCAGCAACGCGCGTCGGGCCAGCTAGTTGAAAATAAATGAGAAATTTAAATTTTTCTCTTTTACTTGATGCATAACATGTTTGCAGGATGCCCATTCTCAGCATAGAGCTGACAGTAGACCTGCAAGATCAACCAGGCACTGAGGCTGGGCATCCTGCCCGAAAACATATTCTGTCTCAAGTAATGAATGAAAAATTCAAATTTCTCATTTATTTTAAATTGTTCTGAATGGAGAAATTTTATTTTAAATTTATCGAAGGAAAGAACATTTCAATTTCTTAATTACATTAGACAGTTTTGCATGTCGTCCAAGGTCTACGTGAAAAAAATATCTACAATAATTTTTATTTGTAGAGATAATTAAGTGGCGCCCATGTAAATAAACGTTTCTGTAAAATGTAGTTTCGTTGAATTAAGTATGATGGCTTCTGCAAGGTAGCATCCCATGTTGTACCGACTTAGAAACTTAAACTTTGGTTAATATTTCATATTGAAATACATGAAGTCTGCAATATTGTTGAGTTGACTTCTTTTTTTGTAGATTACGTCTTGCAGACTCCAGTTATGGAGTATAAGACAAGTCAGATTAACAATTATACTATCTTATACACTAGTTACCTTGATTACTATATTAATTAATTCAGGTGAAGCTTAAATTTGATTTGAAAGGAACTCTTGTACACTATAAAAAGCTTTATCAACTAAATATTTTTCAGTTGTTTTTTAAATATTTCTATATTTTCAAGACTCTTTAAAAACTGCGGTAGCTTGTTGTAGAGTTTCCTACCAATATAACTAGGTTTTTGTTTGAATAAGCTACTATTGTGACGCACCAAATGATAATCTCCTCGACTTCTTGTATTATAATCGTGTATGTCAAAATTTTGGTTAATATCTCTAATTTTTACATATAAAGTAGCTTCATACACATATAGCAGGGTACAGTTAGGAGACCAAGTCTGTTGAACAACGGCCTACATGAATCTAATCTATTTACTCTTTCCATACACCTAACCGCTTTCTTTTGGATCTAACAACGTACTGTAGTATTCATATAACTTGGCAGCGTGTAGAAGATGGGAGGACTTGCTACATCTGAACCCAACTGCTGCCAAGTTATATGAGAACTACAGTACGTCTAATATTAAAACTGACACTGTATTTCACTTTTAAATAATGTTTTACTCACATATATTGGAGATGCTTGAGGAATGCATTTCACTTCTGAAAAGAAGCTTCGTCAGCCTGATGAAGCTTCTTTTCAGAAGTGAAATGCATTCCTCAAGCATCTCCAATATATGTGAGTAAAACATTATTTAAAAGTGAAATACAGTGTCAGTTTTAATATTAGATTGTTCATTAAGTATTTCGTCATGGAAAACATCACAGATTACAGTACGTCTTTGTTAACAAGTCGTTTTCTCAGGAGAAGAAAATCAAGCATGAAATTTGTACATTCAGTACTGAGCGAGGCAGCCATTTTGAACATTTGTTGTAAAAATTCATGTAATTTGTGTTTATAGTACTAATAATTCAAGTTTCTGAATATATTTAGATGACTTTTTTCACCATTCGATTACACATAAGTGCGCGGCTCAATGATCACTCAAATCGTCCTTCTTTCTCGCACATCTAGAAAAGTCAATTTTTAGTCCCACTCCATGAGGGAAATACTATTTGGAAGTACGGCTTAAAGTTATTTCTGACCATTAGTAAAGAGTTTTTGTTAACTTTAGCACTTTTGTTTCTGTCCTAACAGCTCAATCTCGGATGTTAGAGACTCAGAGAATGAGGATTTGAAACGAAGAAAGAAAGAGAAGATGAATAGACACATTTCTCAAGCAGATTAGATCTGGAAGTTGTGACAGAACATTAATTAATCAATCTCTTTCGTAGCCAGCATCGTCAAGATGTTAGCCGAACGCTCTACTTTTCACTAAATTCGGTACTAAAGCAGTTTTGAATCTACTGGATTATATCCTTATATCTAGAAGATATTATGTCTTCCACATTCATCATCAAATTTCAGAATGAAATTTGAGTTAACCTATATGATTCGTTATTATTTTAGATCCAATAACCTGAGTCAATAATGATAGTGAAGTCTTTTGAGACTTTGAAATAGTGAGATTTTGAAATTTGATGTTTTTTCTACAGGTAAGGTTATATATGACTGAATCTTTGAATCCTTACAAACAGTATTATCTCCAATATATAGATGAAATGAGTGATATATAGATTATTTTAGATGAATATATAATAAATAAATAGATGGAGACTATTCTTGCAGTTCAAAAAAAAAGAAGTGCTGAGTGCGAAGTTGAGACAAGCCCATCCTATCACTTACTTGAAGTTTCAATATGAAATGTTTTACAAAGAAGCAAAACAAAAGAGGAAAACAATTTATACAAAATAAATGGAATAGAAACAGACCTGCAAAAGGTGAATGATCTGGAAAGATGTCTAGATAAGAGGGAAGCAACTCTTTTAATCTACATACTCTTGTCTTGTAAGTAAGCAGCTCTATAAATTAAATAAGAATAAACAAGAGCAGAATAAGAATAACATAAATTTAAAAACGAGATACATTGGGAGTAAAAATATAAGGGAAAGGTAAAGAGGAGCTTAACAAGGACGAAGTAGTGGTGGGGTGGAAGGAGAAGAGGGGAGAGGAAGGAAGAGGAAGGGAGAGGAAAGAAGAGGAAAGAAGAGGAAGGGAGAGGAAAGAAGAGGAAGGGAGAGGAAGGAAGAGGAAGGGAGAGGAAAGAAGAGGAAGGGAGAGGAAAGAAGAGGAAGGGAGAGGAAAGAAGAGGAAGGGAGAGGAAAGAAGAGGAAGGGAGGGGAAAGAAGAGGAAGGGAGAGGAAAGAAGAGGAAGTTAGAGGAAAGAAGAGGAAGGGAGAGGAAAGAAGAGGAAGGGAGAGGAAAGAAGAGGAAGGGAGAGGAAAGAAGAGGAAGGGAGAGGAAAGAAGAGGAAGGGAGAGAGGCGAAAAGAAGAGTGAAGGGTGGAGAAGGAGGGTGAAAAGATATGGAAGTAATCAGTTCACAAAAATTATTTCATCACGTTAAAATGAAAAAAATAGAGGAGCAGGCAGAGGGGGCGGAGGAGAATGTAGAGGAGGAGTAGAAGAAGGAGCAGAAAAGGGGGAGTAGGAGAAGGAGTAGGTGGAGGAGGGGAGAAGGAGGAGGAGGTGGTGGAGGAGGGGAGAAGGAGGAGGAGGAGGTGGAGGAGGGGGAAGGAGGAGGAGGAGGTGGTGGAGGGGAGAAGGAGGAGGAGGAGTACGAGGGAGAGAAGGTGTAACTTGAAGCTATCAGCTCACAGAACTTATTTCATCAAGGAAAACTAAAAAAATACGATATTATTAGATACTTTCAGCTACTTAGAGCATAGAATCAATGTGAATACAACTGGCTATTGCCCAAAACTGTTTTTCACAAAACTTCGAAGTAAAATTTAAATCTTTGCTTAGGTCTGTTTCACTATGAATTTCACCTTGATGCACAATAGTTCAAGTCTTTTGGAATTTATCAAAATAAAGGAAGTGGTTCATTAAAAAATTATTCATTTAACTAACTACAATCAATGTGAATACAACTGGCTATTGCCCAACACTGCTTTTCACAAAATTTCAAAGTGGAATCAAAATCTTAGCTTAGGTCTGTTTCACTTGAAATTTCGCCTTGAAGAACAATAATTCATGAGTCTTTTACAGAAAAGAATATTAACTATTTATTACACTTTTAACTAAGTACTATAACAGTCCAGTCTTTACAAAAAAAATGTTAATTTTTGTTCTTAATTTTAACTAAGCACTATCACAGTCCAAAAGAAGTTGAAAAATTTTAAATTTTACTTTTCACTAAACACTATCACCGTACGAACAGTCTTTTGCAAAAAAGAATGTTAATTTTTGATCTTTATTTTAATCAAGCACTATCACACTCCACAAAAAGTTGTTATAATTTTAAATTTTGAGAACTTTGAGCAAAAAATCTACACTTGTTACACTATGACGAGATTCCAAGGTCATGCGAACTTATGTCATAAAGACTTTGAAAAAGCTCCTCCATGGAGCAATCGACTACTGTCTTTTGGTATATTGGACAAGTTCGGCAATAAAGAAGTTTCTCAATTTCTGGAGTCTGAAGAACTGAAGTGTGAGGGCAAGGTCCATACATAGCAATGAGTGGTCCATTCACGCTAAACGTATGTAGGCCAAACTGAGGAACAGTTTTCCCATCCAGCTTTGGAGAGAAATGTGGAGTTGCGTATTTTGAGTATTTTGGAAAGAGGCAGAAAAAGAAACACGCAGTGGAAAGTACGCTTTTGGGTCTCAAGAGAATAGGAGTTGGAATTTCTTTCTCCTTTCATAGAGAACGCGACTGCTGCAAGGGATAAGGCGAAAAGAAATAATAGAACGTAGTCTGCTCTCGTATGATGATGTATTGACATAAGAGAAGGAGGGAGACAAGAGAGTGAGCGAGATGAAAACGTGTGTGAGAACTCGATAACTGTGGATTGTGGTGAGAAGTTTTGGAGAAATGATGAGAATAATGAAGAAATAAGAAGTAAAAAAGAACAGATGATTGAAAGAATTGTGAAAAGAAATTGAATATTGAAAAATGGAGCATTACAGAGCGAGCGAGATGAAAAATATAGGTGAGAACTCCACAAATGGAATGTGGTGAGAAGTATTAAAGAAGTGATGAGAAGAATTAAGAAAAAAGAAGTAAAAAGAAATGATGATTGAAGAAATGGTGAGAAGAAATGAGGCATTGAAAAGATGGAGCATCACAGAGTGAACGAGATGAAAAATATATGTGACAACTTGATAAATGGAATGTGGTGAGAAGTATTGAAGAAGTGATGAGAAGAATGGACAAATGAGAAGTAAAAATAAATGATGATTGAAGAAATGGTGAGAAGTAATGAAGAAATGGTGAGAAGAATTGAGGAAATGGTGAGAAGTATTGAAGAAATGGAGTATTACAGAGTGAGTGAGATGAAAAATATATATGAGTACTTGACAAATGGAATGTGGTGAGAAGTATTGAAGAATTGACAAATGAGAAGTGAAAAGAAATAATGACGATTTATTTGATAAATAGTAAGAAGCATTGAAGAAATGGAGTAATGATAAGATGATAATTGAAATATTGAAGAAATGAAGTACAAGGGAAACCGATTGATATGATTTTTCTTCAAGTAGTAGGATAATACCCACATGAGTCACTTTCACTTTCACCACCATAGTCCTCGAGACTAGGGGTACGTCAAGGATGAGGTTAAGTTCGTTTTAAGGCTTTGTTTTGACGCAACAAAGAGGTTTAAGGTTCAAGAATCAAGGTTCATATAAAGAAGGGTTTTCTGTCAGTTCAATGTATTCTTTTATTGAGTTTAAGGGGCTATGCAATAAATAATTTTTAACGGCTTGTTTAAATGTTTGCTCACATTTGTTTTGGATGTTTTTGAGGTTGTTTGGAAGCAGGTTGTAAAATTTACATCCCATGTAGTTTGGGTGTTTCTGTGATTTTTGTAGTCTATTGTATGGTAAGTCGAAATTATTGTTTGCTCTTGTGTTGTGTATATGAATATTGTTTCTGCATTTATAATTTGATTTGAATTTTGTTACATACATAATTGTTTTGAAAATATATAATGATATAATTGTTAGGATACGGTCTTGTTTAAAATGTTGTTTGCAGTGTGAATTGTATGGTAGATTATTTATTATTCTTATCGCTTTTTTCTGTAATATCAGAATTTGTTCTAAATAGGTATGTGGTGCTGCTCCCCATGCAATAATTCCAAACCCTATGTGTGATGCAAAGAGAGAGTGGTATGCTATCAGTGCTGTTCTTTTTCCTGAAATTTGTTTTATTCTTTTGATACCATAGAGTGATGTGGATAATTTACTTGATAAGTTGTCTATGTGGTTATGCCATGCGAGGTTTGAGTCAAGCGTAATTCCTAAAAATCTTGCTGTCGATGATATCTTCATGTCTGTTATAGTTAATATAGTCACAAGTCAGAGACTTGTGCGTGAGTAATGATTGTACATAATATCGAAGGCTGAACGATTTTTATGTCCTATCATGGTCGATGGTGTATATTATTTTTAGAATAAAATCTTGATTTTGTTTAGATTAGTAACTTAGAATTCTTTCTACAATACCATCTATGAAACAGAGCACACAACCTTTTCGAGTTAGTATCTTATAGTCAATCTAGTTAGTTTTGGTTAGTTGGTTAGCTTAAACAAATAATAATTATTTTTGACCTGGTTCTTTAATTCCTTGTATATTTTCAACACAGAGGTGCTGGTAATTGGCATGGCTTCAAACTAATAAAATCATGTACTGATTCCAAGTTACTTTATCACGTTTTCTTATTCTATACATTCATATTTATTCCATTCATTCTATTCGTTTATGATATTCTATGAATTATTTGCCTATTTGACTTCTTGTCCTTATTACGATTTTTAGTGTTTTTTTTAATGTATTATGTAGCGTGTTTTTTTTTGTTTTTTTTTTTATATAGCAGAGTTTTATGTGTTATCTATATGGTATATAGATCTTTTTCATTGTGATAAGAGACTGTTTTTCTGTTTATTGTAAATTGTTGTGGATGAATAAAATTTATTTCATTATTTCATAGTAAGCAATTAAAATGCGTCCTCAGGCAACTACAGAGAAATGTATTTTATTTTTGTAAAAACCAGTATTGATTACAGATAGTGAAATTTATGGAAATAGAATCTCATATATGCGAGTTTCCTGTAAACAAAAAGTAGTTCTGTGGTACAATTCTTAAATCTTGTTATTCACCTTATTTCCTCCTTTTGTTTGTGCTCATAAATCTTTCGTAAAAAATACACATTCTTAGAATTTCTGAATTGATGCGATGCAGGATGTAGAAGACGAGGGAAGTTGCAACGGAAACAAAAGTAAAAGTAGTACGACAGATAAAGGTACAGAAAGAGGAAGAGGAAGGTAAAGAGAAAGAGAAAAATAAAAAGAGAGAGTGAAAGTGAAAGAGAGGACAAAAAGAGAAAGAGAGAGAAAGAGAAAGGTAAAGTGAAAAATAAAGAGAGAGTGAAAGTGAAATAGAAAGAGAAAGAGAGCGAAAGTGAAAGAGAAAGAGAAAAAGAAAGTGATAGAAAAAGGGAAAGGGCAGGATAAATAGAAATAGAGTGAAAGATAAAAGGAAAGAGAGAGAGTGAAAGGAAAACAAAAAGATAGAGCATGAAAGTCAATAGAAAGAGAATGAAAAAGAGAAAGAGAGAGAAAGAGAAAGGTAAAGTGAAAAATAAAGAGAGAGTGAAAGTGAAATAGAAAGAGAAAGAGAGCGAAAGTGAAAGAGAAAGAGAAAAAGAAAGTGATAGAAAAAGGGAAAGGGCAGGATAAATAGAAATAGAGTGAAAGATAAAAGGAAAGAGAGAGAGTGAAAGGAAAACAAAAAGATAGAGCATGAAAGTCAATAGAAAGAGAATGAAAAAGAGAAAGAAAAAAGAGAAAGGAAGACGAAGAGAAAGGAACAAGAGGAAGAGAAAGGAACAATACAAAGAAAGAGATGAAGAGAAAGAAGCCAGAGAAAGAGAAAAAACTAGAGAAAGAGAAAGGAGCAAGAGAAAAAAGCAAGAGAAAGGGGGAGAGAAGGAGAAAGTGAAAGAGAGGGAATTATAAAGAAAAAGACCAAAAGAGAGAAAAAGAAAAAGAGTGGGAAAGGAGAAGAGAGGGAAAGAAAAAGAGAATGACCAAAAAAGAGAGAAAGAAAAAGAGAGAAAGAAAAAGAGAGGAAGAAAGAGAGAGAGAGAGCGAGAAAGGAGCAAGAGAGAGAGAGAGAAACAGAAAGGAGCAAGAGAAAGAAGCAAAAGAAAGAGAAAGGAGCAAGAGAAAGAAAAAGGCCAAGGAGAGAAAAAGAAAGAGAAAGAAGTAACAGAAAGAGGCAAGAGAAAGAAAAGGGTGAGAGAAGAGGGAGAGAAAGAGAAATACCAAAAGAGAGGGAAAGGAAAAGAGAAAGACCAAAAGAGAGAGAAAGAAAAAGAGAAAGACCAAAAGAGAAGAAGAAAGAGAAAAAGAGAGAGACAGAGAAAGGAGCAAGTGAATGAAGCAAAAAAATGAGGAGAAAAAGAGAGAGAGAAAGAGAAACAGAAAGGAGAAAGAGAAACAGAAAGGATAAAGAGAAAGAAGCAAAAGGAAATAGAATCACATATACGTTTTTCAAACTTTTTTTTTGTAAAGGAGCAAGTGTAAGAGAAAGGGAGAGAGAAAGAGAAAGATAAACAGAAAGATAAATGGAAAGAGAAAGGAGCAAGAGATAGAAGGAAATCTAAGAAACGACAGGTGGGAGGAATGGGATGTTCCTGCCACTAGCTGAGTAAAAAACATTAGCTGTCTGAAGGGGACTTAGCTCTGATCCGGAAAAGGCTTCTTCTAGTACTTTCTCGCCTCCCTTGACGCTTCAGATAAATTCTCAAATTCCTAGAAGACGGAAGGATGAGTCGGTTGAGAAGGCAACTCAATGATTAGAAGTAGAGGGCTTCTGCACTAGGATAAAAACACAAATATATAATGTATCTACAAAATACTAGGATGAAGTTTCTAGGTTAGGATAATGGGATAAAATATAAAATAGAATATTTGTACTAAAAATACACAATCTCCGATTGGAAAAAAACAATAATAAATTGATTAAAACGTTAAGATTAATCAATAAATATAAAAATTGAAGAAAAATCACAAACATTATTTTTTTAAAGCAATAATAAGTCACTTCAAATGACCAAATTTCAAATGTGAAAAATTGACTTAAAATAACATTTGGATTCTTCAGTGTTGAAAATTCGTGAAGAAAGCAGTTGTGGGTGACAGCTTGCTTTATTGTATTTTTAATACAAGTAGGCTAGAATTAAACAATTAAAATAAAATAAAATAAAAAATGAAGCTAAATGAAATGCAGTCAAGGCCAACTTAGAAAAACAAGAAAGTACCGTTTTTAAATGATAGGCCAGAATTATTATGAAACCAAGTTAGTTGTATTGAATTGTTTGAAATAAATTTGATCATTTAAAGTAGTAATGGAATCGTTTTTTACCAACCTTGTTACCTCTAAAGCTTCTAAAATGTTCAGTTGTCTGCCTTTGCCAATCAAATACAGAAACTTGTGTCCCTTAGTAATATTTCTCATAATCATAATCCCGTAACTATGGTAATGAGTAACTAGTGAAGATTTTTGGCTTAAAAATGTCAAAATTCCATGTTATATCATCTTTTTTTGGACTGTGACAGTGCTTTGTTTGAAATGGAATAAATAATTCTATTTATCTGCAAAAGACTTGCGATTGTGAATAATTATTGTGCTTCAAGGTGAAAGTTCAAGTGAAACAGCGACCTAACCTAAAATTTAGATCCTACTTTAAAATTTTGTGAAAAGCAGTTTTGGGCAATATATGTTGTATTCACATTGACTGTATTTTAGTTAAATGAATGAATAAATGTTTTTATTTGACTTCTTCCATCAGTTAATCATTGTTATATTTGGCCCGATATAAGAAAGACATTTTTGAGTTGAGAGATGAATTCGAAATTAGATTCAATATTTTTTTCAAAGATCACGTCTTAAACTCTCCGGTTATGGAGTACAAGTCAAGATTAACCGTTATATAACTTTTCAAGGAAGTATTTCATGTTTTTCTTTCATCAATTAATCTTTGTCATATTTGACCCCGTATAAAAATAGAAGGACATTTTCTGAGTTGAGAAATAAATTCGAAATTAGGAAGCAAATTTTTCTGCCCAAGTTGGTTGCTTTGTTCGAGTGGAATCTTGTACCATGAATTTTGCACGTTTCGCTTTGACCGTGTCAGAATCAGTTGGTGGTTAGACCCTCTACCTTCTACCCACTACGTCTGACCCTCCCCCCCCCCCTTACAAAATGGAGCCCTTATGAAAATGGTGGAATCCCTATTAACCGCGCACCACACTCCCTCGGGATTTTCCCTTTGCAAGACTGTTGTGTGTCTTGTTAACTCTGCTCTGCTGTCCGTGCCTATCTAAATTATAATCTTGCCATTCAAGTACGTCTCATCCATTCTCAAAACTTCAACCCTTTCAAAATACACTCACACACACACACACACATTCACACACAAACAACACAATTTTTATCTCATTCTCCAGTTTAAAGTGTATTTTTTAATGCAGGAAAAATAATGATTTGTTTATTCCATTTTTTAATCGTTATCGCTTTGAAAATGACGCTGATTCTTCCAATAATAGGTTTTTCTTATCATCTTACTACAGCTCATTATTTTTTTTTAAGGATGAAGCCCATATAGTCCATATTTGTGTTGAATAAAAGCTTACTAGACAAATTCTAGACTAGAAAACTGAGCTACAAGACTTACAAACAGTATTAAATTAAAACATAAACTTACTTAAAAACAGGTATTGAGAGCAAGACAGCTGTTGTGCGGAATTGTGGACGTGTTTTATTTTTGGCTCGAAATTTTTAGACTAAACTAGCTGGCCCGACGCGCGATGCTGCGTTCTTATAAAAAATTCTTGATTTTATTATTTGCCACCTGCCACTGAGGTTACATTTCAAATTTCAACCTTCTAGGACTATTAGGGAAGAAGTTAGTCCTATGGCTCTTCCAGCTGATCAGAGAGGCCTCCTTCGTTGTTTTCTTAGGCCGGCCATTCACGTTCCAACTTGCAGTACCACTTGCAGTACTGCTATAAATAGTCGATTACATTGGGATAGTTACTCACTAAGCGAGTAGCGAGTAGGACGTTACTAACCGACCGTGCTACAGCAGCTCAGCATACCAAGCCAAATTATATTAAAAATTTAATTTCCAGAATCGCCCTCATACTATGGAATTTCAAAGACAATAAACAATTTAGTTTGAAGTGACTGACAATTGAATAAACTGACAAATATACATATACAGAATTTATTAATTTCGAATTCCTTTAATTGCTATTACTTTATACTGAAGACTTCCGCAATGGCGGATATTGTCAATATCCGCCATTGCAGAAGTCTTCAGTGTAAAGTAATAGCAATTAAAGGAATTCGAAATTAAGAAAATTCTGTTTACGTATATTTGTCAGTTTATTCAATTGTCAGTCACTTCAAACTAAATTGTTTATTGTCTTTGAAATTCCATAGTATGAGGGCGATTCTGGAAATTAAATTTTTAATATAATTTGGCTTGGTATGCTGAGCTGCTGTAGCACGGTCGGTTAGTAACGTCCTACTCGCTACTCGCTTAGCGAGTAACTATCCCAATGTAATCGACTATTTATAGCAGTACTGCAAGTGGTACTGCAAGTTGGAACGTGAATGCCCAGCTTTACACAGTAAAGACCTTACTCACCACCTCTCAATGAACATTTCAAATTTAAACATCCTACGACTATTAAGGTAGAAGCTAGGTTTTTGATTTTATTATTCACCACCTCCTACTGAGACTACGTTTCAAATTTCTAGCTGCATTGGTTAACAGATGTCATCAACCCGGCATAATTTCATTTCCCAGTATATGGGTATGATCTCAGTCATATGTTTCCTACAGCGTGTACAGCAGATCGAAAAATTTCAAATTATTTTCCATATGATTAAAAGATCCCAGTAAGCTAGCTAGCCATGTACACGTGCTTTGCATAGGCAAAACTTCAACCCCCTAAAAACACCCCTAAAATTGCGAATTTTGAAAAATCCTTTCTTATTGCACGGTGAAATCCTGTAAGGATTGTTCATACGAAATTTCAAGTTCATAGGCCAAGTAGTTTTGGCTCTGCGTTGATGAGTGAGTCAGGGTATCATCCTTTTATAGATAGAGATAACTCCAAATTCTCTAATCTTTTCGTATTGTTTGTTTGGTAATTTGTTTTCATTGACTTTTATGTACAATTTTTTTCAAAAAGAAATTGACATTTTTTCTTCTCTAGTGAACATTAATAGTGAAACTGTGACTTCTAGACATAACCTTGGAAATTTCTGTATTGTAATTTAGAACAGGAAACAGTTTTGGGCTGTAAAGCCTGTTGCTTCCTCTTCATCCTTTTGCAATGTAATGATGTACATGGATGATAAATAAATAAGACATGTATTAAAAATAAAAATTATGAATAATGAATAATAAGACGAAGTTGTCACAACCACATTATTAATTTATTGATAAATTTGGTTGTGACAACTTCGTCTTATTATTCATTTTGGATATCTTCCACTGTTCCACAATATCACTTTCAACATTACAAAGAAAGTGAAAATTATGAGACAAAATTAGAAGGAAGCAGAAGAGAGAAAGAAAAATAGAAAAATATTCAAAAGGAAAAGAACTTAAAAGAATTTTTGGAATGAAAAGAGGTAGGGGATTGGATAACTATGTAACAATACAAATACATTTTTTCTGAGGATGATGCCCATAATAGGTTTGAAACATTTGCATGCGTATGAGAAATGAGTTGATTGATTGTGATTGATGAGTTGGACCTACAGTTTTTCGAACCACCGGGAAGCGAATTTACAGCAGAGAACAGAGTCTTTTTGCTGGACAATCTAATCGGCCATCCTTACAAAAAGAGCCGATGAGTTTGTAGCTTATCTCTTTAATTGACTGAACAGATACCTGCTACTGCTCACGGCTATCACTTCCCTATAGGGGGCTTTTACTGTAAAGTTCAAATACGAAATGCAAAGCTATTTATTTATCCAACGAGTGAACTTGTCTATTTCCTTTAGAAAGTAAATCTTCTACTATCAACCATGAATTGAAGGCTTTTACTGTCAAGTGTAAATATGAAATGCGAGGCTATTTACTCGTTAATTTAACAAGTGAACTAGTTCATTTCCGTAATGAATAATAAGACTTGAAGTTGTCACAACCACATTTCTTGAAAACCGTGGGATACTAGTCTTGGTTTTTAAACCATTATCAATCTCAATCAAACTAAAACTAAAGTACAGAGTACTTTAATATAGGCCTATACTAAACACAGAATGATACTATTGGCTGAAGTGGAGAGTGCCTCCGATAGGCTGACCTCCATTGAAGGTATTTGATTGGCTGTAGGCCATAACAAGTCACGCCCACTGGTGAGAGGAGCAACAAGGAAAAATAAGTGTCAAAATCAAGAACCAAAAACCGTGAACACATAGATAGCAACAAACAATAACAATACAGATGAAGGCTAGAATTAAAAAATTGAGCTACTGTTTACTTTAGTTCAATCAATCAATTTTTTATTCAATAAAATACATCACGGGTCCCACTAAACCGGCAGGTTTAGGTGCCCATACAAAATAATTATTGGTACAACAAAAACCAAAATTTTTCAATCTTCTTCTCTATCTATAAAAGGATGATACCCTGACTCACTCATCAACGCAGAGCCAAAACTACTGGGCCTATGAACTTGAAATTTCGTATGAACAATCCTTATTGGATTTAACCGTGCAATAAGAAAGGATTTTTCAAAATTCGCAATTTTAGGGGTGTTTTTAGGGGGTTAAAGTTTTGCCTATGCAAAGCACGGGTACATGGCTAGCTAGCTTACTGGGATCTTTTAATCATATGGAAAATAATTTGAAATTTTTCGATCTGCTGTACACACTCTTTCGATGGGCAAGCTGTTTGTGTGTTTTGCAAATCATCATTGACCTAACCTACCTACTGAACTTGCCGGCCAAACAGCTTAAAGGAACAGCTGATAGAAGTCAACAGTTTTTAATCATATGGCAGGCCCCTTAGCGGCGTTATTTACGCTGTCTGGAACGCAAAAACTTTGCATGTAGGATACCGTTCAGTCGGAGCCTTGCAGTATGTAGGGAACATATGACTGGGTATGATGAAATGTAATTATGCCGGGTTGATGACATCTGTTAACCAATGCAGCTAGAAATTTGAACTGTATTCTCAGTAGGAGGTGGCGAATAATAAAATAAAAAACATAGCTTCTACCCTAATAGTCGTGAAAGGTTTAAATTTGAAATGTTCATTAAGAGGTGGTAAGTAAGGTCTTACTGTGTAAGAAAAAATAACGAAGGGGGCCTCTCTCTCTGATTAGCTGGAAGAGCCCTAGGACTAACTTCTTCCCTAATAGTCCTAGAAGGTTGAAATTTGAAATGTAACCTCAGTGGGAGGTGACAAATAATAAAATTAAGAATGTTTTATGAGAACGCAGCAACGCGCGTCGGGCCAGCTTGTAATTATATAAAAAAAGAATTAACTAATTAAAATAAGAATAATTGTACAGTATTGAAAGTAATAAAGTATTACAGTGAACAACAAAAGTTATAAATAGAAAGTTATAAGCAAGAAAAATTATTATAAAAGACAAGGGAAACTAATCGCAAATTGAAAAAAAAAAACAAGAACATAAAGAAAACAGATCTTACACAATTTAGTATTATAATGGTCGCTCTGGCTGGCGGCAGTGATATATCAGAAAATTGTTTTTAATTTTACCAGAAAAAAATTAAAACAGATACATAACAAAAATTTTTTATCATTATTTAATCTTTCAGTTTATAATCACATTATTGTTGATTATATAAAACATAACATCACTCTTTGAATATGTTGACTGGAAGCAATCAGTTTTAGTTTATTTGAGATTGATAATGGTGTAACAACCGAAACTAGTATTTCACGGTTTTTAATGCATGTGGTTGTGGCAACTTGATGTCGTATTATGGATGTCTTCCTCAAAATCACCTCCACCACTACAAAGAAAGTTAGTTCATTTCCATTTGAGAGTGAACTTAACTTCTCTACATCAACCTTAACTCATTTTAACAACTACAAATAGGTGGATCTTACTGTTTAGTTTAAATACGAAGCTATCCACTTGTTCATCTAACTAGTCTATTTCCTTTGGAAAGTGAACCCCAACTTCCACTAACTATAAACAGGAATGGAAAGCCAGGTAGTAGAGGAAAGCTGATACCGTAATTGGTTGCCCCAAGCACCAATAGAGCGCTTCAGGGTGTTCGTTTTAAGCAGAGTGGTCTAGCATTATGGCCAATGGCCGTTCATTAGAGAGGTACAAAGTAAAAGGAGAAGCTGAAAGCTGAACGGACAAGTTAAGACTCGGATAAACCAATCCAAACCACTATGAACAGCCAATCGTCGGCCAATTACATTCTCTCATCATGAAAATTCAATAAAACGGAACATCATCAAGGTTTACATCAAGCAAGTAAAGGTTTCGGAGTCTATCACTTTGGATACAAAAGACTTTCAACTTCAGGACCCTCTGAAAATAAAGAAGCACTAAGTGCATCAATAATAGTTAGAAGTAGTAAAGGTTTCAGATTCTATTTTTTTCTGTAGATTATGCCTTGGAGTCTCCAGTTACGGAGTATAAGACAAGTCAGATAAACAATTATTATTATACATTCTTATACACTAGCTACCATGATAACTGTATCAATTAGTTTAGGTGAGGCTAAATTTTGATGTGAAAGGAAGTCTCTTGTACACTATAAAAGGCGTTATCAACTAAATATTTTTTCAATTGTTTTTAAATATTTCTACTTTTTCAAGACTCTTTAAAAACTGCGGTAGCTTGTTGTAGAGTTTCCTACCAATATAACTAGGTTTTTGTTTGAATACGCTACTATGGTTACTCACCAAGTGATAATCTCCTCGGCTTCTTGTATTATAATCGTGTACGTCTTTCAACTTCAGGATCCCTTGAATATTAAGCACTAAGTACTTTAAGGTTCACTTCAAGGAAGTAAAGGTTTTGGAGTCTATAACTCTGGACACAGAAGACTTCCATCTTTAGGATCCTCTGTATATAAGCACCCCTTACTGTCACGTATTCGGTTTATTATCTTGGTATGGGGTAATTCGTCAAAACAAAACCTTGATAGGGTGTTTAAGATTCATGTAGGCTATTGCTCAAGAGACTAACTGTAGGTTGCTTATTTGGGTTTGAAGCTAATTTATATGTAAAAAGAGTGATATAAACCAAAACTTAATAACATCAAATAGACTGCAAACCGAGAAAAGTTACGAAAGCTGTAGTCTATTTAATTTATTATCAGCCAACGAGACTTTTCGAGTGGAAAAATATGGCCATTAACTTGCTCACTACCGGTATTTAAATTCAAAATTAATATAACAATTTCATTGGAGTGTGGACACTTGAAGCTTCTATAATCTTCCAAACAAATCTATGAAAAGATAGAACCCGTAATCATAAGGAAAATAAGGATATTCTTCCTGGAACATGTAATCAGTTTTAAGGATAGGGCATACTTACAAAAAGTCTTTCAACCTTTTCAACAAAATAATAGACGTTTCAAATAATCAAAACAAAACTTTGATAGGGTGTTCAAGATCCAAAAGAAAGCTGTCAGGTGTATGGAAAGAGTGGATAGATTAGATTCATGTAGGCCGTTTTTCAAAAGACTAACTGTACTTTGCTTATTTGTGTTTGAAGCTGCTTCATATGTAAAAAAGAGTAATATCAACCAATATCTTGACCTACAAGATCAAAATACACGAAACCGAGAATATTATGGATTTAGTGAGTCACAATAGTAGCTAATATTTCGAACAAAAAACTAGTTATATTGGTAGGAAATTCTAAAACAAGCTTCCGCAGTTTTTAAAGTGCAGTTTTTAAATATTGAAGTATTTAAAATACAATTGAATAAATTCTAATTTATAAAGCTTTTAATAGTGTACAAGAGTTCATTTTGTGATGTTGAAGATCCATCTTGTTTCCACTAATATTAAAAACTTATACTACCCGTAAGGGTCTCCCCACCATTAAAAGCCATACGCTTATTATTATTATTATTATTATTATTAAAAACGTAAAAAACATTTTCAAGTGGAAATTGTGACTCACATTATGGCGTGACGGCCGTTTCACTCTGGTGCTAAGAGCATCGTCAGACGACCCACAGTATACTCTGTACAGTGTATGTACTATTAGATAAAAATTGAGCCTTACCGCAACTAATTTAAATTGTAATTGTGATAACTAGTGAATAAGAATGTATATAATTGCTGATCTGACTTGTGCTATATTCCATAACCGGAGTCTTCAAGACGTAATCTTAAAAAATAATGTTTATTTTTGAACATTTGTCACAGTTGTCACGTCAATCTGCTTTTGAGTGATGTTCGGACTTCCTCCTCAAATTTTACACGGGCTGGAAATGAAATGGTGAACATCCAGAATATTTATCACGGATTCGAAAAGAGGAGGAAATTTCTAAAGAATAATTTCGCAGACCAAATGGCCAGTCACAAACGAAAGCCGCCTAATATGGCGCTGGAAATGATTCACTGCTCTATTGAATTATTGGATGGAAGGGAAGCTCGAGGAGTTTAATTCAATTTTCGGGATTAGTAAGGAACGAGATTAGTTCTTGTGAGGTTGGTGGATGGGGGGGGGGGAAGGGTTGTGTCTTGAGTACGGACCGGAAACGGAACGGCTGAGCAAATAAAGCACTGCTCCTTCTTACCGAGTAGAGAGAGACTTGGTCTCAAATCATCTCTGACTCAGTATTTTCTCATAAACTTAGCAAATCACACTCTCTCTCTATCTATATAACTCCCTCTTTTTCTCTTGCTCTCACTCTCTCACACTCTTTTTAACTCTCTCTTTCTCTATCCATCTTCCTCTTTTTCTCTCGCACTTTCTCGTTCTCTTTCACATTCTCTCACTCCCTTTCTATCTATCTTCCGCTTTTTCTGTTTCTCCTTTTCTCTCACTCTCTCTCTCTCTCTCTCTCTCTCTCTAAGTGTAAGAATGGCCCCAATGGCCAAGACTTCGCCTTTTTGTGTAATTCATCTCTCAGATCCAAGCTCTTATTCTTTTTTACCAATCACATCTATAATTTCTGCTGTACAATACCTTAAAATATATATTTGTTGTATTTATAATCTTCTCTATTCAACCAGTATATTAACTTTTCCAAAATCACTGTACATCACTTCAACTAGGGGTTCTGAGTGCTGCTAATCTTAATAATACTGCTATCATTAATGTACATTGTAAATTTGCACAAATAAAGTCATCTGAATCTAAATCTCTCTCTCTCTCTCTCTCTCTCTCTAGGTTATGTGTAGGTAGGATAAGTGTAAGTTTTTCTATAATCTCATTTTTAGTCGTAAATATATGTTTTCATAATTATAGATAAACTTTTCAAATCACATGAAAAGTTAATATTAATAACGCAGTTCGTCATGGAACAAGAAATCCAGGAATATAGATAAACATTTTTTTGTAATAGGTGGCTAATAATATTTTATGTAATAATTCTTGGCGATGTCTGTATATTGTATTTTATACTTGTAACTGTTGAATTATTATTTGTAGGAATAAAGTAATCAATCAATCTCTCTACAATAAATTACATACGTTTCAATCAATCAATCAATCTCTCTACAATAAATTACATACGTTTCAATCAATCAATCAATCTCTCTACAATAAATTACATACGTTTCATTTCAGATCTTGAACTCTTGGTATGGTAATACGGCCCTCTTCCTCCTTTAAACTACTATGACACGTTGCAACTATCAATCTGTTGGCTTACTGATAATCAACCGTCGCTGTAAATAATAGAATTTGCGAAAATGTACTTTAAAAAAATTACTGAACAACGTGTTCAGCATCATAAACTGAACTATAAGATTATGACAACTCACTCATTTGGGAAGTGATAGCCGTGAGCTGTAGCAGGTATCTGTTCAATCAGATTGGATCCCCTGTGCCCTCTCTGTAAGGGTAACCGATTGGATTTTCCAGCAAAAAAGTCTCTCCGTGCTGTAAAATCACTTCCCAGTGGTTCAGAACCCACCTAAAACTGTAGGTCCAGTTCATCAACACCATCATCCAACTCATTACCCACGCACAGGTTTCAGACCTATGTGGGCTTTATCCACAACGTGCTCAACTTTATTCACACTACCCATTGACAACAACTGCATTAAAAAATAGCGAATGGAATTCGATGAATGACATTGATAAAACAAACAAAAAAATCGGTACAATTATTTCCTTGGGATAAAACCAAACAATATCTACGCTTTTACACTTTTTTTATCTTCTCAATGCAATGCCGAACAACGAGTCTAACTGTAATTCTCATTATTCTCAGTATTTCTCAACAAAGTTTCAAAACAGAATCTGAACTCGATCCCATTGTACATTACGTGACCCATTAATAAAGAGCTTTTCCAATGTGGAACATTGTTCGGCAGAGAGATATTACAAGCGCATCGAAAACGGAAAAGTAGTTTTCCGATTTTCCTCTCCGAGTCTCGGTTCGAGATAATTTTCCGCTCCAAAATGGTGGCAGCACTGTGGCTTCTAGGGCTTGGCCTGCGCTGTGCAACCGTGGGGGGGGATGAGTTTCAGGGAAGGGTGATGATGCCCCCTCAGGGGGGGAAGAGTGTGAGTTAGGGGGGATGTTGGTCTCCTGAGTTCTCTGAGGTCTCAGTTCGTGTTTAGCTCGCGTCCCGCACGCCGAGTTTCGTGATTTGTGAACGCGGTTGTGGATTTGAGGTTAGCGCAGGACATGCATAGTGTAATGGTGGTGTGTAATATACAATTACAAATAATTGATTGTGTATTTTGATCGTCAAGCTCAATAGGACATCGGGTAAGAGATTGCTACAAGCTTTAATTTCTAGCAAAATTAATGATTAACTATTAGCTTGATATGATTGGATATTTGATTGATTTTAATGACATTTTTGATTTAACTGATGGATATTATAAGCGCAAATTCATATTTTTTCTCTCAATTACTTACCTACCACCTACTTAGAAACTAATAAGCTGTTTTATTCTAACCTAAACTGTCAATATAATATATGAACAAAAGCTTGGTTTGAACTCAAATCATGTAATTTTTTAAAGGTCGAACAGACCTAAAATATATATATATATATATATATGTTTTTTTTTGTTGAAGTTATTGTAGCACCTAGTCTGAGACTAATAAGATATTTTATTTTAACCTAAATTGCTAATTATTATCATGGAAAGGATTAACACATTGGCTTGATCTCCTATGCTAATATATGAACAAAAATACCTAATCCATTCGTTTCTGGCCTTCTTATTTTCACTTTATGAATAAGATAAGCAATCTATTATCAAAACTGACACTATATTTCTATTTAATAAAGGATTCTCACTTATACTGTTGATGCTGGAGGGATGCATTTCATTTATTAAATAGAAATACAGTGTCAGTTTTGAAATTAGACTGTTCATCAAGTATTTCGTCATGGAAAACATCACAGATAAGATGAGCACTTTCACTACACACTTCAACCCTACAGTAATTCATGTAGCTGCTTTCTCGTAGGTCCTGTTTGTAACGGTGACCGATTGATTGGCCAGCAAAAAAGACACTGTTTTCTGCTGTAAAATCACTTCCCGGTGGTTCGGAACCCACCTAAAACTGTAGGTCCAACTCATCAATCACCATCATCCCACTCATTACCCACGCTCAGATCTCAGACCTATGTGGGCTTCATCCTCAAAAAAAAAAATAAATAAAAAAATATTAACATTCAATCGTCAAAGAACAAATTTATCTGGAGAAAAAACGTTTGTTTGTTGAAAAATTCTTGTTTATTAGGTACAAAAGACAAAGATACAAAATTCTTGTTAAAGAGACAAATTTTCGGCTCACTGCTATCACTTCCCCGGATAACAATAAATAATCTCGTTATCATTGCGATAACAACATGGAAGGAAACATGTTAATATACTGCATTCCTAGCATGACCTAAGTTAACAATTGCCCAAGAGTGACGAGAGTTAGAATCAATAATTAATCAGAGCTTCCCGCTTTAGATTGTAAATTCTGCAGTCGGTTTAGACGTGGAATCGGATTTAATTGGATAACATTGAGTGGATGAGGCCGGTACAGTTGGCCCATTATACCTGCAGGCCAAGATTGCTGACTATGCTCGATTTCGACCGAATTTCGGACTCTGGAGTGCGAATCTCGCCCGTCATTGGATCTGTTGTCATGGAGTCAACTGTCTTGACAACTTATTGCATTCGGAGTCAATTAGAGTCGGACTTGGATTGTTGACTTTTTCAATTGGATCAGTGGACATGGAGTTTTTTTTTTGAGGATGAAGCCCACATAGGTCTGAGACCTGTGCGTGGGTAATGAGTTGGATGATGGTGATTGATGAGTTGGACCTACAGTTTTAGGTGGGTTCCGAACCACCGGGAAGTGATTTTCAGCAGAGAACAGTGTCTTTTTTGCTGGCCAATCTAATCGGTCACCGTTACAAACAGGACCTATACGAGAACGCAGCTTATCTATCTGATTGATCAGATACCTGCTACGGCTCGCGGCTATCACTTCCCTGCATTGACAACTTATTGGATTCGGAGTCTCTTGGAGTCGGACTCGGAGTCTAACAACTCTATTGACGGAGTCAATTGGAGTCGGACTTGGATTGTTAAGTTTTTCAATTGGATCAGTGGACATGGAGTTAACTGCATTGACAACTTCTATGATTCGGAGTCACTTGGAGTCGGACTCGGAGTCTATCAATTCGTCCTGCATTGTCGAAATTTTGAATTGGAAGTCAATTTTCTCACTGTGAGATTGTTTTAAACTTTTGGATTGGCAGTTTATTCTGAACAAATACGTTTCCCGATGTTGCTTATTACGCAAATATCCTCGTGATTTAAAAACAATTACTGCGTTTTTACTTTCTTCTCTGTAAGAGGTTGATTAATGAGTAGTAATAGGGAGAAAAATGAATAATTGATGAATAATAAAGGAGTCTATGTAAAATTTGTGTGGCTCAGACGAACATTTCTGGAGAATGAAGTCAATGACGTATTTAAAACCTCTTTTTTATTCTAGATTGAAGAGAAGCAACATCCTTCTTCGTAGTGACGACAGTGATATTGTGGAAGATATCCATAATGAATAATAAGACTTAAAGTTGTCACAACCACATTTATTGAAAACAGTGAGATACTAGTTTCGGTTGCTACACCATTATCAATCTCAAACAAACTCAAACTAAAGTACATAGTAGCTTAATATACTAAGCACAGAATAATGCTATGGCTGGGGGAGAATATCCTGATAGGCTGACCTTCATTGAAGGTCTGTGATTGGCTGAAGGTAACGCCTTACTACTATTCAGTGAGCTTCAATTTTTTAATTTTATACTATTTTAATTCTAGCCTTCTTGTTTATTGTTCTTGTTTGATGCTTTCTATGTGTTCACGGTTGTTGGTTCTTGATTTTGACACTTATTTTTGCTTGTTGCTCCTGCCACCAGAGGGTGTGGGATAGGATAGTATAGGGTATATCAATGTGTTTTCTGTTTCTGGTAAAGTAAGTGTGAACATCGGATCTCAGTTGATAGTTATGGAGGTTGTTTACATGAAGGAATGCACTTGAAATATACATAGATTAACGGCTGTCAAAATCTTTTTCCCTTAGCCGGCAATATTCCATATAACCAGAGTTGGTTTTTTTTGTAGATTATATCTTGGAGTCAGATCAACAATTATACACTAGATATCATAATTACTATATCAATTAGTTGAGGTGAGGCTTAATTTTGATGTGAATGGAACTCTTGTACACTATAAAAAGCTTTAACTAAATGTTTTTTCAATTGTTTTTTATATATTTCTATATTTTTAAGACTCTTCAAAAACTGCGGTAGCTTGTTGTAGAATTTCCTACCAATATAACTAGGTTTTTGTTTGAATAAGCTACTATTGTGACTCACCAAGTGATAATCTCCTCGGCTTCTTGTATTATAATATTATGTACGTCAAGATTTTGGTTATTATCATTCGTTTTCATATATAAAGTAGCTTCATACACATATTAGTAGGGTACAGTTAGGAGACCAAGTCTCTTGAACAACGGCCTACATGAATCTGATCTATTTACTCTTTCTATAAACCTAACCGCTTTCTTTTGGATCTTAAACACTCTATGAAGATTTTGTTTTGATGAATTACCCCATACTAAGATAGCATACCTAATATGTGACAGTAAGAGCCCATGGTAAGCTGTAAAAAGTAATTTTTTGTCATTCAATCTAGCGAGCTGTTGCAGGACAAATACCCCAGATTAAATTTTATAACATATTTTCTCAATGTATGGAGCCCAGGTCAATCATCCATCCAACAAAACTCCTAGAAATGCAATTTTTTCTTCCTGGTCCAATTGATTATCGTTTACAAACACGTTTATAGCCCTATCTTCATTTAAGTTATGTTTGTTTTTGAATTGAAGGTATTGGCATTTTTTACTATTTATAGTTAATTTCAACTGATTTGAGAATTGGACAATGGACTCCGCACCTATATGGGCAGTAATTTCTAAATTATCTAGAATGGAATTGCTGATAATGAGTGGTTATGATTATGACTAATGTATGATTGAAATATGCCACTGCTCAAGCCATATAATAATACAACAGTTAAAGTCTCCTTCAATTAAAATACAGTATGGCGCTTCATCTTTTAAAATGAAATAAAATACTGAAAACTCGATCTTAAAACACACAGTTACGATTACTGTCTTCCCTCAGGCCACGCATTTCCCTATCTGAGATGCAATTCTATTTCTGTAGAAACGTGACTGAATAAGCATTTACTTTCTCAAATAAGGCAGATGCGCATCAAGTAAAGCGGAACGTAATAAGATACATATGTACAACATACATGTATACATATATATGTATAACATACCATGTATACATATGTATAGCGCTATAACGGGATGTAGGCAACTACAGCGACTATGTAATGTTATTCGAGGCTACTACGTATTCTTCGCATAGAGCCTTTAGGGGGATTGTTGAAAACCATTTTTTAGCATGGAGAGAGAGAGAGGAGAGAGAGGGTGTGAGAGAGAGTGAACGGAATGGGAGAGAGAGTGTGAGTGATTGATCCTGGTTGAATGGCTTTGTGTTGAGGGGTACAGATGACGATCTTGGTGTTCAAGGGGGTGGATTTTCCGCGGAAAAAGGAGGGAAATAAGCAGAAATGTGACTGCTACAACATGCCACGATATGAGATCGTTCTGAGTTTCCATTCGCGACGAAAACCGATAGCAGTAGCAGCTTGGGTTACATAAATTCAATGCAACTCCTTCCTGAATGCGCGATCTCAATCTGTTGTTCTCTGATATTTCCGCGAGGTACTGAATTTGGTCATCTTTAAAATAGAAATAAATAGTAGAAGAAATTTATTTAATGACATGAAAGATCATTTTACAATACATCGTCAACGTAAAAGAAGTAATACAAACGTACAGTACAAAAACAATACCACATAAACCAAAAGTATTTTAAATGGATCTAGTCATATCAATATTAAAAATTCTGATACATTATGTAAACACTCATCATTTACTAACTATTATTTTGTTTGTAGATTTGAGTGCTGGAAAGACTTTTAATCCTTACAGGCAGTGAGATAATTACAGGGGTGCTTACAGGGGGGGGGGGGGCTATGACGCAGACTGCGTCATTAAAATTCTTTGGGGGGGGGGTTCCAAAAAAAGTTTGTGGTGGGGGCTAGAGTTGATTGAAAACGTGTTTAACGTGACGACACGAAAAAATATATTACGAAGATACCAGATAGACAATGTCAATGTCAATGTCAAGACCAGATATGTCAATGACAATAATTATTTTATTATACTATTGAATATTCTAAACTAGTTATGTTTAGGATTTGTGGTTTTAGGGTTTTAGAATCTAGGATTATTTTTCCGCATTTTTTTGTGGGGGGGGGGGGTTGAGGGCGCTTAATTTATAGGGATGGGGGGGGGGGCTGGTACTAAATTTAGGTGGTGCGTCATGAAGCTTTCACCCCTGGATAATTTTATTATTTCTTAGAGGTAAATAGCCAACTCTTTTCAGATCTAGTGGAGTGTAGAAGCTCCATTCTATGGTCATTTCTATGTATTGTGTTATAGCTATGCACATCACTATTAATTTTGAATTGAGCTTTATTAAGAAGTACATGAAGCAGCAAACGTAATACATAGATTGATGGTAATGTCAGTAAATCTAGCTTTCTAAGCAAAGGCTTGCAATGAGCTCTTACAAGTGCATTAAGAATAATTCTCAATACCCTTTTTTGTTCAGGCATGAAATGATTATTCTTTATAACAAATATTTTAATTATATTTTCTCAACAAATTTTGTAAAGTTTGATCACATTTATTTTGTTTTGTTTCATTATGTATCGTCTTCTTTTCCTTTTCTTGTTTTGTATAGTGGCATATTATTTTCAGTAATTTTATCTAATCTTCTTAGTTTAACCTTTTTGTAATTTGGGCACCCGCCGAAAAACCTACGGGTTTTGCAGGACCCTAAATTGTTTTGAAAATGAAATAAAAATTTTGATTTGATTTGATTGATTTGATTTTGCAGTCTAAATATATCAACAGATCTTGAGCTGCTGCACCATATTTATGATAGGAGACAGTATATTTGAGGGTAGTAAACGACGAATCAGCGATGACACAATAACGTCTACAAGCACCTGATGATGACCCCATAGAAGGGTTGAAACTGGTAGGCTGAAGAGTTCAATATGAAAAAGACTGTTCTCTACTGTAAAATCACTTTTCGGTGGTGAGTTCAATATGAAGAAGACTTTTTTTGAGGATGAAGCACACAATGAGTTGGATGAGTTGGATGATGGTGATTGATGAGCTGGACCTACAGTTTTAGGTGGGTTCCGAACCACCGGGAAGTGATTTTAAAGCAGAGAACAGTATCTTTTTTGCTGGCCAATCTAATCGGTCACCGTTACAAACAGGTCCTACGAGAACGCAGCTTATCTCTATCTGATTGAACAGATACCTGCTACGGCTCGCGTAAAATCACTTTCCACGGCTCGTGTAAAATCACTTCCCGGTGGTTCGGAAACTACCTAAAATTGTAGGTTCACCATGTTTCCAATAACAAGCGGCGAGGTGGAACTACCCATCTACCCATGGTCTCCCCATCTTCTTGCATTTACTTTACTTTACTTTACTTTACTTTACTTTACTTTACGCATTTGCTTTACTTTTTACCCATGTATCCAATTTAAACATTCTATTCTAATTTGGACTGTGGAGAATACTTGTAATCTAAATTAATCCCATCCTAATTTGGACCTTAGAGACTGACCTAAATCGTAAAATAAACTCCCCAAAGTAAAGAAATCATGGTTCCACTCTCTGTTTAAGCTCATGATGTTTGAAATTGCTCGATTCAAGCAATTAGCTGTCTAAATCAAATGCGAATCGCTTTGCTCTGTTTGGTTTGGCCATTCAAACACGGGTCTGATATTTAATGTCGATTCACCAGCGCTGGTCATACGGTTCGGTGAAAACGCATCTGACTATAAAAGGGAAGACTTGATATAGGATTTTCGAGGCCGGCCATGTTTGAACAGGTAAACAGGGTTCGTTATGTGACTGGTGATAGGCCCACTACCGCCGATATCGGCTAAATGGTGAGAGCCGATCATTAATGGCACCATTTAGCTAGCGCAGTTAACCCAGCAAAATGGAGAGGGTGTGATTGGATGGATGTGCGAGTAACTGAACTGATGAGGTAACGCGCCCAGGGTAGCAACCGTTTAGCGCTAAGTCTGCGCATGCGCAATAAATATATGGGTGTTTTAGGAGCAATTCTGCAAGCGATTCCTCTTATTTAAATAAAGGAAAAGTTGATATAAACAAAGGAGGAAGGAGTAGGAGGTGGTGGAGCATGAGAAGGTCGGGATGGTGGAGAAGGTGTTGGTGAAGGGGGAGGAGGTGGAGGAGTAGAAGAAGGGTGAGGAGGAGGAGAAGAAGGATGAGGAGGAAGAGAAGAATGATAAGGAAGAGGAGCAGTAGAAGGATGATGTCGAGGATTAGATAAAGATTACTTTATTCATGATAAATTTACAATTTCTTTTTCAAATGTTTGCTTACATA
Source organism: Conomelus anceps (assembly GCA_948455865.1). Lineage (NCBI taxonomy): Eukaryota > Metazoa > Arthropoda > Insecta > Hemiptera > Delphacidae > Conomelus > Conomelus anceps. The sequence continues at coordinate 2,810,175 of OX418221.1, forward strand.
CAATATTTTAACACCACATAGAAAGTAGATCTGGTTGATAATATTCATATCTTGTTGGAAATAATATTAACAGTGATCTAATGGGTAGAGCTAATGAAATGTAATTCCAAGTGATGCATTCACGTGAGAAGGCGAAGTTTGGACAAAATTCGTCTATTCGAGCACTTAATACTAAGGAGGAGGAGGAGGGGGAGAAGTAGAAGGAGAAAGTGTAGAATGAGTAAGAGGAGGAGGAGGAGGAGGAAGAAGGAGAAGGAGGCCAGAAGGAGGAGGAGGAGGAGGAGGAAGAAGAGGAGGAGTAGAAGGAAGAGTAGAAGGAGGAGGAGGAGGAGCAGGAGTGGAACGATGATGTGGAGGAAGATTTGGAGGAAGAGGTAGTGGATAAGGTGTAAGAAAAGGAGGAGAATGAGAAGGAGGAGGAGGAGGAGGAGGAGGAGGAGGAGGAGGAGGAGGAGGAGGGGGAGGAGGATGAGGAGGAGGAGGAGGAGGAGGAGTAGTAGGAAAAAAGAAGGTGACAAAGGAGAAGGTGAAGTAGATGGCAGGAAGAAGAAGGAGAAAGAAAATAAGTGTAAGAAGAATAAGAGGATGAAGAAGGGGAATCGCCAGGACAAATAGAAATTTAGTGATATACAGAGGATTAAATTTAGAGTGATAAAATAGAACTATTACTCTAACCTATTTATTTCTGTGACAGCTATTTCGCATTGTTGTAATGCTTCCTCAAACACTGTTTTGATCATCCTATTGTATGATTCAAAATTTTATTTTCAAAATTTGATTCCCTACATGTTTCGTTTAAAATATAATTGTTTTATTAATAAATAGCCAAGTTAATACACTTCAAAATTCAGAAAATTTGTTTATTGTGAAATATTTCGTACTTCCAGTAGTGGTGATTCGTAATAATATATATATATATTTTATTTTTGTTATTTATTTATTGTGACAAAATATTATCATAGATTTGGTTCGTTTTGATGGTTAGTCTATGATATCATCTTCTCTATTCTGAATCATTCAGTATCAGTTTGGACACCGAGCAGAACAGTCGTGTTTTTCAAAGCCCTTATCTATCTACTTGCGATAACAAGGACGCTAGTTAGCTACTATCTGAATCGACAGCGTTGAGCTCTGTTACTGCAGGTATCTCGAATATAATTCCAACATTTAAAAACTCATTCATTGTAGTTTGGTTCCTTATTTATCAGATATCTTTCTTCTCTCATATATAAAGCAATATTCTTTGTTTATAATTTCAAAAAACAGAGTAGGTCTATACAAAATTCAGATATCAAGTAAGAAAAAAATAAATAAATTGCTACCTTCTATAGCAATGGACTCACAGTTCGTACTGATTGTTACCTAATTTATTTAAATATTTTGCTATTATCAAACCCTTCACTCCTTTGTCAGGGGCTTCCTTTTCAGCTAGTCGTCACGATAGCCCTCTTGATGCACCTTCCTTTTCACTTCCTTTGTCCTCTTTTCTCCTAATTTTTCTCTATCTTTCTCCCTTGTGCATAGCAAATAATTAGTCAACTTTTGTCAATTATTGTCTGATACGTGTGGGAGACATGTCTTTCGGAATATGTCACAAGTCTCTGAGGAGCGAGTCATCGCTTGTGGTTAACTGTGTGGCCTGCAAGTGCATGTTTCATGCAAAATGTGTTGGCATTGGTGAGGAGGAGATCAGGGGGCTCAAGGAGACCAGTGAGGGGTGGAAATGCCACGTTTGTGCTGATGAGAGGAGGAGGACGATGCCGAGTCAGGAAATAACGCTGAACCTTCTCATGGAAAAGCTTAAGGACATGGAGGTGAAGATGAGGGAAAACACCAATAAGTTAGAAACCGATCTCGGAAAATCTATTGAATTTTGTCACGGGGATGTTGCCAACATTCTGAAAAAATTGAAGTACAGGACAAGCGGCTGGATACCTATTTCAAGAAGTTTGAGGAACAGGAGCGAGAGATTGTTGCACTGAAAACTCAAAACATTAGGCTACAAAAAAGAGTGGATGAGCTAGAGCAGTATTCTAGGGTTAATTGTTTTGAGATTCATGGTATCCCTCATCAGGAAAATGAGAATGTGACTGAAGTTGTGGTCTCTATGAGCAAGGCATTGAATTATCCGGTGACTGAATTTCAAATTGACAATTGTCACCGGCTACCTGCTAGGCAGGGTGATGGTAGACCACCTGCTATTATCGTCAAGATGGTGAGAAGAGTCGACAAGGAGGCACTTTTGCAGAAGCGAAGAGTTAAGCGTGACTTCTGTATGCGACACCTCGGCCAGGTCAGCGATGCTCCTGTCTACCTCAATGAAAGTTTGAGCCCGGAGCGAAGAAAATTGCTTGCTGCTGCGCGCAAGGTGAGCAAGGAGAAAAACTGCAAGTTTGTGTGGGTGCGCAACGGAAGAATCTTTGCCAGGAGGGATGAGAAATCTGCAGTTATACATATCGACTCCCTGAGTGACGTCGACAAGATGATATAGAGAGCTTTTTTGTTCCTACATGAATTTATTCATACTGGTTTTCTTATTATTTACAATGAACACTAATTATAAAATATGTCTTTGTGTAATTTTCATATTAGTTATGAGAAGGATTTTACTAACTTTTCTTTTTTGTCCAATGGAACTCATAGTTTCAGAATGTGTCTCTTTGTTGAAATCATTAAAGAATGTGTCTAATGTTTTTTCAAATCTTAGCGAGCTGAATTGTCAATATTTCTGTATATTTATGTATTTTGTTTTGATGCATCCACATATATCCCAAAATGATTGTAAGTTGTTTTGTGTTTTTTGTGTGGGGTGGTCTTTCACTATCAGAGTATTTCACACCTTACAGTGCAATAATTGCTTTTTCCTCGTTCTTACTGTAGCTAACTATTTTACAACTCAATTTACTCACAATTCTATTGCTTTACTAATGATACTTTACTATCTTAAAATGTATGATCCTGTGACTGATTTACATCTTTATGACTGTGGCTGAATTACTCAGTACAATTGATGAGGTGAATACTTACTTTTCTAAATTGCCTGGCCTATACATATACCATCAAAATATTCGTAGCTGTCATTCCAATTTTGATTCATTCCTGTTATATATTAACAGCTTAAATCGAAAACCTCATATAATCATGCTTAGTGAGGCGTGGTTGAATGATGAAAACGATGTCTTGCTGTATCAGATTGATGATTATGAAAGCTTCTCATCATTTGATCCTTTATCAAGGGCTAGTGGCATTGTCGGATATGTACATAAATCCATAACTGTTGTAGTGCAGAATTGTGTCATGGTTAATTGTGACACCTTACTGTTAAATTGTATTTATCTAAATTTTAGATTCTCAGTACTGGGAGTATACAGATTGCATGCTGGGGATCGACAGTCGTTTGTTACCAATCTGAGGACTGCCCTTGATAGGATAAAAATAAAAAATCTAGTGTGTATTGGGGATGTTAATCTTGACATTGCTTCAAATGACCCTGTTTCTGATGAATATTTAGATTGCTTGAACAGTCATGGTTTAGAACAGCTTATAGATATTGACACCAGGGTGACCAGCTACTCTTCTACTTGCATTGATCACTTTTCCTATCGATCTGATCAGATCACAATAAATAACGTTCTTGTTATTGAAAATTCCATTACTGATCACAGAGCAATAGCAGGTATTTTGCCTGTCGGCGAGGGGAAGAGAAGAGTGCATGTGAATGAAACGAGTAAGATTGATTATTCGTTGGTGGGTGGATACATCAGGGAGCAGGAATGGGATTGTGTTTATGAGTTGGATGATACAAATGCGGCCTTTAACAAATTTTATGAAATAATGAATGGTATCTGGAAGAGGTCTATTAAACGAATCAAGTATAAGAGTAAACTAAAAATGATAAAACCTTGGATGAGTCCTGGTTTGACTAACAGTATTGCTGTTCGTGATAAACTCTATAAATTATATCAAAGAGAACCGAACAATAACGCACTTAAAAATAACTTCATAAATATGAAAAACAATGTTAAAAAGTGGGTGAAGGCAGCAAAATGTGACTATTATTCAAACCAACTAAATTTGCATGAAAAAAACTCAAAAAAGAAATGGGAAGTATTGCATGATATATTGCCTGGTACTTGCAGGATCAGTCATGATATACGCTTAAATGAAGGTGACACAATAGTTACAGATTGTAGATCTGTGGCAAATATTTTTAATAAATATTTCATTGAATTGCCAGAGACCCTCTCCCAGTCCTGTCCGAGTATATCAGAAACATTAGCACAGCAATACAACAAAGAATTTAAAACTGATCACAACAGTAAAAGCATTTTCATTAATCCTGTGAGTGAGTATGAATTATTTAAAACTGTAAATAATCTCTCTATAAATGTAAGCTCTGGTAATGACATAATCACTGCTAGAATTTTGAAAGAGAATTTTCAGTTTCTCTCTGGGGTATTAACACATCTGTTTAATCTTTCCATTGTTTCTGGTCAGTTCCCAGATATTCTTAAAATAGCTACTGTAATCCCTGTTTTTAAGAAAGGTGACAGATTTTTGAAGAGTAATTACCGGCCAATCTCTCTACTACCTATATTATCAAAATTGTTCGAAAAACTTATTAAAGTAAGGATATTAAAATTTTTGGATGATAATAACTTTTTCTCTGAAAGTGTAGTATTTCTACCAATAAAGATAAATGCAACTTGAAAAGTAACTCTCGTTTATTACAACAAGCGAAACAAACTCTCTACTCAATCATTACCCCTCAGCATAATATTTGGTTGTCACCATGACGACTCTCTCTGCTGCGGTTGTAATGGAACAGTCACAGCTGTCATAGCACATCCTCCCCTTTCAAGTTGAAAGTACAATGTGTGCCCTGTTTCTTCGCACTAGTGCTCCGTTCTCAAATTGCACTAGATACGATCTAGGTTGTGGGAGTTTGCACTTGATAAAACCTTCCCGTTTTAAATCAGGGATCCAAACCTTGCAACCTTGGTTGAGTTCTGGAAGTTCCCTGGCCCCATGTCGCTTATCATATCTTTTCTTCCTCCCCCTTCTGATGTGGTCTTCTTTATTACGCAATGCTTCTTGATCTGGTGCTTGTGGATGCAAGTTATTCATTGCGATAGGGACGGTGCTTCTCAGTTTTCTTCCCATTAACAACTCAGCAGGCGAATATCCATTTTCAAGAGGTGCTGTTCTGTACGAAAGGAGACCAACATCCATGTCGTCACATTTAGCTAGAATGTTTTTTGCTGTCTTAACTGCTGATTCTGCGAGGCCGTTTGACTGGGGGTATTTGGGGCTGCTAGTGATTATTTCAAAACCCATATTTTCAGAAAACTTCATCATTTCTTCACTGCAGAGTTGGGTTCCATTATCACATCTGAGGCAATGAGGGACCCCAAACCGGCAAAACAATTTCTTAAAACATGCAATCATTGTAGTCGAGGTTATGGAATGTAGTGGTCCAAGAATTTCCAAGTAGCGTGAAAAATAATCCTGAACAACCAAGTAGTTCTTTTTGTTGAATGTAAGTAAATCAGCACCTATCACAGACCATGGCAACTTAGGTAGTTCTGAAGGCATGAGTGGCAAAGTTGGATTGTTCCTATTTCTCAAGCATATGAGGCAGTTAGCTACTTTTCTCTCGATGTCTCTATTTATTCCAGGCCACCAGACGGTCTCCTTTGCTAGGCCCCGGCATTTTGATATTCCTAGGTGTCCTTCGTGAATTCTGTCTAAAACCAGGTCTTGCAAGCTGCGTGGGACAACAATTCTACTTCCCATCATGATCAATCCATTGTGATCAGCCAGGTTATCCTTAAATTTTACAAATGCATTGCAGCGGTTATCTATTACATTCCAACCAGATTGTATATAGGTCCTCAAAAGTTTGAAAGTTTCGTCATTGGTAGAATGAACTTTAATAAGTTCATGTAGACGGTCGCGGAGAGGCAGATTTGCTAAATGTTCTGAAATTTCTTCCTCCAGCTCGTGTGGAGGATTATCAATAATTTCCCCAACCATGAGATTGGTTTGACGAGAAAGTGTGTCTGCTACGGTTAGGTTTTTTCCTGGAACATAGGAAATTTTATAGTCAAATCTAACCAATCTGAGTCGTAGTCGAAGCAGTCTTGGTGATAGATCATGCATTGGTTTCCTGCCAAGCAGTGTGGTTAATGGTTTATGGTCTGTCTGGAGTGAGAATCTTTTTCCAATCAGGTATATTTGGAGTCGCTCACATACCCAAGTACATGCTAGAGCTTCTCGTTCAATTTGAGCATATTTTCTCTCAGTGTCTGTCATAGCCCTTGAAACATACATTACAGGGTAGAATTTATCGTTGTGCTCTTGTTCCAGTAGACCTCCAAGTGCAAATGAAGATGCATCTGCGGACACTCTACTTGGGGCATTGACATCATATGGTTTTAAAACTGGCGAAGTTGTGATTGCTTTCTTTGTCTCCAAAAATGCATTTTCTTGAGTTTGGGTCCAGATAAAATCAATATCTTTCTTGAGTAGATCTCTTAAGGGCTGAGCAATTGAAGCTGCTTTTGGTATGAATTTTGTCAGGTAGTTGAACATACCAAGATATCTAAGAAGATCACTCTTGTTGCTTGGGGTCTGAAATTCTAAAATTGATTGTACTTTCTCTCGATCAATCGACACTCCTCTTTCACTCAATTCATGCCCCAAAAACTTCACTCTTGTTTTTCTGAACTCACACTTTTCTTTATTGAGAGTGACATGGGCTTTCTTGAGAGCTTCAAGTACTTTCTCTAAGCGCTCATCATGTTCCTCATTTGAGTTCCCCCAAATAAGAATGTCATCCATCATATTAGCACACCCTTCAAGTCCGTCTAAGATTTGGGAAATTCTTCGCTGAAAATGTTCAGGTGCTGATGAAATTCCAAATGGCATTCGGTTATAGCAAAATCTTCCAAATGGCGTTATAAATGTTGTGAGACGTTTAGACTCTTCTGACAGTGATATTTGCCAGAATCCCATTCTAGCATCAAGTTTACTGAATATTTGAGCATTGGAAATTCTTGAAAATATTTCTTCTGCTGAAGGCATAACAAACCGCTCTCTTACTATGTGTTGATTGAGTTCTGTGAAATCCCCACAAAGACGAATAGCTCCAGATTTCTTTGTTGCTACAACAATAGGGGCGCACCACTCAGTAGCTTCTTCGATTTTCGAGATAATACAATTTTTTTCCATTTTCGTAAGTTCTTCTCGAACCTTTTCATACAAGGGTAGAGGGATCCTTCTAGGTGCTGAAATTGCGTAAGGTTTAGCATCCTCAACGAGTCGTATATGATGGGATCCGCCAACCATTACTCCAGGAACATCAGAAAACAGAGTTGTAAACTTTTCATCAGCTTCTAGATGTTTGTCTTTACTAATTTGACAAACTTCGGATGACATGGCAAGTAATTTTAAAGAATGTATTGCAGGTCTGCCAAGTAGAGGATTTCTTAACTCGTTTAGAACAAAAACCGTTTGATTAGATGAGGTACCGGAACATGTTTTAAACTCTCCCTTAAAGGTACCGATGCAAGAAAGTTTTCCTCTACCAGCATGTTCAATTTTTCCATTGAACTCTTCTAAATCACATTGAGATTTTCTTAAGGTTGGCAGTAGTGATACTGGTATGCATGTGATGTCGGCTCCCGTATCAACTTTGAATACTACAGGAATTCCATCTATTGATATTTTGACTACCAAAGGGGGTATAGATACAAGTTTTGAATCAACTTTCAATATTGTGATTGAATCTAATATACGCTCATTGTTTTCATTCCTGGAGTCATTGTTGTTAGAAACCATTTGAATTTTTTTAGATCTACAAATTCTAGAAAAATGACCCTTCTTTTTACAATTATGACAAATTGCTTCTTTTGCCGGACAAACATTTGTTTCATGAGGCTTGAGAGAGCCACACCAATAGCAAGTAAATGGTCTGGATTTCGATTCGGGCCTAAGCTTCATGGCTAACGTAGAAAACGCGTTGTTATGTTCTTTTCTGATTGCCGTTTGCTGTTCCTTAACTGACTCCGATTGTTTTGCGCGATCAATAGCACCTTCTAAGGTTAGCTCAGCATTCATTTGGAGAGAGAGAGAGAGTTTACTGTCAAGTATACCAACTACTATACGATCACGAATTAATTCATCTCTGAGATCACCATATTTACAAGTCTTAGATAATTCGAAAAGATCTGTTATAAAATTACTGACAGATTCATTTTCCTTTTGAGTTCTATTGTTGAACTTTGCCCTCTCGAAAATTATGTTGGTTTTTTTTTTTGAAAAGTAATTGTTGAAACGCTCAATTACGCAATTGTATTTCTTTTGATCTTCATTCGAAAGGTGAAAACTCTCGAATATAGTTTCGGCTTTAGATCCCATTGTCAAGATTAAAGTGTCAATTTGAATATTATCAGGTTCGAAACATAATTTTGAGGCTGATCTATATCTTTCGAACGAACGGAACCAAGCCTCCCATTCGGAATCAACGAACTTGAAACATTGTGGGGGTTGACCCTGGAATGAAAATCCGCGTTGAACGGAACATGGTTGGTAACTTACGGATTGAGAGGTAGATTCTTCGATTCCGTGAAATTCATCTTCATTAATTTGTCGACCTCTTCTTTTCGTTTTCTTTGACATTTTGGTAACACACCTGACACCTTGTAGTATTTCTACCAATAAAGATAAATGCAACTTGAAAAGTAACTCTCGTTTATTACAACAAGCGAAACAAACTCTCTACTCAATCATTACCCCTCAGCATAATATTTGGTTGTCACCATGACGACTCTCTCTGCTGCGGTTGTAATGGAACAGTCACAGCTGTCATAGCACAGAAAGTCAATTTGGCTTTAGGAAGGATTTGAATACTGAGATTGCTCTCCAGCATTTTCTGCATAATATCTATGCTGGCTTGAATAGCGGCCATGGTGTTAAAGCGGCAGGGTTGTTCATTGATGTCAGTAAAGCATTTGACACGGTCAACCATAGTCTCCTTTTACATAAACTTTGGAGAGCAGGCATTAGGGGAAACAAGTGGTTAAAATTAAAAATGAAATCAGTAGGTTATTGGAAAGTAATCATGGAGTGCCGCAGGGTTCTGTGCTGGGACCTGTTTTGTTTTTGATTTATGCCAATGATTTGTTTGGGGGTAATTTCAAGGGACAAATAACAGCTTTTGCTGATGACACTGCGCTGTCATATTCAAACACTCTGAACCAATTAGGCTTGGATATTCAACATGACCTGGATAGGTTATCTCTTTGGTTTACTTGTAATAAGTTAACAATGAATATTCAAAAAACCAACTATACTATATACAGCCTAGTGGGTAGTCAGACTCTGGTTTCCCCTATTCACCTGCACTCCTGCGGCTGCATCCGTGTCAATTGTGTTTGCCCTATTGTTGAGAGTGCGTCAGTGATTAAATATCTGGGGGTCTTACTGGATAAAAATTTGACATGGAAAAATCATGTACTAACTCTTAAAAAATCCCTACATTTTTATTTGCGTGTTTTGTATCAGTTGAAGGAACTGTGCAATCTCAACAATTTAAAAGATGTTTACCATGCATTTGTACACTCACGAATAAGTTATGGGTTAAGTTGTTGGGGCAGTACTTATTATTCAACAATTTCTCCCATTATAAAATTGCAGAAATCATGTATTAGGATAGTGGCTGGGGTGGGTTATCGTGATAATACATTCCCTTTGTTTTGTAGGTTTGGAATTCTCCCATTAAGGCACCTGTATGTACACAAAGTGTTATCTATTTATTATTTGATTAGTGGCAATGACGGTGTTACGATTGACTACTGTGACATGGTCGCTGGCCCTCCTATTACAAGACAGGCCAACCATTGCTATCTTCGTGGTATTAGGCCAAATTGTACTCTTTTCAAAAAAACATTTATATTTCTAACACCAAAGTTTTTCAATTCAATGCCCTTACCTTTAAAATTACATTTCAGAATACAGAATAAGAGATCTCACTTCAAATTCCTTCTCAAAAGATGGCTACTGTCGAAGAATGTTAATGAGATGGAGAACATGTTTAACATTACTCTCTGATGTGCCTGGTTACTTTCACATGTAATATTACATGTTTTTTTCTGACCTATGTGCTTTATCTACACCTTCAAATTGAATCATTTTTATCTGCTTTTTACCTTGAGATGCAGGCTGTTTTCCAATATGGTTTGAGTTATTTCTGGACAGATTCTTCTCAATTGACTTTTAATAATTAATTTGAATTCCTATTTCGTTTTGGTACCAAAGACTCAGTCATTATTATAATTTGTTTTTCTTTCTCCTCTATTTCTTTTTTTCATTTGGAACGAATTTCTGTTTTCCTTAACTGTTTAATTGTTTATTCTAACTTATTATTTTTAATATAATCTTTAGTAGTTTTAACGATACTCCTGCATGCGGACATAATTTCATTATGAAATTATTTGCATGCAGTATTATTTCTGCAAACGGCATGACTGATTGAAATTATTTTCACATTATATATATATATATATATATATATATATATATATATACATACATACATATTTTATTTCATTTTAAGTTATTTATTCTTTTATTTGTATTACCATGATTGAAGTGTTTTTTGTTTTTTACTTTAGTTTGTATTATATATTTTTTATTTTAGTGCCAGCATGTCATTATTTTGTTTCATATTCTGTAATCTATTGTTTGTTTTTTTTTTGTGCAGAAATAAAGTTTATTATTTATTTATTATTATTATTCATACTCTCACTGCACTGAAAGATATGATGAGATCTAATAAAATTTTCCTGTCATAAAAATAATATCTTTTATTGTCATACCACACTAACCCAAAAATAATAAAATTAGGTAAATAATGAGAATCGAACAATATAATAATTTTTGAGAACCCGAAAAAATAGACACTATTAATAAAATAATAATAAAAATATCTAAAATAAAAGATCTGTATTCTGGAACACCAAACTAAGATACTACCAAACAGTAGTTAGATCAGAAGTCATTTATGCGGCGAAAACACTTGAGCTTCGTAAAGTGCAGGACATAGAGAAAATAAGAATAATTGAGAGAAGGGTCTTAAAGAGAATATTAGATCCAAAAGTTAATATACAATCAGAATATAAACAAAGATCCAACCAAGAACTTTATTCCAGAATAGAAAAAATATCAGACGTAATTAAGAAAAGAAGATTGCAGTTCTATAGACACATATCTCTATCTATAAAAGGATGATACCCTGACTCACTGATCAACGCAGAGCCAAAACTACTAGGCCTATGAACTTGAAATTTCATATGAACAATCCTTATAGGATTTCACCGTGCAATAAGAAAGGATTTTTCAAAATTCGCAATTTTAGGGGGTTAAAGTTTTGCCTATGCAAAACACGGGTACATGGCTAGCTAGCTTACTGGGATCTTTTAATTATATGGAAAATAATTTGAAATTTTTCGATCTGCTGCACACGCTGTTTCGATGGACAAGCTGTTAGTGTGTTTTGCAAATCATCATTCACTTAACCTACTGAACTTGCCGGCCAAACAGCTTGATAGAAGTCAACAGTTTTTAATCATATGACAGGCCCCTTAGCGGCCTTATTTACGCTGTCTGGAACGCAAAAACTTTGCATGTAGGATACCGTGCAGTCGGAGCCTTGCTGTAGCCTATGTAGGCATATATGTAACATATGACTGGGTATGATGAAATGTAAAATTATGCCGGGTTGATGACATCTGTTAACCAATGCAGCTAGAAATTCGAAATGTATTCTCAGTAGGAGGTGGCGAATAACAAAATAAAAAACCTAGCTTCTACCCTAATAGTCATGGAAGGTTTAAATTTGAAATGTTCATTGAGAGGTGGTGAGTAAGGTCTTACTGTGTAAGATAACAACAAAGGATCAGCTGGAAAAGCCCTAGGACTAACTTCTTCCCTAATAGTCCTAGAAGGTTGAAATTTGAAATGTAACCTCAGTGGGAGGTGAAAAATAATAAAATCAATAAATTTTTATGAGAACGCAGCAACGCGCGTCGGGCCAGCTAGTAATATATAATATATTATAATATACAGAAAGGAAAACACCAGCTTAACAAAACAGATCTTCGACCGACTTAACACTCACAAGAATAAGATAAAATGGCTTAAAAAATAGGCAATGACCTACTAAACAATTCAATAGACACAGAAATCCTAAAAAGACAGAATAATATTCTGAACAAAATACAGAATTTAGAGTTCCAGGAGAAGAAACTAGCTATCAGCAGTAAGGGGAGAGAGTGGACTCAAGAAGACAAGGAACGCCACTATAGAAAAATGAAAGAAGCATGGGCAAAGAAGTTGATTAAGGGTGCTCAATAAAAAAAATCCTGGATTTCTTGTTCCATGACGAACTGCGTTGTTAATATTAACTTTTTATGTGAATTCAACGACTTGCAGTCCAATATTCATTAAGAATAAGTAACTTAGAATTTACTTACTCTGTACGCCGAGCGCTTTCGAATCTTTGAGATCCATTCTCAGAGGCGTGTTCCTTGATCATCGAGGTCAGTTTTTTGGTTAGAAGAATTATTGTGGTTTTTGTAAAATGTGATCAAAAAGTTTGTGTGATTTAAAATTTAGTTGTTCGTTGAGGATGTTTTGTTTATTGTGTGTGGTGTGTTTGTATACTTCAAATTGTTTCAAGGTGTTGAGTTCGTGTCCTTTAGATTTTATATGTGGAATGTGTAGGTTGGTGGTGATGTCAGTAAAAGTGTGTCCAGTTTGAATGATATGGTCGGCGAAATTCGATTCAGCTTTTAATGTCAGGGCTTGAAAATGTTCCTTGTAACGTTGTTTAAATGTGTGAATGTTCGCACAATTCTTGTACTAGACAAAAACATGAACATGATGATTGAAGGTGTGAGAGAGATAAAAGATAACCGAATGAGAGAGAATCAATGCATGCAGTGTTAAACATGGCTAGTAACGTTTAGTTTTAATGTATGTTCAACAGAGAAGCTGCAATAAGATGACGGCCCAGCCTTCATAGGCAGCTGATCTGTTGACTTTTGGATCGTTTGTTGACATTTCACCCTTCTCACTTTCTCAGCCCCCCCCCCTTTAACCATTCCCACTAACCCCCCAAACCCCCGCACCACACCAAACTTTAGCCCTGACTAGCGAAAGCCTTACAGCATACAAGCACGCACTGTTTGAGCTTGGATTAACTAATTATTAGGTCTTTGCTGCCGACTAGTATGGGGGGCTTTTCTTGTTCACTACACATGTTTCAGGAGTCACATGTTTGATTTCTGACTACAGATCCTAATTTGTTGAATCTCATTTGACAATTCTGTAGGTGTCATTTACCACCTGGCTGAAAGGTATTTATGAATTTGAAAGTGATTTATTTCTGGCACTTCTTGTACTCTATGCACTCCTGACTCAAATTTTGAATAAAAACTTGAAAAACACTTTCAAGTGGAAATTATATGAGTTATAATTTCCACTTGAAAGTGTTTTTCAAGTTTCTATTATATATTAGTGGAAACAAGATGGATGTTCAACAACACAAATTTTGAAGCCTTGCAAAAACACAGCACCCCCACGAAAGTGAAAGAGTTCCATTAATGATTGCAGAAAGCCAACTTCCAGATGTAATTCGTAATTTAGAAAGTGAATATCAAACATTTCAATCATAAAGCAAGTTTTTATTGCTGATATTTTGATGTTTTTATATGTGATATTTATTTATTACAACTGTTCTGTCAAGTTTTGAAAAAGATCAATGGCAAAACACAATCTACAAACTGAACTGCTCTGACTGTAACAAATTTTACATAGGACAAACAGACCGCGCATTCAAACAACGCTACAAGGAACATTTACAAGCGTTACATACAAAAACAGAATCGACTTTTGCAGACCATATCATTCAAACTGGACACACTTTCACTGACATCACTACCAACTTACACATTCTATATATAAAGTCTAAAGGACATGCACTCAACACCTTGGAACAATTTGAAATTTACAAACACACCACACACAATAAACAAAACATCCTCAACGAACAGTTAAATTTTAAATCACACAAACCTTTTGACCACATTATACAGAAACCACAGTTCTTCTAACCAACAAACCAACATCGATATTTAGGTTGCCTTGAAGATGGGTTTTAACAACTCGAAAACGTTCCGCCTACAGAGTAAGCGAAATAGGCTACTACTTATTTTAATAAAAATTTGACTGCAAGTCGTTGAATTCACTTGAAAAGTTAATATTGTTGTACACTTGAGGCAGGACTCTGTTGGATTGATTGTTTGTTAATAAAAGAGTTGTTATGCACCATCGATTCTTATTAAAGTTGCACTACAATTTAAGGTAGCCAGAGACTTTTGTATCGAAGAATCGACTAATGTTGAATCGGCTATCGATAGTGAGACACAATTCCAATTTTGGAGGATTGTAGTACACATGAGGCAGGACTCTGTTTTTTTCTTGTAATAACCTGAAAGCTATCAGTGATTGAATCTCTCCGGTTTTCCGATCCACCGACCTCGTTAAAGAAGACATCTGTCTTTACTTTCTCGTTTATCTGTGAGCAACTGGAGGATACCTTATCTCAAGCAAGGATGACTTATCTACCTATCTTTAAGCTTAACATTGCGAGATTTCAGGAATCGATGAAGTAGATATAGTTCTTCGAATCAGGAATTGATTGATTGAGGGTATTAAAAGGAATTGTACCCAATAACATTCTTAAGTTCTAGTAAATAGATTAAGGTGAAATAATTCAAAATTCGATTGACTTGTTTTCTTCAGACATGAATGTTACTTACACATTGCAACAAATAAAATAAGTCAAATAATTCTCTACTTTGACAAAAACACAACTTTCATCATATTCAATACACAAAATGACAAAATAAAGATGGTAATGTGATAGTAACAAGATTTTTTAGAATTCTTGAAAAAGTTATTTATCAAATAGTGTAGGAATGCATCATAAGATAAAACACTAACAAATATTTTAAACCAATTTTTTTGACTTATATTCTATCTATATTTACCTACGTATATTTTATAAATATATATATTTATTTGTATTTATTCACAAGTTAGTTTGAAGTAACTGACAATTTAACAAACTGACAAATATACAGAAACAGAATTTATTAATTTCGAAGGAATTTATTAATTTTAAAGGAATTTGAAACTAATAAATTCTGTATATTTGTCAGTTTATTAAATTGTCAGTTTCAAACTAACTTGTGAGATACGAGCCGATATGGCCAAGTTTAAAATGAGTGCTGCTGTGCAGAAGGGTCACTATATTCTAGTGTTTAAGGCGCCCGACCGGCAATAGGGGTGTCCGTGGTTCGATTCCTGGTGGTGAATGATATTTTTTGTACAGTAGCATTCATCGATTTCCATCAGCTATTCAATTCTGCTGCCAATATCCGACATTGCGGAAGTCTCCTTTGAAAATTAATAGCATTTAAAGGAATTTAAAATAAATAAATTATTTTCTGTATTTATTCGCCTATCCGCCTAGCTATCTGAAGATTCAACAATCAACAAGTTTTACAACAAGAAATATTTATAACTTGAAGAAAATTCGGGTCTTTTGCACTATAACCCTGCATTTATAAAAATTGTCATTGAACTGTAGTTTCCTAACCTAACCTAATCTAAGACCCGGTTAGGTTAGGTCATATTAGGTTAGGTTAAGAATCTACTGATTAATGACACTTTTAAAAAATGCGGGTTTATTGTGCAAAAGACCCAAAATTTCACATGAAAAATTAACATCATTTCTACAGAAAATTTAAATGCTTTGGAAATTACAATTTACAAGTGAATATGCCTCTCACCCAAGTAGTGCTTAGAGACGGTTGTAATACTGACTCTCAACTCTTACTGAATCATATTTTCAGTTCTTACCATATAAAATAAACCAGCTCCACTCTAAAATTCTACTTGATCTTCCACAGTTATCAAATCAAAGAGGTACGCGACTCATCAAGTATTCTATTACCTTACAAATATCTTTTGAAACGTAAATCCGTTTCAAATTGCCATCTTTGCTATGAGAATACATAATGTAATGCATGTAAATTACATAGCATCTGTCTCTTCCAGAGTCACAGACGTCGCAGATAAATTTTGGGACCAAGATAAATGATGACTCAGCATCTGTTTGCTGGAGGAGCCAGCCGAGAATACTGAGTTGAAAATTATCCTCACAATTTATCTCGACTGAGTAGTGGACAAAAAGGTCGTTTTGTAGGACTTATGAGGGTCAAAAGTATGGGGAAAATAATTGAGGATCGTAGTTTTGACGAGAAAGACAAGTTGAAAATCCTCAGCGATTTACCAGGAAGAAAGAACATTGCAAAACTCTTCAGTGATACATCAGTGATAAAAACTTCAAAATAAAACCAAGAACGCAGTTTTTACCATGTATACGAAATTATTCATAGTTTTCAAGTTTTTGCTTGCTTGATTCCATATACTCTTCAGCGATTCATCAGGAAGAAAAACTTCAAAATCGAACTAGGAACCTAGTTATTTTAGATATAATATAAGTAATTTTTCTCAATATTATATTTTGTTTTGTGTGACTACAAATTATAATTGAGGACACTAGCCTTGCCGTAGAAACAAGTTGGACACTGCAGATTCACTAGGAAAAAACTCCAAAATTAAACTAGTAGCGCAGGTATTTTTTACAAGTTTATAGTTCTTAGCTTGATTCTCATTAATTTTTTTTTGTAGATTACGTCTTGGAAATTCCAGTTAAGGAGTATGAGACAAGTCAGATCAACAATATTATACACTAGATACCATAATTACTATTTCAATTAATTGAGATGAGGCTTAATTTTGATGTGAAAGGAACTCTTGTGCACTATAAAAAGCTTCATCAACTAAATATTATTTCAATTGGTTTTTAAATATTTCTATATTTTCAAGACTCTTTAAAAACTGCGGTAGCTTGTTGTAGAATTTCCTACCAATATAACTAGGTTTTTGTTGGAATAAGCTACTATATCATACCTTCCACATGTAAGGGTAACTCTTCTTAATATAATATAGTTTGTTTAGCTTGAATCTAAATAACCATAATAATAGCTGTTTTCAATAAAAGAAAACACAATATTAGCATGGCCAACTCATTACAAGTTGGCCATCAATTTGAGGATAACAGTGTTAAAAATATAAAATTCTTGGAAGAAAGGTTTTCAGACACATTTCTGGATTATTTTATTGAATGTCGAATTTTTTCCTAAGGATGTGGAATTTTAAATACAATCTTCTTTTCTCCAGATTTCCCCCTACAAAAATTTGTTTCGGACAGAGATTAGTTTGGAAAATCGTTTCACTGATTGAAAATTGGTATTCTGGGTGAAGGGGAAGGGAGGCTCCAGCCAAAAGGTTTCTTTGGGGCCCTGGTTGTAGTAATGTGGAACCACTGGTTGCGAACCAGTGGAACCACTATAACTTGTTAAATTGGCACTATATTTTATTTTTCATACATGAACTAACAATATACGAAAAGTGGGTTTAAGCTCTTAAACAAACGATTCATGAAAGCAATGATTTATTAAATTTAAGCTTTCACTTTACCCAATTTATAAACTTCATTTTAATAAATACTCGTATGAAATTACTATTTTTGAGCCTCAAATCAAGTTCCCAGCACCAAAAATGTTCCCATAATGTGGACTAAAATGAATGGATTTAAGCTTTTCTAGTCTTGAGTCTAGAACCTGTTAAAATAGAGGGACTATTTATCAAAATTTTCCGGGGGAAGGCCCCCAGACCACCCTCCCGCTGGGGGGTATTCCATTAAGAGCCCCAAAATTTCCGGTAACCCCAATTTCAAAATTTTCGCCAAGCTACTGAGCTTGAATAGTCAACATCCACGTTTCTTGATCCATTAATTTAAATTATTCCCAAATTTCCAAATTCTAAAAACGATTATTTTGAGGAAAAATCCTGAATTAATATTGTTTATACAGGTATTTACATATTATTGAAAAAAAATTGTCCACAAGGCTATAATACTTAATCTTCACGGATTATTACAGCTTCAATATCCAACATTTAAAATATTTAGATAAACAGCGAAAATTTGTGGATCTAAAACTATTTATTCCCCACAAGTAGTTTGATCAATGGGACTCTGATACATCGTTTTAAATAAATCTGTTTCAAATCAGTACTCCAGATGTGTGAAAGCTAAATCGAGTGGAACTTTCACTTTCAATTTGCTAATGTGGCAAGCGATTCAAACTGCGGATGAATTGGTTCTTCTTGCCAGATAGAGAGAGAGTGAGAGTGGGAGAGAGAGGAGAAGAGAGAGAGAGAGAGAGAGAAGTTCAATATTTAATTAATCTGCGAACGATTCAATAACATACAGTTCGCAGAACGACGATTGTCAGAGTTCAAATTAATTTTCGTCACTGCCGATGTGATCATCAGGCACACAGTTTTTGATTTGCTAACTGACCTGGAATTCAATTTCACTCTCCAAAGCTATTTCGAGCTGTGATTGAATCAAACAAAAATGTCACTAAATTCACGTGAAATGAGAGTTTTCTAACACGTTCCAACAGAAAGCAATTTCTAGAATCAAGAGACGCACTTTGGGGAACATTTTTTGATTTCATTTAGAGCCTGTCAGCACAATTTCAAGTGGCTGACAGACGCCGATTTCATTCGTTTTGCAACACGTGTAGCTGTGTGTCACATTGATTGTTGCGTGTCAAGAATGTTACAAAAATGGCGCAATGAATTGTAACACTTTTGTAATGTAAGTTACATGATTTGTTGCAAAACGACGCAATGAACGTCCAAAATGTTACAAAGGAACCGCAATAATTTCTAACACTTCTTGAATGTGAGTTACATGATTTTGCTGCAAACCATCCACGACAGAATGAGCATCACTTAGTGCACATAATTTTAAAGTACAGTATTTTAAATAATTCTTCAAGTTTTTTTTTATTGCGGATGATGCCTACATGAGTCTGGAGACTTGTGCGTGGGTAATGAGGTAATGATGAGAAACATCTATGGCTGAATGAGATTCGAACCCAAGGCTTCAGCCAAAGCCTTATCTTATCACA
This sequence comes from Conomelus anceps, assembly GCA_948455865.1. Taxonomy (NCBI): domain Eukaryota; kingdom Metazoa; phylum Arthropoda; class Insecta; order Hemiptera; family Delphacidae; genus Conomelus; species Conomelus anceps. The sequence continues at coordinate 2,829,356 of OX418221.1, forward strand.
GACAAGCGCTCCAACCAACTGCTTTTCCCATTTACCCAACTGTTTTCTTTTGGATCTTGAACACCCTTTCAAGAAACAATGAAATTAAATTTTATGGAGAATAATGAATAGTAAGACTTGAAGTTGTATCAGTGAGATACTAGTTTTGGTTGTTACGCCATTATCAATCTCAAAAGAACCAAAATTAGAGTTCAGAGTACCTTAATAATATACTGTACACAAATTGTGTCTACTATTAAATTGTCAAATTGTGTATACATTGGCTGAGTGAGAAAGTGCCTCTAATAGGCTGATCTTCATTGAAGGTCTGTGATTGGCTGAAGGCCAAAAAAAGACACACCCACTAGTGGGAGGAGCAACAAGCAAAAATAAGTGTCAAAACCAAGAACCAAAACTGTGAACACATAGAAAGACAACAAACAAGAACAATATACAAGTAGGCTAGAATTAAAAAATGTTTCAGTAAAAAATTGAAGGTAACTGAAATGCAGTCAATGTCAGCAGAGAAAAACAAGAAAGTACCGTTATTAAAATGTAGGCAAGGATTTTAGTACGTTCTTATTATTCTTGGTTGACCTTGACTGGATTTCAGTTAGCTTCAATTTTTAAATTTAAAATAGGTATAATTTTAGCCTACTTGTGTATTGTTCTTGTTAGTTGTCTTTCTGTGTGTTCTCAATTTTGGTTCTTGATTTTGACACTTATTTTTGCTTGTTGCTCCTCCCACCAATGGGCGTGACTTGTTATGGCCAACCAATCACGGACTTTCAATGAAGGTCAGTCTATCAGAGGCACTCTCTCCCTCAGCCAATAGTATCATTCCGTGTATAGTGTATATTAAGTTACTCTGTACTTAAGTTTTAGTTTTTCTGAGATTTATAATGATGTAACAACCGAAACTAGTATCTCACTGTATCAATGAATGTGGTTTTGACAACTTCAAGTCTTATTATTTATTATGGATATCTTTCACAATATCACCTTCGCCACTACAAAGAAAATATTTTATAGAGATCTATTCTATACCTTGAGAGGTTGTCTGGAGGAAATTTCAGTCTAAGGATAATTTCAAAATGTCAGAAGCTGTCATAGAATCTTCCCAGGTACTGACTTCGTACTCTACTGATAAGACGTGCAAGTACTTACAGGAAGCAGTTCTTCCCTTGAAGTTTTCCCCCCACCAAATTACCAATAATTTCGCAAATAATTACACTTTTTGACAGTAACGGTAATAACAGCCCTGGAGAAATCTTGAGAGTATTTATTCCCAAAGATCTAATTTTGGTGAAAATAGTTATTGTGCTACACAATAAAGTGGATGCGTTCCGAATAAATTCTGTCATTATCACTGTACTAAACCAAACCAATAATTACCGGGTTATTTCAGTTACTAAAATTATTATTGAACTTTAATGATAGTTATTTTAGCTACCGAATTTGTCACTATTAATTGCCTCGATCATGCTACAACAATTATTTTAGGAAGAATATTAGACTATCAAAAGACTAAAAGCAGAACTTATTCACACTAGAGACTCAGTTTGAAAAGGAAGCTCACCAGTTTATCATTTGCTGAGATATCAAGATATTGCTAAGATAGTTCACAACGTTTTGTAAGTATTGTAAGTAACTAAAATTTTGGGTAAGGCTGCCCACTAGCCTTAATGATAATTTCATTATTATAATATATAGTAAATTATATTAATATATAAATTATATAACTATATTAATATAATATAGTATCATGTGAAGAAAGTAGAAAATTATTCCTATGTTTGTGTGTAGGTGATAGATTTGAATGGACAAGGAGATATTACACAGCAAGCCATGAACTGAATCAATCAATCTTTTTTATCGCCAAAATCTTACAAATGATTCTATTTAGCAGAATCACAATCTTAAATAGTGGAACAAAGAGTACTTTGTTTATAGTGTCCAAAGAAAATATTTCTGCCCACAGAGGAGTTTATTTGATTTATGTTTATTGCCAAACTTGAAACATTCAACACACATCAGAATATTTAACCCCACTTAATAGTGTGCGGAGAAAAATTCGGTTGGCATTTTCATTTGAATACCAAAATCTGAAGCAAATTAAAGTTTCTGATGAAAAAAAATAAAAACTTCAATTGTTTACTTCTACATAGAATTAAACAATGCAATACTACATCAACAGGATAGAAAATGAAAACTTGAAAAGTGACTCACAAAAATATATGAATGCAAATTTCAACTAATAATTACTCAACTTAATACTAAATACTGAAAACAGAATACTTAATTCAAGCATACCCTTAGCTTCACTATTTTGAGGCTGAAAAAGCAATTGGATACATTTTCAAGAACGCACAAATCAAATTGTAAACTTAAGGCAAATACAAATTTAAAATTATTTATAATAGTTTTAGAAAGCAGTTTACTGTCATTTAATTGGTTTTATAAATCAATGATTATTAAATTTTAATTAAAATTTCCTCTGCTTTTGCGCTCCATTTTTCTGCAATTCTGCATGCAAAGAATTAAGTTAAAGTTGTAAAGCCTTGATTCATAAAGGGAACTATTTTGATAGAATGATTTTGTCAAATGATTGATTCCACAAGGCCTCGATAATATAATTTTATTCCATTTATTCCTCATTTATTCCTTCATATATTATTATGGAATTATGTATCTGTGATGTTTTCCGTGACGAAATACTTGATGAACAATCAACAGTAATATCAAAACTGACACTGTATTTGTATTTAAATTATGACTTTCTGTCACTTCTACTGGAGATAATGTAGGGATGCATTTCACTTCCAAAGAACATCTTCTCTCTCAGTTTTGATATCAACTTATGTATGTGTCCATTTAAAACGTTTTTATTTTCAAAGAGAATTAAGTAATATTTTTAAGTAAACATTTTCAGTTATAAAAATAATCTTTTAAGATTTGGACTCTAGTAATAAAGGGCTGAAAAGACTAGGCTGCTGCTTCTTTACATTCTATGAGATATATTTTACTCAAATAAATAAGTTGATAGAATAATGAATCAATACATAATATTATCCTCCATAGAATGTGTAAGCAACAGAACTAAAAATCAAGTATTGGGCTGAAAAGCCTGTTATCACTTAAATTTATATTCTATATAAATTTATTTATATTTTTTATTTAATTCTATTTATTTATTCAATATATTGTATACGGGTTAGATACTTAGAATAAGTATCTATATAAATTTATATATTCTATATAAATTTATATATTCTATATAAATTTATTTATATTTTTTATTTAATTCTATTTGTTTATTCAATATATTGTATACGGGTTAGATACTTAGAATAAAATATAGCCTACACAAAAAGTGTAAACAAAATATTAGTTAGTTTGAAGTAACTGACAATTTTACAAACTGACAAATATACAAAAACTAATAGCACTTTGAGGAACTCGAAATTAATAAATTCTGTTTCAAAATAAATATAACTATATAATAAAATAACTTACAATCCGTGTTCATTATTCATGCAAGGATTGTGTAGCAATTTAATGTAGCAAGGTGTATACACAGTGGGTCCACTAACTCTTCCAAATTCTATATTTAGGTTTCAATTGTATAAAAATCTTCAAAATGGTAAAAACAAATGAATTTTCCAGATTGATACAAACAATGGAGAGGACATTTTTCCTGAGGAAATTCACAGATTTGGTGCGCTATGACAAACCATACAACTCGCTCCCGTGTCTACTGATAATAATTATTGGATTAATAGGCGCATTCAACAGCTTTATGATTGTTTTAACTGAACAAAAGAATTTCGAAAAACGTCTTTTAGGGTTGAAGGAATTGGTGACAACAATACTTTTAATTTCGAACAGCGTTGAACGCTCATTGAAACCCCAAAAAAGCACCCGATTGGTGGAACTTATAGAAGACGGCTTTCTAGTAAACCGTTATGAATTTTCTCAAAGAGAAGAAAAATGGAAAAAGTTTGAAATTTATTACGACGAGACAAAAATTGAAATGGAAAAAACGTCACAAAATATTTTCGTGGTTTTTGTCGTTATGTTCTTTGGATTCATCAACAGAAACATATTCAATGAGTTACTGAGAGGTACTATTGGACTTGAAAGGAATTCAGCAGATTTGCCTGTACCTTATGTCTATTGGAGCCCTGGTGAAACTAACATTGGATTCTTTGTATACATCTACATTTTCCAGGGCTTAATGATTTTGATTTTCACAATTGAAGCTTACTGTATACAAATTGCAGTCAGTCTTTCCACTGAAAGACTTCTGGCCGATTTTGGGACAATCTACATTCTAATTGATGATCTTGCGAAAGATTTTCCAGAAATTGTGTTTAAAGATGGCGATGTTTTTGGATCAAAAGAATATCACAATTATGACAAAAATAATAATTGTAGTAGAGCAAAGAATGAATACTTGAACAGATGCATGTCCCGTATTGTAAGGTGTCACCAGAGTCTTATCAGGTGAAAATGTTTACAAATTAATTTTAATATTAAAATAATTATTTTAATTCCATTCAACATGAACAATGATTTATTTAAATAACATGAATAAATGTTGAAAATACTTTACTGGTCAATTTAACATTCATTCGTGTGATAGCTATTTCGCATTGTTGTAAAGCTTTCTCAGACACGGTTGGAGGTCTACTGAGTAAGGCTTTGGAAATTGGGGTTGTGATTGTTGGTGAGGTGGGGTGGTGGATAGATGAAAAGACGGAAGATTTAGATCATTAACCAAAGATTTAGGTTACAAACTAAATATTTAGATGACAAATTAAAGATTTAGATGACAAACTAAAGAATTACATTTAGATAATAACGATTTACCGGACAAATTTCACGATCACAATAAACTCTATGTGGTATCAGATCTGAACAGTAACAGAAATAAACATTTGAAGCCCGTCTGCATAAGTATTAAGATACTTTCTTTCCTTTGAAACCTACTGTTTCAACTTCATTCCAGTGGTCTGGGGGACCTTCAAACCCATTTTTGGGGGCTCCAAAGATACTAGGGTCCTCTAGAGTCTGTTAGGCTCCTAAGGGTCCTCTAGAGGTCTAAACTGGAGAAAAAAGGGGTCCTGAAGGCCCCTAGCTGGACAATTTAGAGCCCCTCATTTTCTTTAGTTTTGTCACTTCCTTACATTTTTAAAATGATATGGCCCCTTGACGTTGCGGCTCAAGGAAACTTGCCTTGTCCGCCATTCCCCCTGTTACTTTAATTAAAGTATTATTTTTTAGTTAAAGTATTTAATGTATTAAAATAATAGTATTTTTTCTAGCTATAAAATTATTTACTCTTCACGTATGAAAACATTTTTTACCTCCAGTAACCGATATTATCGTATTTTTATTAAAGTAAATTCGTATGGCTTTTCGTGGTGGGGAGACCCTTACGGGTAGTTCCACCTCACCGCTTTTTTAACGACTGCTTTTTTTTATATGCAACCGGGACCGACGGCTTAACGTGTCCTCCGAAACACGGGAGTGGCTCGAGAAAAATATCTTGTACTCAACTGGGATCGAACCCAGGACCTTTTGGCTTATTAGACCAGCGATAAGCCAACTCGGCTACGCCGACTCCATCGTATTTTTATTGATGCCTCCCTACTCGTTTTTGGGCCTCTTTTACTGTTTCAAGAGGGGTTGTAACCCGGAACCCCTCCCCCCTCCGTCAAATAGAGTTGATAGAAAATCCTGATGAAAAATAATTGTTACAATAAATTAATAATAAGTGAAATTCTAATAAAAAAAGTAATAAATTGATAGATGCTTTCAACAGATTTAAAGGATTTACAAATTAATACTCTGACAATACTTGCTTACTTTCTACTACAAATTACTCATCCTGATGAATTTTCCAGAAACTAGAAGTCCCGTTTTAGACTAAAATTACTATTCATGTATCTATGATTCTACTTGCATAGATGTAAAAACATCTCTTCCAAAAACCATGAATGTTCATGCAATCTATGATTTTATGAAGATAGTTGACCTCTGATGAATGGAGGATAATGTTATTTTTATTTCTTCTATAACAGAAATTTCAAGGACTGTGAAACAAATGCAGGATATGTACTTGTTGTGACTAGTTTGGTGATATTCATAGACACTTGTGTCGATTTCTACATCATTTTAAAGGTAAGAATCAGGTCTGAAATATCTAGGAATAATCTGGATACATCGCTATTTTTTAACCGACTTCCAAAAGCAACAAGGTTACTATATTCGACCTGTTTTTTTATTTATTTTTTTTATGTTTGTACATCAATCATTTGAACAATATTGAACCGATTTCGATGAATTTCTTTTTAAATGAAAGAGCATCGCTCAGCGGTGGTCCCATACAAGTTTCTCAATCAAGTTTGAATAGGATAGTTCCACACATAACCGCCAATCGGATAACCGGTGTCGTTTACCAGGCTTATCATTGTATCATATGGAGCGCTTTACATCTAGACGGTTTTCGAAATCATATGATGCAATGCAATTATGCCGGGTAAACGACATCGGTTATCCAAAGCTGGTTCAGTGTGAAAGAAGTCTTTAATGTCCCGTTTTGACCAATCACATGAACTTAATTTGAATCGAGAATAAGAAGAATATAATATTTCTGTCCATATGTTCATATGAAAATCTATATAAATAAAATTAGAGTTTTGTCTGTACAATTATCAGAATTGTATATTTTTTGGTTATTTTTACGTTTTATACATTAAATAAGCCGAAAATAGTCTTATCTCACTTTCTGTCTGTCTGTCTGTCTGTCTGTCTATCTGTCTGTCTGTCTGTCTGTCTGTCTGTCACGGCCTCAAAGGCATTTTACGCGGCCTTCTCCTCAAAAACGAGAGCATCGATCGGGATTTTAGTTATTGAACAGTATTGAACACTTTATTGACAATGTCTTTAGCTATAAAAAACTAAATTAACTTTTTTTTTAACAGAGTAATAAACGTTTAAAAACCAAGTACTGTGCGATTTTGGATACATTTTACGCGGCCTTCTCCTCAAAAACGAGAGCATCGATCGGGATTTTAGTTATTGAATAGTATTGAAAACATTATTGACAATGTCTTTAGCTATAACAAACTAAATTAACTTTTTTTCAACAGAATAATAAACGTTTAAAAACCAAGTATTGTGCGATTTTGGATACATTTCTTCCAAGTATTATTACCACATAAGAATAAGAACAAATATATCAATCAGCTGTTCTCGAATATAAATGGTGGGCCCTTCGCGGCGTTATTTACGCTGTCTGCAGACTTGTGTAGTCGGAGCATTGCAGTATTTTAGGAAACATGTCTGGTGAATCAAAGCCCATCTTATGTTTTATCTTATGTTGAAAAAAAAAACAAAATTTTCTAATTTCAATAATTTATCAAAACAAAAATTTACATTTTAGGAAGGTGCGGTTTGTGCTAGGCTCTTGGGAATTCGCCAGGTAGCACTATTATTACAACATAAGAACAACAACAAATCACGTAATTTATGATGATATATCAATCAGCTGTTCTCAAATATTCTCTCTGATAACTGTCACTGAATTGTTTACGTCCTAAGTTGTTAACTAAGCTGCTAACAACTTCATGATCGTTGCTATCAAAAAAGCCGAAACATATTTAGTCGTATTTCTAAACATAATCCCTACGAAGGACGGGTAGCTGCTAGTTGTAAATAATTTAGTTGATGTTATTGAGTCATAGGGATAAGGTTATTTAGTTGCAATCATAACACAAAAAATATCGTACATATCTCGTCCGGGAAGATGTTTACCATACTCGTATGATAATACCGCACTCAACTTCATCTCCTGCGTTTACTTATCATATTTTCAGTAAGCACAATATTTTCCACACTTGTAACGTAATATAGGCCTACTATTTCAGTGTAGGTATATTCTGAAAGGGACCACATAAAAAGGAATCAAAAGCCATTTCACTTTTAAGAAGCCTTTCGCTATTATAATTCTCCTAAATACAATATTCCACATTAAATAAAACGCTGTAGAATTTTCCTTAGTTTATCTTTTCTTATAAGTGGATTTTTAGTTACTTAACTTTCGATGTTATAAATTAATTATTGGCTTGCTAATTTAATAAATATTTCATAATATAGGCTTTAAGAAATTTCTCATGTTTTCAAAGTTTGAAAATTCAACTAAAAAGCTTAAAATAAAACATATTTTAAAACAAAAAAAGAAACCGACTTCAGTAAAATGATAAAATACTCACGTACTAAAAAGTTTAAAATAAAGTATTTACTTTAAACTGAGAAAATTTTTAATTTCATACAAGTAATCTTTTGAAGTCGGCGCCAAATTTCCCATAAACTTCTAAAATATAACAGAATTACTCTGTGATGTTTTCCATGACGAAATAATTGAACAATCTCATATCAAAACTGACACTGTATTTCAGTAAAAGTGAGTGTAAATCACATTTAATTGAAATACAGTGTTAGTTTTGATATTAAATAGAATTTCTTATCAATTACTGTATTTCAGTAAAAGTGAGTGTAAATCACATAGTATTTAATTGAAATACAGTGTTAGTTTTGATATTAGCTAGAATTTCTTATCATCTTTATAAAATATTTGGCGCCGACTTCGAAAGATTACTTGTATGAAATTTAAAATTTTCTCAGTTTAAAGTAAATACTTTATTTTAAACTTTTTAGTACGTATTTTATCATTTCACTGAAGTCGGTTTCTTTTTTTGTTTTAAAATATGTTTTATATAAGAATGTAGCTCATACAGGTCTGAGACCTGTGGGTGGGTTTATAGCTGGATTATGGTACGTCTTGGAGACTCCAGTTAAGGAGTAGACCCTATAAGACAAGTCAGATGAACAATAATTATCAATTAGTTGAGGTTAGGCTCAATTTTGATGAGAAAGGAACTCTTGTACACTATAAAAATCTCTATCAACTGAGTATTTATGATGGTGATTGATGAGTTGGACCTACAGTTCTAGGTGGGTCCGAACCACCGGAAAGTGATTTTACAGCAGAGAACAGAATCGTTTGCTAGCCAATCCAGGCACCCTGACAAAGATGGCCCAGGCGTTCTAAGCGAATCTGGTTGAACAGATACTTGCTACGGCTCACGGCTATCATTTCCCTTAGAACCATAAGTTTTTAAATGTTAAAGTGAAAAATGTTCGGACTTTTGTAGGTTATCTCTCATTTGGAGCATAAAACTACAAGTCCGCATAAAAAATGATTATTAATAATCTATAACTATCATTATAATTATGAAAAAATTTGTCCTATGTAAAAAAATATAATAAATATATGTAGCATGTACGCCTATGTGAATGATGCTACTTTCTTTGTAGTTGCGAAGGTGGTATTGTGGAAAATATCCTTAATGAATAATAAGACTTGAAGTTGTCACAACCACATTTATTGTTTTCTATATGTTCACGGTTTTTGGTTCTTGATTCTGACACTTATTTTTGTTTGTTGCTCCTCCCACCAGTGGCCGTCAATTTATGACCTTCAACCAATCACAGACCTTCATGAAGGTCAGCCTATTAGAGGCACTTACTCTCTCAGCCAATAGTATCATTCTGTGTTTGGCATATATATTACGCTACTCTGAACTTTAGTTCTAGTTTGTTTGATATTGATATATAACAACCGAAACTAGTATTTCAAAGTTTTCAATAAATGTGGCTATGACAACTTCAAGTCTTATTATTCATTATGAATAATACTAGTTCAGCTTTAAAAGCAAAATTATTTTACAGGCTGATAATCTTATGACTTCAATAAACTATGCAATTTCAAGTATCCTGATTAACTTAGCAGTACTTTTTCCCTACCACACAGGCCAGCGAATTGCTAACCAGGTAAGCTCTAGTAATTTGTTGGACAAATTACTTATTAATTTTTATATTTTTTACTATCCTCTATGCAAATTCAGTAGCAGTGTTCTGTATTTATTTGAGGTGCTCTCCTCAATCTGATAAAATAGCTGCTCAAGAAATAAATAGTTATAATAAAAATAACACAAAATAATAAAATATTGAATACAAATTCTGGAATGATGAAGCGTAGCCTTATGTGTCATGGGTCTAGTACATAATAACCAAACAGACGCTTTGACTGTGAAGCATCAAAGATTGGTTTGTGATGTTGAAGATCCATCTTGTTTCCACTAATATGTATTATAAACTTAAAAAACACTTTTGAATGGAAATTGACTCACGTTATGGCGTGACGGCCGTTTCGCTCTATGTCTAGAGCATCATCAGACGACCCACAGTACACTGATTCAAGGCATGAGTTTGAGGGTTAGTTATGTTGGAATGTGATTATTATATAATGTGATTGGTTTGTGATTACTATAAGTTTTGTAAATTATATAGGTGACTAAACAGTAGTTGTCTTTCAACTAAGTAAACATCTATCTATAGAATAAATTCAATCTAAGACAATCCTTAAATTTATGAACTATATTCAAAAAATAATACAGAGATTTTACTGAAGTGGAAGATGGAAAAATTAATGGTTGGGACCTGTTTCATAGAAAGCTAAAAGCTGGTGGATAACATTAACTTAAGTAACATAGTACAATAATTTGATTATTATAGCATAGTAATAATATTGTATGCACAAGTACATACAATACAATAAATTTACTATAAAAAGTTAATATTAACAACGCAGATCGTTGTGGATAAAGAAATTCAAGAATCCTATACAATATAATGTAAATATAATAAAAAAATTGTATTTATAGTGGTGAGTTATAATTCTATAAGTTTTGAATCCCAGATTGTTAGAAAAGCGGTCAATAAATAAATTATTTCATCCAATTAAATGAATAAGGTATTCATATTAAACAGAATTAAAAAATTGGTCATATAAGAATAACAGAACCAAGAACTAAGAGTACACGCATTAAAATCACAGAGATGTTGCTATATATTCTTTGCATAATTCATTCAGTTTATTAGATTAATATATGGATAGATAAAATTATTTTAATATAGACAGAACTTAACAATCAATATATAGGCAAACCTAACGATAATAAATTTCAACGATTCGACAGCAATGTTTGGTAAAAATGTAAAAAATGATACAAATTTTTATATTTAATTATAATTGTTTCATTATTGCTTCATTGCAGAACGATATTTTACGCCAATCTCTGACAAATCTTCCATGGATTGACAAGCCAAAATGGTTCAAGAAAACCTTGCATATTATGATGATACGCGCAAATGTCGACATTGTGATGAAGCCATTCGGAATCCATTATTTGAATCACATGTCATTCAAAAATGTCAGTTATCAGAAATTTTATTCTAAATAATATTTAAAGAAAATATTATAAATCTAAAATGATAATTCACAAATAGTACTGCAATTATTCCATTACTAACTGAACTCATGTTCTAGCAAATTTGGTGAGCTATAGAGAAAGTAATAATAATTTTTTTAATATTCTGGATTTAAATTGACCTTTTTTGAATATTACTGCATTTTACCCACTCCTACTGACAATTTTGTAATGCTAGTGAAAGTGGAAAGCACCATACATTTCAGATTTATTATTTTGGTTTCTAAAAATGTTAATGATGGTTACTATTTGATGGAAATTGATGCTTTGATTCAGATCTTGTGAAGTTTCTAATGATGGGGTTTTGAGGAACAGATAAATTTACAAGATAATTTATTTTAAAATTTTCAATGCTATAAATTTTGTGAAATTTTAGCTCTTTAATAATATTGTAAGACCTTCCATACACTCGAAAAAACTTCATAGTTTTTTGTGGATGAAGCCCACATAGGTCTGATACTTGTGCGTAGGTAATGACACTTCCTAATCATTTTGATAGGTGTGGGTGGTTTGCAGATAGGAAGTCTCTATTCCTCTCTAGATCCTCAGGGATCATTCCTTTGTTTTCTGATTTTGCTGAAGATTGCATTATAATTTAAACAAATTTAGAATAAACGAAATAATTATCTCAACCAAACCTAGATATGAGATACGGGATAGATCTTTTACTGTTGAATGTTGAAATGGTGTATAAATACTATAAATAAAACGGCAAATCTCCTCATGTTTCATGTTTACAACTACGGCATTGCATTATTACACTACTCCATCTCGGTTTATTTATTTACAAGTTGGTAATTTCCACTGGGTCTGATGTGACCTGTAGTGGTACAAGACATATTAAATAATACAATACTAGTCTACAGTATGAGTAGCTATATAATTTTTTTTTGGAGGATGAAGCCCACATAGGTCTGAGACCTGTGCGTGGGTAATGAATTGAATGATGGTGATTGATGAGTTGGACCTACAGTTTTAGGTGGGTTCCGAACCACCGGGAAGTGAATTGGTATGATTGATTGGGTCATACAATTGGTTATCATTCTGTTGGTCTAGGGCTGATTTCCCAGAAATGTCTGGCATTTATTATCACTCTACCTCATTACCCACGCACATACCTTAGGGTCATATCACTAGTTTCAGACTTTTTTCAGATCCTGTTTCATACACATTATACGCATTTAATTGAATTATTTTTGTCATATCCACACTTCCCCAATTAGAGTACCTAAATACAGTATATGTAATCAAAGTATTTTTTATAGTAGGCCTATAGCCTATATTTTTATATTGTTTAGTATACTACCCAAAAACGGTATATTTTTTATTACTGCATAAATAATTCCAAATCTGCATTTCATAGCTTCGTTCTTGTTTTAGATGACAAAAGCTGCTTTCTCGTTTGGGAACTTCCTCTACAGCACAAAATTGAAAGGCTAAACACAATAAATATTAAACACAATAATATAATGTTTGGAAGAAGAAATACCATTTTGCAAAGAATTAAAACGAGAAGTATTTTCATACCCGATAATGATGTCTGAAATAATAATAAAACCATAAATAATGAATGTGTGTATTTATTATAATAAAAACTTAAAAAACACTTTTAAGTGGAAATTGTGACTTACGTTATGGCGTGGTGGCCATTTAACTCTGATTTTAAGAGCACTGGCAGACGTCTTAACGGCCGTCACGCCATAATGTGAGTCACAATTTTCACTTGAAAGTGTTTTTTAAGTTTTTATTATACAAAGTTTTATACATTAAAGTTTTTTTTGTGGAAACAAGATGGATCTTCAACATCACGTGTATTTATTGTTCATGTCTTACTATTTTCAAAGTGATTGTGCCAATGCATTTTTATAATATACTCTGTCCATAAGTAGCTGAAATAATTTTCTAAATGTATTTTTTTTGTGAATAATTATGGTGCATAAGATTACCCAAAGTTAATATTGAAAGAATGAGAGCTGGAAATAGAATAACAGTCAATAAAAGCTCAACAAAAAGAATGACAAATAAATGATTTGAAACGTTTCTTATTTTGTTGAAAAAGTTGAAAGACTCTGTAAGTAGGCCTATCCTTAATTCTGATTACATGTTTCAGGAAGAATATCCTTCTTCCCCTTATGATTACGGGTTCTATCTTTTCATAGATTTGTTTGTTTGGAAGAATTTTTTTGTACATTACGTCTTGGAGACTCCAGTTAAGCAGTATAAGTCAAGTCAGAAAAACAATTATACAATCTTATACACTAGTTACCATTATTACTACATAATTAGTTGAGGTGAGGCTTAATTTTGATATGAAAGGAACTCTTGTACACTATAAAAAGCTTTACCAACCAATTATTTTTTTCAATTGTTTTTTAAATATTTTTATATTTTCTAGACTTTCATTATTTCCATATTTTCATTAAGTATTTCGTCATGGAAAACATCACGGATTTTCTAGACTCTTTAAAAACTGCGGTAGCTTGTTGTAGAGTTTCCTACCAATATAACAAGGTTTTTGTTTGAATAAGCTACTATTGTGACTCACCAAGTGATAATCTCCTCAGCTTCTTGTATTATAATCATTTACGTCAAGATTTTGATAATATCACTCTTTTTTACAGATAAAGTACTTTCATACACATATTATAAGTAGCGTACAGTTAGGAGACCAAGTCTCTTGAACTACGGCCTACATGAATCTAATCTATTTACTCTTTCCATATACCTAACAGCTTTCTTTTGGATCTTAAACACCCTATGAAGGTTTTGTTTTGATGATTTGAAACGTCTATTATTTTTTTGAAAAGGTTGAAAGACTTTTGTAAGTATGCCCTATCCTTAAAACTGATTACATGTTTCAGGAAGAATATCCTTATTTTCCTTATGATTACGGGTCCTATCTTTTCATAGATTTGTTTGTTTGGAAGATTATGGAAGCTACCATCTTCAAGTGCCCACTTTCCAATGGAATTATTATATTCATTTTGAATTTAAATAGTGAGCAGATTAATGGTCACATTTTTCCACTCGAAAAGTCTTGTTGTCTGATAATTGAAATCAAATAGACTACAGCTTTCCTAACATTTCTCGGTTTGCAGTCTTTTTGCTGGGGGGATGAGGTGTTGTACTTCAAGGAAAAGTTTACTTTTCACAGCAATATCCTTTCCGCGGAGCCCAGAAATACATGGAAACTTTGAAGTGCCCTTTCACTGCACTCTCATGTAAACAATTCGTTCATTGCTGTTTCATAGGATTTATGTTCATTTTCCAAAAATTGAATTCGAATTGAATTGAAATTTCGATTAGAATTAAAAAAATAATTGAAAACTCAGATTCAGGTAGTATAATTTTATCAGTTGTTTAAAATATTCATCTTTTAAAACGAAGTTGACTCCTCAAGGAGGTTGATGCTCCTCATGTTGATTACATTATTTTATTTTCTCCTATAACAGAAATTTCAAGGACTGTGAAACAAATTCAGGATATGCACAAATTGTGATCTATTTTGTGATGTTTATTGACTAGGCTTGGCAATGATGACTCTTTTCAATGAGTCGTTCAATCGCCCTCACTCATATAATTGAGTCGTTCATTTAAACTAGTTTAAAAATGAGTCATCAGCAATGCTCGTGCTCATTTACTACGTGCTCATTTGTACCATAGCTTGTTCAGACGCTCAGTGGTCACTGAGCACTAATACACACATAACAATAAAGAGCCTTGTCATATGTCTGGCGCCTCAATATAAATAATTTTCAAAATCTGAGTCATCAGTTTAATATTCCAGAGCACAGAGCGTATTCTATTTTCAGAAGTAGTCAGCCAGGTTATGGAGCTGAGAGAGGTGAGTGAGTGAGCAAGCTGTTGTTGTTATAGTTAGTTCACTTCACAGTTCGAAATGCTCGTGGAGTGGGGAGGTGAGTGCTCTTGTCCAGCAGGTCGCTGCACTGCTCTGCTAATTCAAAGAGCGCTTACAAGATGAAAAGCAGCACAAAGCAGACACAAACGCAGCTCAAAAATGAACTAACCACTTTCTGAATTTGAACTACTAGTTCGTAGTTCATTTTAAAGAGTCAGTTACTTTGAACGACTCGCTCATTCTGGTCACATCTCTATTATTGACACATGCGTCGATTTCTACATCATTCTGAAGTAGGAATCAGCTTGGATATATCTAGAAATAAACTGGAAAAATCTTCTTTTTCTTTAGGATGAAGCCTACATAGGTCTGAGACCTGTGCGTGGGTGATGTGCTGGATGATGGTGATCGATGAGTTGGACCCACAGTTTTAGGTGGGTTCCGAACCACAGGAAAGTGATTTCACAGCAGAGAACAGAGTCTTGTTTTGCTGGCCAATCCAATCGGTCACCCTCACAGAGAGGACCCAGGAGAGCGTTGCTTATCCAATCTGATGGAACAGATACCTGCTACGGCTCACGGCTATCACTTCCCCTAATTCCCCTACTTCTATTGTTGTAGATGTATTTACAAATCGGTAAAAACGCAATTTTTAAAATATTCAATTCATAGATAAAGCAAAGTAATCAATGTAGGCTACTAGGAGCTATCTATCTATGTAAGCATTGAGAGTGTATAATTGAAATTTCCTTTATAAAGATATATATTATTGACCCATTAATAATAATAACAATAATAATAAGCGTATGGCTTTTATTTGTAGGGAGACCCTTACCAAACCTCGCTGTTTGAGGCATGTCATGGGGGACACGGAGGGCACGGTGGACCTACTATTTTAGGTGGGCTCCGAACAATTAAAGAAGATTCACATCCAAGTAGGGTAATTTTCTTCAATTAAAGACAATCGTATTGCTGTATTGTAATTTTTTTGAAAAAGCAGGAAGCAATGGTTTTCAAGTCTTCTCAATAGCTTTTGTATAGGCAAATTCTCAATTTAGATACCTTTTTCAGGAATTATGAAGCTTTCATCAAGTAATAACATGAATTCTGTTATTTTTGTTCCGTTTTACACAAACTGACGAAAAGACGCTTCTAATGTATTCAAAACATTGTGGAACAAACCAGGCGAAGATTATTGACTTCATAAATAAACATAGAGAATTTTGTATTCAAGCCCCTTTCGTTACAGAATTATTCACATCAGAGTACTTGTTTGACTGTCTTTGAATGGAAATTCTACAAATAACATGCGAATTGCCCCTATCGGAGCTATAAATAACATAATTTTTTTACTTATTATTTTATTCCATTCCTCCAGAAATAACAGCGGGCTACTTGTATTATAGAAGGTAAATGACACAGATTGTTACCAATAATTATAATATTATATTAATAAAAATTAATATATCAATATTAATATAAGATTATAATAATAATTATTATTTTTATTGAATTTATTGTAGAAAAATTGTGTCTATCCAAGCTTTTAAAAGATGAATAGATCTGCCCAAACTAATTGACGAGAATTCCTCAACAAATTTTCCTTCCTCCTCCTGTTTTTCCTCCACGATAAAACATGTTTTTTCCTGTTTTTCCTCCATGATAAAACATGTTATTCCTGTTTTTCTTCTCGATTGCCCTCCTGATTTGATTGCCTTATTGTGGCTTGAGATGAATGAAGTTCATCTCAGATACAAAAAAGGCTACAACAATTGTGTTGCTTTCCAAGCGTCTCTGTCGAATGATAACGTGAACGCAGGAAGTAGTTCAGAGGTGTGCTAGATAGTATACACACACACCTGTACAGCCAGATTGTGTATGGAACTGTTAAGCATAGAGCTTCAGAATTTGTTTCGATGGGCTTGGCATACTGATACAGTTTTGTAAGCTAAATGAGGAAAGCAATCACAAACTACTCACGCCTCGTTTGTGTAGTACGTTCTTTGGACTAAAACATAACGTTGAGGTCTGAAGAGTCACCTACAGTCGAAATCGGCTATGGTACTATATATTTATTTATTTATTGTGACAAATTTACAACGAGTGTGAAGGTGCAACAGACTCAAGTCCAAAACTGCTCCCTTCACAAATTTTGAATATATGTTACATTGTAAGCTAAATATACATGAATATGTACATTATATATACACAAGATTATTAAAAAGTTACGGAACAACCTTGTTTCTATTAACCTTGCTATACACATACTTAACAAAAAGGTTTTTGAATACCAAACGGGTATTGGAATATCGTGAATGCCACCATTCCACAGCACGTGTCTCATTTTGCGACGGTTATTATACTCGAGTATTTGATGCTCCACTGTACAAGCGCACACTTATAATCCCGAAATAATATATAATCATTATAATACATTCAAGCATGCAGTTTACATCAAACGTTCTCTACAAAGTTGATGCTGACAAATTAAATTAAAACATTCAGTACTTTAATATAATATTGTAGGGTAGATTGGTATTGGAAAATAAGAATTTAAGAATTTCCGGTGGTTTGGAGCCCACCTAAAACTTTAGGTACAACTCATCAATCACCATCATCCAATTCATTACCCACGCACAGGTCTCAGAACTATGTGGGCTTCATCCTCCAAAAAAAGAACAATAAGTGTTTTAATAGAAAAATAAATTGGGGGATGATTTAAAATTCATTTATCACAAATCTCGTGATTTTTTTCCGGAGGATGAATCTCACATAGGTCTGAGACCTGTGCGTGGGTAATGAATTGGATTATGGTGATGATGAGTTGGACCTACAGTCCTAGGAGGGTTCCGAACCACCGGGAAGTGATTTTACAGCGGAGAACAGTCTTTATTGCTGGCCATTCCAATCGGTCACCCTTACAAAGAGCGCCTAGGAGTTTCGTAGCTTATCTCTGATTGAACAGATACTTGCTACGGCACTCGGCTATCACTTCCATTGTGATTGTCATTGCTATTTCTATAAGAATAAACATCATTAGGGCTGAGCCATGCAGTAAATCGGTAATTAAATTCGAATAATTCAAAGATGTCCAACAAAGGAGAGAGTTGGATCTCTTTTCCTCAGTGGAGATTTAATATCTTAATGCGTCTGGAGATCTTTTAAAAAACGTTGAAACGGCTCTTTCTACTAGGGGAATGTTTTGCTACCTAGCAAAGCGAGCGGGTATTGTACCTTGAGTGCAGCCTCGAAAAGCTAATTTCACTCAAACGGCGAGCGCATTAAGGGGAAATGGATCCTTAACGATGTGCAAAGGGTAGAAGAAGGTGGAGAAGATGATGAGGTGAAGGAAGGAAGAAAAAGAGAAGAAAGGATGGAGAAGGAGGTGGAGGAGGTGGTGGTGGAAGAGAAATAGGAGTAGGAGCTGGATTAGGAAAGGAAAAAAGAGAAAGAGGAGAAGGAGGAGGAGGAGGAGGAGTAGAAGGAGGATGAGAAGGAGGAGGAATAGAAGGTGGAGAAGAATGAGCATGAGAAGAAGAAGAAGAAGGTGGAGGAGGGGGAGGAGGGGGAGGAGGAGAAGTAAGAGGAGGAGGAGGAGGAGGAGGAGGAGGAAGTGAAAGAGGAAAAGAAGGAGAAGGTGCTGGTGAAGAAGTAGACGGAAAAGTAGAAAGAGATGGAGGAGTAGGAGGAGGAAGGGGAAGAGAACAAGAAGAAAAATAAAAGATGGAAGAGTAGTAGGAGTAGAAGTAGGAGTGGAAAGAGGTGGAGACGAAGAAGAAAGAGGACGGAGAGGAGGAGGAGGGGAGAAGAAAAATAAGGAGGAGGAGAAGAAGGAGGAAGAGAAGAAGGAGAGGAAGTAGGTGGTGGAGTAGTGAGAGGAGAAGATAAAAAGAGGAGGGTGAAGAAGAGGATGAGGATGAGGAGGGAAAGGAGGAGAAAAAGGAGGAGAAGAACAAAGAGGAGAATAAGAAAAAGAAGAGAAGGAGGAGAAAAATGAGAATCAGTAGGAGGAATAGGAGAGGAAGGAGGTGTAAGAGTAGAAGTAGGAGTGTAAAGAGGGGAAGGAGGAGGATGAGGAGGAGAGAAGAAAGAGGAGAAAAAGAGAAGGAGAAAAAAACGAAAAGACGTAGGAGATGACGATGAAGAAAAAGTTAAGAAAGAGGAGGATGAGAAGGAGGAGGAGGAGAAGGGGGAGGAGGAGGAGAAGGAGGAGGACAAGGAGGGAGAGGAGGCGAAGAAAAAAGGCAAAGAAGTAGAGTGTATACGGGGAATAGGAGGAGAAAGAGGAGCAAAAGTATTATTAGGAGTGGAAAGAGGGGGACGAGGGAAGAAAGAGAAGAAGAAAGAGGAGAAGTAGAAAAAAGACAGTGGATGATTAGCAGAAGGAAGAGGAGGAGGAGAAGGTAAGAAGGAGGAAGAGGATAAGAAAGAGAGGTTGGAGGAGGAGGATGATGAGAAGAAGGGGTAGAAGGAGGTATGGGAGAATTAGGAAGAAGAAGATAAGGAGGTGGAGAAGAAAGAGGAGGAAAAGAAGGAGAAAGAGTAGAAGAAAAAAAGAAGTTCTGTTCAAAAATATTGTATTTGTAAAGAGAATCAGGATACAAGTTGAATGTGAGAGTGTTCATTGAAAATGAACAGAGTGAAAGCGAATGTAAATAATAAAGAGTGTGAGTGAGGAGAAAGATGTGATGTAGTAAGAGAGAACGGTGGAGAGAGAGTGATAGAGAATTGAAAAAGGTATTTAAGAATGGAAACTTTCAACCTTTTCAGTTTAATTAAAATTTGAAACCCGCTGTGCACTTTTTTCACACAGCTTTTTGGAAATGAAAAGACCCCTTCAGTTCTCCTCAGAAAGAGGCCCGCTCCTGTTTTGAATCGCCTGTGAACTTTTCAAAGTGGGAAACAATAGAGAGGGTAATTCGCTTAGCTGCTGATGATATTTTTAAAAGACGCATTCAAAGTGAGACAATAGCCAGCCGTTAGTAAATCTGTGTCTTTTAAGTGATAATAGTTATTGTCTTGTGATTAGACTGACAAAGAAAGTGCTAAGAAATGGATTTCAAATAATTAAATTAGATTACTTTATTCATGGTAAACTTACAAATTTTTCAAATGTGTGCTTAACATTTTTTTTCTGTACACTCATTTTTACGTTTACATTTTTTTACGTCTTGGAGACTCCAGTTAAGGAGTATAAGACAAGTCAGATCAAGAATTATACATTCTTATACACTAGTTACCATAATTACTATATCAATTATAATTCCAGTATTACTATCAATTAGTTGAGGTGACACCATAACATCACATAGAAAGTGGACTTGGTTGATACTATTTACATTGTGTCCAAAATAAACATTGATTTTATGGCTAGAGCTAATCGAATGAGATTCTAAGTGAAGCATTTACATGAAAAGGCGAAGTTTGGACAAAAATTCGTCCATTTGAGCACTTAGCCTCGAGAACAATTGGTTGTAGTTATTTTTAAACTCAGCAAAATATTGAGTTAATGCAATTGATTGTATAATGTTATGAATATTATGAATTATTAATCGCTAATTTAGATGATGAGAATGTTTTGTAGAAGTGTTTTTAATACTAAAAATGAGATTGAGAAATAAGAGTGAGATTTGAGAAAAAAGAGATTTGATATATATATATATGATATATATAATGATTATGTATATAATGATATATGTTTGATATATATATATATATAATGGTTATATATGGCACATCATCATGATGTACAGCACAATGGTGCTACACAAGAAATATAATTTGATCGAACATGATTAACAATTTATTTATCTATTCATTGATTTATTGAGATTAAAATACAATGAATTCAAAGGTGTAACAGACTTTCGGCCGTATTTATAGACGTTCCTTCAGTATCCCTTGACTGGAGGGACTCTTACAATGAATGTAATGTATTTATAATATAGGCATTTTAAGAGTCACGAGACTCTGAAGGAACATTCATAAATACGGGCCTTGAAGTCCAAACTGCTCTCTTCGCAAATTTTGACTTGAAATTTTCTAAAAATTTGAGGCTAGTTCACAAAAACAAATTCAGAATGACTAAAAACTTCACTCGAATAAATAACAACCAACGCTCTCCTGGACCCTCTCTGTAAGGGTGACCGATTGGTTTGGCCAGCAAAAAAAGACTGTTCTCTGCTGTAAAATCACTTCCCGCTAGTTCGGAACCCACTTTAAATTGTAGGTCCACCATGTTTACAACAACATGGCTTAAACGGTGAGGTGGAACTACTCGTAAGGGTCTCCCCACCAATAAAAGTCATTCGTTTTTTTTAATTTTTTTTTCGGAGGATGAAGCCCATATAAGTCTGAAACTTGTGCATAGGTAATGAGTTGGTTGGTATTGCGTTGGACCTACAGTTTGAGGTGGGTTCCAAACCACCGGGAAGTGATTTTACAGAAGAGAAGTTTCTTTTTTGCTGGCTAATCTAATCAGTCACCCTTACAGAGAGTGCCCAGGAGACCGCAGCTTATCTTTGATTGAACAGATACCTGCTACGGCTCACAGCTATCACTCTATTTACTTTCTATTTACAGATAATATACCTGTTTTTTGAGTTCCAATATTGCATTTTCCACTGTAATAATGTATTTTCATATATAATGCACAATAAATGTTTCTTTCTTAATTGCTCCACTAGAAAATATACGATTTTTATAGGATTCTCCCTCCTTAATCAACTGACTAGGGGAATGCATATTGCAGTAATTTAAATACAATATAAGGAGAGATATTAGTATAAAAAGAGACTAGGATTCTGTCCATATTTCCATGTATAAGAATTGACGTAGAACATTGCATTGCTTAAATAGGGAATACTATATAACATTATATTATAATTAACTAGGGGAATGCATATTGCAGTAATTTAAATATGTATTTTTCAATACAATATATAAGGAGAGGTATTACTAAAAAGAGACTAGGATTCTGTCCATATTTCCATGTATAAGAATGGATGTAGAACACAGAATTGCTTAAATAGGGGATACTATATAATATTAGACTTGACTATACCGACTAAACCCCTTCGACGTTCGTGACTTGGTGTAATTTGCGAAGGAGGCCATTGCGAATTATTCGGAAGGAGTCGAATTCGAAATTTTATTTAAGTCTTCTTTGCTTTTTCATGTTTGCTGTGAGTATATGGCATGAAATGAACAGTGTTCATATATCAGACCGATGGCTGGAAGAAGATAAAGGAAACTAGGTCAATAAAAGGCATTCTATAATTTTACGTTTTCCATGTAGAATCCACCGGTGAAGAGTTATGATAATCTAGAATTATAACAGCATTCGCTGAATTATGCCTACAGACACGAGAGCTTGTTCGAGTTATAAATAATTGTATATTCGTGTGGTATACAAATGTTGTTTCACCTTCTCTTTTGAGTAAGAGTCGTATTTTTTATTATAAAGGATTTCATAAACTAGTTCCAGTTATAAATAACTGTATTTTCTTGTGGTGTACAAATTTTGTTTCACCTTCCCTTTCGAGTAAGAGCTGTGTTTTTTTTATATTGCTGATATGCCTACATAAGTCCGAGACTTGTGCGTGGGTGACGAGGTGAATGACAACACAGATGCCAGACGGAGGAGCGGGATTCGAACCCACGACCGCTTAAACGACAGCAAGCTGAAGTTGCGACGCCCCAACCAACTGCACTAAGCGGCCCGCCTTTATTTCCTACATACAAAATTTTTATGAGCTGAACTGAATTATCACAGTATTACTTTACTGAATTTATTATTAGTTTAAAGTAAATTAGTGTTTAATAAGTGATTAAATTTGGTCTTATGGGTTCGTTGGGTACAGCCTGTATAACTCTTCATTATGTCGCCTGCGCCAAACTCCTGCCTCTTGTATTCCTCCAAAGATTCTCCTCAGGATCTTTCTTTCAAACACGCCCAAAGTTTTCTCATCCGCCAATGTAGTCGCCCACGTTTCATTTGCATACAGAAGAACAGGCCTTATAAGTGATCTGTATATCAGCAGCTTGATCTTTCTACTCTTTATAAAATTTGTTAATGTATAATAACATCTATTCGCCAGCATAATCCTTCGCCTTACTTCTTAGGTACCTGTTCAATCAGAGATAAGCTACGAAGTTCCTGGGCGCTCTTTGTAAGGGTGACCTATTGGATTGGCCAGCAAAAAATACTCTGGTTTCTGCTGTGGAATCACTTCCCGGTGGTTCGGAAACCACCTTAAAAATGTAGGTCCAACTCATCAATCACCATCATCCAATTCATTACCCAAGCACGGGTCTCAGACCTATGTGGGCTTCATCCTCCGAAAAAAGAAATAAAAATAGCAATTTCAATCCTTTCATTTGACATCCTCCAAGTTAAAAGATTGTCTGTGATGTTTTCCATGACGAAATACTTAATGAACAATCTAATATTAAAACTGACACTGTATTTCACTTTTAAATAATGTTTTACTCACATATATTGGAGATGCTTGAGGAATGCATTTCACTTCTGAAAAGAAGTCAGACAAAGAAGAAAAGAAAGGCTTACGAAGCTTCTTTTCAGAAGTGAAATGCATTCCTCAAGCATCTCCAATATATGTGAGTAAAACATTATTTAAAAGTGAAATACAGTGTCAGTTTTAATATTAGATTGTTAAAAGATTGACCAGTATTATATTTTCCCCCAATCTTTCAATCCTTGCTCTGGATCTCTCAATGTACCATAATTCATATAAAAGGAAATTTGGAAATTGATTCATGTTTTTTATGGACATAGAATATATGTATCGATATAAATACATATGAAAACTATGAGAAATGAGCAATAAACACACACATTCAGCTATTTATAGTTTTATTATTATTTCAGACATCATTATCGGGTTTGAAAATAGTTCGGCAATGATTTGCAATTTCTCAAAATGATATTTATTTTCCAATTTTTCTATCATTTATTGTGTTTGGCCTTTCATTTTTGTGGTGTAGAAGAAGTTCCCAAACGAGAAAGCAGCCTTTGTCATCTGAAACAAGAACGTACGGTAGCTAAATAAATGAATATGTTTATTGATTTAAAAAACAAACAGTACAACGCATTAGTATAGACTATAGATAATTACAAAATGTAATTATGGCATGACCTTTGACCGTCTGAAATACTGGAACGTCCTTGCGATGTACATGATCATGAAAAGAGTAATTCAAATTCTTATACTTAAACGAATCTAGGCAATAATGAATATTATTTAAATTTCTCAAAGAATTTGGTGATAGCCGTGAGCCGTAGCAGGTATATGTTCAATCAGATAGTGATAAGCTGCGTTCTCCTGGGCACTCTTTGTAAGGGTGATCGATTCGATTGGCCAGGAAAAATTCTGTCTACAAATAAATATTCTGAGGCATGTGCATGGGAATTTTGGTGAAGTGATGAAAATGCCAGACATTATTGGGAATCGAACCCGAGTCTAACAGAATAGTAGCTAATAAGCCAATACGCAACTAAGCACTATAAATATTATAGTTGGTGTTGTTTGGTTTCCATTAAAATGAGTTGACATTTTTCTGTCTGCACATCCTATTTTAATCAAAAGATTCCAAGCTTGCTTGGGTGAGCTTATTTTTGTAGATTTCGTCTTCGAGACTCCATTTTTTGGTTATCTTTCAGTTTCAATCAATATTGAATTTGAAACTTGATGAATTTATAAATAAATCAGGAGAAGTTCCTTGCAGAGTAGAGTTTTCATGCCACCTACAAGTTCACACCTTTTCAATTTAATAATAGTTATTTATGTATTAAGAGCGTGAAGCGCGACTTTATCGCTCGAGCCAAAACATTTACTGCGCGACGCGTAGCGGAGCGCAGTAATTTTGCGAGAGCGATAAAGAAGCTTCACGCGCGAATTGCATACAATATTTTTCCTACAACTGCAGTTCTGGATTCCAACACAATAAAAGCTTGTAGTTTGTAACATCACAGACCATGCACGGATTTGGTTAGCGTTCGCCATTGTTGAGGTTATGTGAATTTCACGGATTCCGTGATCCACCAATGAGAAGGCATCAAAATCAAAACATAGAAGCGTAAAGAAAACAGCTAGCGAGCGTAAAGTACTTTACCGCTTGCGGAGCAGTAAAGAGGTATTTTACAATAATTAGTTTTCAGTACGTAAAGAACTACTTTACGAGCAGTTGTAGGAAAAAAATATCATTTAAAAAGTCCATGCAGGGCTCAAACGGCAAGGTAAAACACATAATTAAGGGTCTTCCCACCAATAAAAGCCATACGCTTTATATTATTTTTTATCACTCAAGACCACAGCCACATTATTCAAAACGAAATGATATAGTAATCATGCTAACTATAGTGTATAAGATTGTATAATTAATTGTTGATCTGACTTGTCTTGTACTCTTCAACTGGAGTTTCCAAGACGTAACCTACAAAAAAAAAAAAAAAACGACAAAACAAGATTTAGATCAACAACGTCAATAACCTTCAAACCGTCAAAATTAATAATATTTTTGAAAACAAAGGAAATAAATCTGCATAAAGCATAATAAATTTGTCTGGTACACCTCAAAATGAAAAATTTATAAAAAAAATCAATCATTCACTTCTACCAGCGTTTCAAAATTATTGTCAGTAGGAATGGATGAAATGCAGCAATATTTAATAAAGAGCTGTTGAGATTTGAATTATTTTAAAATTATCTTCAATATAGAATGAAATTTCTGATAACTGACATTTTTGAATGACATGTGGTTCAAATAATGGACTCCGAAAGGTTTCATCACAATGTCGACATTGGCGCGTATCATCATAATATGCAAGGTTTTCTTGAACCATTTCGGCTTGTCAATCCATGGAAGATTTGTCAAAGATTGGCGTAAAATATCGTTCTGCAATAAATCAATAGGAACAAAAATAAGTTTTTAAAGTCAAATAAAACGGTCTTAAAACATTACAAGTAAAATGAAGGCACTACACATTTTTTTCTAAATGAGTAAATTAATAGGGCCAGTTGCTAACTTCCGCCATCATCAACTCTGTAACGAAGCATTTCCCCACTAATGTTTGTATGTAATTTTTTCATTATTTTAGTGAGTACAACACGTCCACGAAGTGTTAGTGGAAACAATCTTTATAAATCATATAAAATTTCACATTTTCACCATATATTATTGTTTAGTTTCGCCTGTATAGTTTTTAGTTCTGTTGCTGTTACAGTCACGTTCTGCCCATATAAATCATCAGATTGTCTATTAAAATAACCAATCAATTCAATGAATCCTGCAAAAAATTTATCTCAGCATTAATGATAGCTCGTACAAATCCTGCTGCAAGGCGGTAAAATAAATTGAAGAATCAAATTAAGATAACTTATTGGATAAGTCGATAAAATGTTATGTTCAACTCCTGTAATTTTATTCTTGGTGCTTTCAGTTATTGTTTTTGTTATGCTGTAATGATCTGTTCCCTTATTTAATCAATGCTGATTAAATTGCCATGATAAGCTGCGTTCTCCTGGGCACTCTTTGTAAGGGTGACCGATTAGATTGGCCATAAAAATAAATTCCTGGATTTCTTGTTCCATGACGAACTGCGTTGTTAATATTAACTTTTCATGTGAACTTAACGACTTGCAGTCAAATACGGTATTAATATTTGACTGCAAGTCGTTAAATTCACATGAAAAGTTAACATAAAAAATACACTGTTCTCCGCTGTAAAATCACTTCCCGGTGGTTCGTAAACCACCTAAAACTGTAGGTCCAGCTCATCAATCACCATCATCCAACTCATTACTCACGCACAGGTCTCAGACCTATGTGGGCTTCATCCTCGAAAAAAAAGTTTGTCCATATTCCTTTCAATAAGATTCTACCTCCAACATTGACTGCCTTTTTTACTATACTCTGTGTTTAATATGGATGATGTTTGTCCATATTCGTTTCAACAAAATTGTTTCATTGACTGCCTACCTAACAAGCTGGAAACTTATAGTATTATAACTTATTATTAGCCCAGGTATAGTATAGGAAGTGAAATTTTATGGTAATTTGTAGATTAAAGTTAGTAGGTTTGGCATTCGTTTTTATTTAAAAGGTTATGTATTTTTCTAGTCATCTTGCTGGTGAATTTCATTGTGGTTAGTGGCTTTGACATTGATTTTTCATTTAAAAAAATAACAATATCGTGTGACCTGGCTGGCTCAGGTCTGGTGTCAGGGTTATCAGGTCGCATCTGAACAAGTTTATTGTAATAATAATAATAATAATAATAATAATATTTATTTGCCAAAAAAAGAAAAACGATACAAGAAAATATTTAAATGTACATTATATCTTATACTTGGCACAGCTAGCAAAGTGAACACTTGTGCGCCAGCTGCGAGTTCATCATAGACATACAAATACAAAAAACAAAATACAAAAAATACAACAAATGTATAGCTTTCGGTTAACCAATGACACGAAACATTTCATGTCATAAAAACAGATCTCATCTTCTCATAGACAATAACAGGATATAATAATAATTTGACCAATAAATACCAATAAAACAATTAATACCAATAGACTAATACAATACCCAGAAAATAGCAATATATCAATAAATAATTAGACGGTATAGACAATATTTATATAATAATTAATTTTTTTGTGCTTTAGGTAAAGTGAAATAAATATTATGTTTAACCCAGGTGAATATTTATGTTTTGAGAGACTTCGTAATCTTTTGATAGATAAATTTTATAGGGATTTTGTTTGAAACTATGTTACAAAGGTAGTTAAATTGATGTTTACAGACTGTCAGTCTTGCAAAGTTGACATTGAAAGTGTTTGACACTGCTGGACGAGTTTCATAAGGAATATTTCTGGTTACAAGATTACTGTTATTCTTATTCAGGTACAGAACAATTTTCAATACATACATCTGCCTTAGGGTTGGAACGTCTAACTCATGTAAATTCTTGGATTTCTTGTTCCATAACGATCTGCGTTGTTAATATTAACTTTTTGTTGTAAATTCAACGACTTCCAGTCAAACTGACTGCATGTCGTTCAATTTACGACAAAAAGTTAAGCTTAGTGTATTTGAAGTGACTCAACGACTGCTTATGAAAGAGGTCGTATATTTTATATTTTTCTAGTAATGTTGTTTATGAGTTTCATAATTATTTTGTTTGGATGAATATTCATCTTAAAGACAATCTTCTACTAACTTGAAATCAAACCAGATACTGTACATTTACATATTTCTCAAGTACAGAAATGACAAATTAATTAGCAGTTGTAAGAAACTTTTGATGCTTCGAAATAAAATGACTATAATATTATTCACTTTTGATGTGAATTCAACGACTTGCAGTCAATTTTTATTGAGGATGAGTAATATTCTACTTACTCTCTAGGCCAAACGTTTTCGAATCATGGAGATTCATTTTCAAAAGATTTTTTCAAAGGAACAAGAAATCAAGGAATATGATATTATATGTACTATTCCTGATATGGGCTTCATTCAGCATATTGTACTATATTTCAGTTATTTTGCCTAATTTTATTTACCAGTATGTCAAGTATTACTAGTATGTCAGCTTTTTCATCTAAATAGCTTTTTCAATTAATCCAGACTCACAGAGAGAAGTGATAAGCTACAAGGTCTTGCTACAAGCATATAGGAAAGAGAAATTGAAATAATATGCCTAAAATAAACAGATCACAGCTCACCTGATTGGCAATTCGCTGGCCAGTATGGTAGGGGAAAAGTACAGCCAAGTTAACGAAGATGGTTGAAATTGCATAGTTTATTGAAGTCATTAGATTATCTGCCTGTAAAATAATTGTGCTTTTTTTATAACTGAACTAATATCATCCACATACCTGCTACACATATAATATGTATTATATTTCTTGCATTAACTAATAAATAATAGCATATACGTTCATAATTAAAATGATGGTTATAAACTAATTATTTTTGTTTACATAAATTTCTTTGCCATAAATATTGATGTCCTTTTGGTGATTTATTATTTTGTACGTACTTGAAGTTTTATTATCTTGTATATTGAATTGTTTGAAATAAAGATTTTTCTTCTGATTTTATTAATAATGATATATTATGCGGACAGGTAGTTTCATGCACTCTATGAGTGATAAACCACAAAATCCAAACATTTTTTGCTTAAACGTGACTAAAATTACAGTTATATGGGAAGTAAGCCGTAGCAGGTATCTGTTAAATCAATAAAGATAAGCTAAGAACTCATGGGCCCTCTTTGTTAGGGTGACTGATTGGATTATCCAGCAAAAACTCTGCCCTCTGTTGTTAGATCACTTCCCAGTAGTTCGAAAGCCACCTAAAACTGTAGGTCCAACTTATCAATCATCATCATTCAGCTCATTACCCACGCACAGGTATCAGACCTATGTAGGCTTCATCCTAAAGAAAAAGAAGATTCTTCAAGTTTATTTCTAGATATTTTCAAGCTGATTCCTACCTTCAGAATGATGTAGAAATCGACGCACGTGTCAATAAACATCACCAAACTGATCACAATCAGTGCATATCCTGCATTTGTTTCACAGTCCTTGAAATTTCTGTTATAGAAGAAATTGAAATAATATAATCAACATGAGGAGCATATCAACAATTCATCAACTTGAGGAAGCAAGTTCGCTATTTTATTATTTTGATCTGTAAGTCTGCAAAATGCACATTGGATTTTTTGCCGAACCTTATTTTTTGTAAGAACCGTACCGTCACCAAAACAAAAACAACTTTATTTCCCCTGCATTTTACATGATAAAACACAAATTATAATAAAGGAAATTAGTACCCACAAAAGCAAAGCCTGAGCGTGGGTATGAAAAGATAATGCCAAGGTTTATTACACTGCATTATGAAGAATACGGCTATTTTTTATTAAAATTTTCAATTTTAAATTCCTTTAATTTCGATTCTCGGTGATGACTGATATTTTTGTACAGTAGCATTCATCGATTTCCATCAGCTATTTTTTCCAGTTGTCAATGTCCACCATTGCGGAAGTCTTCAGTATAAATTAATAGCACTTGAAAGGAATTCAAAATTAATATATTTTGTTTCCGTATATTTTTCAGTTCGTTAAATTGTCAGTCACTTCAAACTAACTTCTGAGATACGAGCCGATATGGCCAAGTTTAAAAAGGAGTGCTGCTATGCAGAAAGGTCACTATGGTCTTGTGGTTAAGGCGCAATTGGGAGTTCCGTGGCTCGATTCCCGGTGGTGACTGATATTTTTGTACAGTAGGATTCATCGATTTCCATCAGCTATTTAATATAGTTGTCATTGTCCGCCATTGCGGAAGTCTTCAGTGTAAATTAATAGCACTTAAAATGAATTCGAAATGAATAAATTCAGGTTTTTTATAATGCTACTATTCGAAAAATAGTAATTATTTTTTAAATAATGATTTAAATTTTCACTACCAGTAAGTTAAACAATAATCGATATAGGGTTGTATCTGTGGCTACCGGTTCGAAGCACATGAGTAACAAAAGTATTATAAAATATTACAATGATAAAATTGTTGTAACTTGATGTTTTTGCATAAGATTAGACTGGGCTCAGGCTTTACATAAATTATTTAACTAATTGAATGATATAAAACTAATTATAAATATTGAATTGTGAAAATTTTCACCTGATAAGACTCTGGTGACACCTTACAATACGGGACATGCATCTGTTCAAGTAATCATCCTCCGCTTTGCCATATTTGTGATACTCATCTGATCCAAAGACATCGCCATCTTGAATCCCAATTTCTGGAAAATCTTTTGCAAGATCTTCAATTAGAATATAGATTGTCCCAAAATCGGCCAGAAGTCTTTCAGTGGAAAGACTGACTGCAATTTGTATACAGTAAGATTCAATTGTGAAAATCAAAATCATTAAGCTCTGGAAAATGTAGATGTATACAAAGAATCCAATGTTAATTTCACCAGGGTTCCAATAGACATAGGGTACAGGCAAATCTTCTGAATTCCTTTCAAGTCCAATTGCAGCTCTCAGTAGTTCATTGAATATGTTTCTGTTGATGAATCCGAAGAACATGCCAACGAAAACTATGAAAATATTTTGAGATGTCTTTTCCATTTCGATTTTTGTCTCGTCGTAATAAATTTCAATTTTCTTCCACTTCTCTTTCCTCTGAGAAAATTCATAACAGTTTACTAGAAAGCCATCTTCTATAAGTTCAACCAATCGGGTGCTTTTTTGGGGCTTCAGGGCGCGTTCCACGCTGTTTGAAATTAAAAGTATTATTGTCACCAACTCCTTCAACCCTAAAAGACGTTTTTCAAAATTCTGGTGTTCGGTTACAATAATCATAAGGCTGTTAATAGCGCCTAAAAGTGCAATAATCATTATCAATAAACACGGGAACGAGTTGTATGGTTTGTCATAGCGCACCAAATCTGTGAATTTCCTTAGAAATAATGTCCTCTCCATTGTTTGTATCAATCTGGAAAATATCAATTGTTTTCACATATTTTGTAGAATGTTATGCAATTGAAACCTAAATATAGTCTCTGATGTTTTCCATGACGAAATACTTGATGAACAATCTAATATCAAAACTGACACTGTAATTCAATAAAATATATGATTTTCATTCACTTTTACTGGAAAAACTGGAGGAATGCATTTCACTTCTGAAAAAAGCTTCGTCAGCCTTTAGTCATGTTTTGTTGTGGTTAGGATAAGCGGCCATTATATAGTTGAAAATTGCGTTTGATTTGAATTGAGTAAGTTGGTTCTATCTTGTTTATGGTGTTTGAATATTTCATATTGCTCCAGGGTATTTCGTTTGTGTCTTTTTTGGAATGTGTGTAGAATTTCCATGTCAGTTTAGATGTTATTGTGTGAATGTCCAGTGTTGATTAAGTTATCTGCGAATGTTGAGTCAGTGTTGGAATGCAGTGCTTTCATGTGTTCTTGTATCTTGTATTGAATGATCTACCTGTTTGTTCTATGTAGTATTTGGGGCAAGTGTTGCATTTAAGCTTGTATATTCCTGGTTTGTTGAATTTTTGAATTGTGCTGTTGGTTAGGTGAGCTGTTTTTTGTTGGAGCTGGTGTTTCAGGTTGTTTGTTTGTTGTTCGGAATGTTGTGTTAAATCCGGATTTTTGGAAGATGTATGCTATTTTGTGTGATACTAAATATACTGAATACTACATATAGTATTTGTAGGTGTTGGTGGAACTACCTTGCTACATTAGCTTACTACACAATCCTTGATCGTTCATGTATAATGAGCATGAAATGTAGGTTATTAGAATGAAAATATCATATACGGTAATCATATATTTTGAATAATATCTAATATCTCCTTATAACCATTTCAATTTATCGCCTACACACAAGCTTAGAAAATGTTTACTTTCTTCCTATGATCATAATAATGAAATTGCTAGCGGCCAGCCTTACCCAAAAATTTTAGTGACTTACAACATTTACTTACAATACTTACAAACTCACTTACAATACTTAACAAAACTAACTTACAATACTTACAAATTTTGAGAACTATCTTAGAAATATCTCGATATCTCAGCAAATAATGAACTCGTGAGCTTCCTTCTCAAACTGAGTCTCTAGTGTGAATAAGTTCTGCTTATAGACATTTGATAGTCCAATATTCTTCCTAAGATAATCGTTGTAGCATGATCGAGGCAATAAGTGACAATTTCGGTAGCTAAAATAACCCTTCTTAGGGGTCCATAATTATTTTAGTAGTTAAAATAACCCGACAATCAATGGTTGTGCTAAGTACCGTGATAATGACAGAATTTATTCGGAAAGCAGCCACTTTTTTGTGTAGCATAATAATTATTTTCACCAAAATTAGAATTAATCTTTGCGAATGAATTAGCCCCACAAGTACTCTTCATGGCTGTTATTACCGTTACTGTCAAAAAGCGTAATTATTTTCAAAATTATTGGTGATTTGAAGGGAGGAAAGCATCAATAGAAGAACTTCTGTAAGTACTTCCAAGTCATATATCAATGAGGTAGGTGGGTAGAATGATTCTACTTAGGAACTTAGTACTTAGGAAAATTCTATGATGCCTCCTGATACTTTGAAACTATCGTTAGACAGAAATTTCATTCAGACAACCTTTCAATGTATAGAAGAAAATTCTCTTTCATATAATTTAATTGTTCCTGATAGGGTGTTTAAGATTCAAAAGAAAGCTGTTACGTATATTATGGGAAAATCAGAGAGGTTAGATTCATGTATACCGTTGTTCAGGAGACTTGGTCTCCTAACTGTACCCTGCTTATATGTGTATGAAGCTACTTTGTACATAAGAAAGAGTGATATAAACCAAAATCTTGATGTACATGATTATAATACACGAAGCCGAGGAGATTTTCACTTGGTGAGTCACAACAGTATTTTATTCGAACAAAACCTTAGTTATATTGGTAGGAAATTATTTAATAAGCTACCCCAGTTTTTAAGGTCTTGGAAATATTGAAGTATTTAAAAGAACAATTTAAAACTTTTGTTAAAGCTTTTTATAGCTCTTGAATTTATTTATCCATAACGATCTGTGTTGTTAATATTAACTTTTTATGGTTAATTTAACGACTTTTATTAGTGAACAAGAGTTCTTCACATCAAAATTAAGCCTCACGTCGACTAATTGTAATAATTGTGGTAGCTAGTGAATAAGAGCTTACCATGGGCTCTTACTGTCACGTATGCTTAGTATGGGGTAGTTTATCCAAACAAAACCTTAATAAGGTGTTTGAGATCCAAAAGAAAGCTGTTAGGTGTATAGAAAGAGTAAATAGATTAGATTCATGTAGACCGTTGTTCAAGAGACCATGTCTCCTAACTGTACCCTGCTTATATGTGTATAAAGCTACTTAATATGTAAAAACGAATGATATAAACCAAAATCTTGATGTACTTGACACGAATATAATACAAGAAGCTGAGGAGATTATCACCTGGTGAGTCACAATAGTAGTTTATTCGAACAATAACTGGTTATATTGGTGGGAAAGTCTACAACAAACTACCGCAGTTTTTAAAGAGTCTTGAAAATATAGAAATATTTTAAAAACCATCAAAAAATATTAATTTGATAATGCATTTTATAGAGTACAAGAGTTCCTTTCACATTAAAATTAAGCCTCACCTTAACTAATTGATATTGTATTTATAGTAACTAGTGTATAAGATTGGTAATATGCTTTTTAGTGTTCAATTTGTTCTACTGAATAATAAGACCTGAAATTGTCAAAACCACGTTTATTGAAACCCGTGAGATACTAGTTTTGGTTGTTATACACCATCATCAATCTCAAACAAACTAAAACTAAAGAGTAGCTTAATATAATACTAAACACAGAATGATACTATTGGCTGAAGCTGACCTTCATTGAAGGCCTGTGATTGGCTAAAGATCCTAACAAGTCACGCCCACCTAATAATATTAATTATATAAATTATGATAATAATAATAATAAAATAATTGGAGACAAAAAGAGCTTCATGGAAGATTTGCTGCTGCAATTAGTACAGAGGTTATTGATAAGAGGAGTTCCACAGAATGGCTACAGACTGGGAATCTGTTTGGTGAAACTGAGGGGTTTCTGTTTGCTATTCAGGACCAGGTGATTGCAACGCGGTCTTACAGGAGGTTCATCATGAGTCAGGCAGTCGACAGCCGTTGTCGCCTGTGCAGAGGGACAACAGAGTCAATTCAGCACATCTGTGGTGGCTGCTCTGCACTGGCTGGAACTGAATATCTTCAGCGGCATAACAATGTTGCCAAAGTAGTCCATCAGGCTCTGGCAAAAAGATATGGACTCATAAATAACGAGGCTCCTTATTACAAGTGTAGGCCTGACCAGGTTCTGCGAAGTGATACAGCAAGGCTTCTGTGGGACAGTGACATCATAACTGACAGGGCAGTAGAAGCTAATCGTCCAGATATTGTGCTGTTTGATAGAGTGTGTAAGAAGGCCTACATTATAGATGTTGCAGTGCCCCTAGATGACAATCTAGTAAGTACCATAGCTGGGAAGAAAAGAAAATATCAGCCACTCTCTGTTGAATTAAAAGATATATACAGATTGGAAAATGTTGAAGTGGTACCAATTGTTATATCCACAAATGGGCTTGTAACAAAGGAGTGGACAGAAGCAAAAGAAAAGCTGGGCTTGAACAACTGGCACTTGAGAATTATGCAGAAAGCAGCTCTGCTAGGTACAGCAAACATTGTACGCAAATTTCTGAGTCTGTAGGTGAGGAATAAATTATAAGCCTGTGTCTCTGCTCCTGGTGCTGGCTCTGTAGCCTTGGGTCTCAAGTTACCCCGGCTGCTAGAGTTTATAACTCAGATGAAAAAGAAAAAATAATAATAATAATAATGACATAAATTAAATGATATTTATTTCATGACAAAAAATACATTCATAATCATTACAGTATTAGTACAGTGTAGTATCGGTAGAGTAGTAAGTTGATGATTTAGAAAAATTTATTTTAAAGCTTATTTGAAATGCTTTACTATCATGAATACTTGAAGTCATTAACACAACTGTCATTAACACTTAGCTATATAATGCAACTCAAAGGACTTCTAGAAAAGCAGCTGTATGCCTAACATACTCAGCAAAATTTCATTTATTACTAATTTTCAACTAAAAAATCCAAATTTCAGGTCATGTTCAAGCTTTACAACAAATTTCACTTTGAGGTACAATTACTTCAAATTTCAAATTTAATCTAGTATACAGAGTGAACCACAAATATGCATCCTTGGATATTCCGTTCTATTGGTTTATTATTATTTCTCGAAATTACCTTTGCAAAGTTTGCAAACTTAATTAATTCTAATTTCTCTTCAAAGAACCACCTGATTCTTGAATAAATTTTTGGTTTCTCGTGAAAGCTTCCAGTTTTTATTGGTGAATTCAATCGCTGAACAGCTCAAAGCGCTGAACTCACGGACTGCGAAGCTTGTGCATTCCTTCTTCATTCTTTGACAAAGTCATTTCTGAACTTTGTAAGCCTCTTACGGCAACCGAGGGCGCCAACAAACTTCGTCGTTAATCTCTTGGTTTGCATTGCCTCGGCTTTCACTGGTTTGAGGTCCAGGTGTCTTTCCAACTTCTGTTCTTCTTCTTATTTTTATTTTTCTTCTTCTTCTCCACTTTCTTCTACTTCTACATCTTCTCCAGCAACTTCTCGATATTCCTCCACCTTCTAGTTCTCCTTCTTCTCCTCCTCGCCTTCTTTCTCCTTCTTTACCCCTTATATTCCTCCAATTACGCCTCCTCCACCTCCTCCTTCTCCTCCTCCTGCTCCTCCTCCTCCTCCATCAATTCCTACACATCCTTCGTCTCCTCCTTCCCCTCCGTCACCTCCTTTCCTTCTTTACCTTCTACCCTCCTCCCCCTCCTTTCCTTCTTTACCTTCTACCCTCCTCCTCCTCCTTCACACCACCTATTCCTCATTATATTCCTCCCATTTTGCCTCTTCACCTCCTCCTTCACCTACTCCATCTCCTGCCATCATTCTCCCCCTCTTACTACTCTTCCTACTCCTTCTACTCCTCCTCCTCCTCTTATTCCTACACCTCCTCCTTCTCCTTCTCCTCCTTTGCTTCCTCCTCCTCCTTCTCCTTCTCCTCCTCCTCCTATTCCTACACCTCCTCTTTCTCCTCCACCACCTCCTTCTCCTCCTTTGCTTCCTCCTCCTCCACCTCCTACCCTCCTCCTCTTACCCTCCTTCTTCTTCTTCTCCTCTACCTTATTTTTCTTCTCATCCTCCTTCTTCTTCTTTTTATTTTTCTTCATCTCCATATTTTCTCCTTCTTCCACCTTCTCCTTTTCTTATTAACATTTGACCCACTACTGCTCTTCCTCTTTCTTCTCCACCACCTCCTCCTCCTTTTCCTTCTCATTCTCACCCTTCTTCTCCGCCACCCTCTCTTCCTACTTCTCTTCGCAATTCTCTTTCTTCTTCTGATCCTCCTCCTCCTCCTCTTACGCCTTCTTTTTTCTTTTTCTTCTCCTCCTTCACCATCGCCCTTTCCTCCTAAGATCCTTCTTATCCTCTTCATCCACCTTTTCTTCTTCCTTATCCTCCTTCACCTCGATCTCCTCCTACTACTCCTCCTCCTTCACCTCCTCCTTCTTCCCTCCGTCCTCCTTCTACTACTTCTACTCCTCACCCGACCATCATCTTCTTTTTCTTCTTCTACTTTCTACTTCTCCACCACCTCAAATTCCTCCTCCTCCACCTCCTTGACGTTTTCTGCTTCCTTCTACTCCTCCTTCGCCTTGTCCTTCTCTTCCTCCTCCTTTTTCTTTTTCTCCTCCTCCCATTCCTCCTATCATCCTAATCCTTCTCCTACTTCACCACTTATTTATCCTCATATTCCTCCTCATTCTCTTCCTATTTCTCCTCATCCTTCTCCTTCTCCTCCTCCACCACCACCTATTCATCCTCATTATCCTTCTCTTAATCTTCCTCTTCCTCCACCAATAAATTCCTCTCTCTCATCCTCTGCCTCCTCTCCTCCCGTACTCTTCTTTTTCTTGTTCACGTCCCTTATTCTCCTTCTTCTTGTTGCTCATCCTCCTTCCTCTTCTTTCTCTTGTTCTTCTTCTTTCACCTCTCCTCCCTCTTATCCTCGTCCTTCTATTTCTTGTTCTTCTCCTTCCTCCTCTCCTCTCTCTCTTCCTAATCCTTCCATTCCTTTTTTCTCTTCTTCTGCTTTTTAAAAATGGTGCCTCGAAAAGAGTAAGCGGGGATTTGAGTCAGCTGAATAGCTCTCTAGCTAAAGGGGTATTAAGATCGATTAAAGCGAATAGGTGGGTAGAAAAAAAGAAAGAATAGGCGAAGATGAGGTGAGAAAGAGAAGAAATGAGTAGGA
This sequence comes from Conomelus anceps, assembly GCA_948455865.1. Lineage (NCBI taxonomy): Eukaryota > Metazoa > Arthropoda > Insecta > Hemiptera > Delphacidae > Conomelus > Conomelus anceps. Next base: position 2,867,563 of record OX418221.1, read on the forward strand.
TAGAAGGGTAGAGAAGGAGAGGAATAGGTGGAGAGGACGAGAAAAAGAGTTAACGGGAGTAGGAGAGGAAATAGTGTTTAGGACAAGAAAAAGTGAGGATGGGAGCATGTTAGGGGCGGGGTGACTGAGAGGATGAGAAGAGAATGTTATAGGTGCTGGAAAAAAGCTGACTCAACACTTTCAGACGGTCATTAAGGCCAATCGATGCAGGGGACATTCCAAATGCTGTTAGCTTAAAAGTTCCCCCGAGCACGTCTCTAAAGTCACCAATTTAAAAGTTCCAAAACTCGAATCGTGTCCTGAACAACTGCTACAACAGTCTAGGTTCCGTTTTGCATCAAATTTACAGAATTGTTCGAAGTAGGAATAGTGTTCAAATGTTTTGTATGTCTATAACGTGCATTTAATTTGTTTTTTGAGATGAACTCTGATTTGAAGTAGGAATAGTTCTTGAAACGTTTGTATGTCTCTAACGTGTCTTTATTTTTTGAGATGAACTCCGGTTAAATCGTGAAATATGAAGCCGGTTGACCAATCGTTTATTGGAGTTTGATCTCCGATCACTGGGCGATCAAATCAATCCAATACCAATGATCGCCAATCAAACTCTGATCAACGTTTATGCAACTGATAGATGATGTATGCCATGGTGAAGAATCGCTAAATTATTATATTTTTTGATAATAATAAATTCATCCAGTAAATTTTATTTTTCCAATGTAGGCCTTTAAACTCTCCATGGATTTTTTAAAAATTTGATATTCATTGAGATAGTTTATTTAATAAATCAATTAATATTACTCCAAAAGTGTATGGATGTTTTCAAATTAACACATATTTTTTTTATGGCTGATGATGGAAATGATTGGAAATGATATTTTATTGGACATGTAAATGACATTTAATTGGAAATGATTGCATTTTTCATGAGACATTGGTTTTTTAGACTTTGTAAAAGGATTATTATGACTGGTTCATAAAACTAAGTAACATTCCCTATTAGAAAAATAGAATTAATTTAACAATTAATGATATTAGTAGGCAGATATTAAGTAGTATAAATAGTACACTGCAGAAGCAAGGTTTCTAATATTATTATAAGGCTACAGAAAGTATAGTAATAATTAAGTATGTAAGTATAGTAAGTAAGTACTATACCTATAAGTAAGTATAGTATATATTAATAATTTTGATAACTAATGATGAAATGTAGTCCGATTATTTTTGAAGCCAAAAAGCACTCATTGCATCACTGCATTGTTGTATAAAGGAATAATCTAAATATTTCAGATGTTAGAGCTTGTAACCAGCTCCCATTTCTGGGAATTCCATCTTATATTTTTAGAATTTGTTGTAATTTCCTCAAAATTTGATAATTTTCTTTATCCTCTGTTTCAGGCTCTTGGTACATCATCCTCGTTCCACGGAAATCGCCTCTGGTAAAATACTTTCAGCCAATCATTTTTATAGTTCTACCCTCTCAAAAGTTACAATTTTCAAATTTGTTAAGCTTCTTTGGTACATTCTAGTTAGAAATTATTGCATTCTGCATGAAAAATTAAGCAGTTTTGGGATAGTAACCTGTTGTATCTTCACATTCATTGTATTCAAGACAAATTAATAATTAACATTAGGAACAGGAACATAGCTGGAAAAACATAGCTGACAAACATTCACTATACGACAAGGGACAATGTTAATTTTATTACATAGGCTGACATGTATTAATTGTGTGAACTATGCATTAATTTGTTTCATCAGCTTGAATCTATACTGACATGTCACTGTTTAGTAAATCTGTTGCATTTACTCAAACTTATGTGACAAATAAAAATCTAATATTATTATTATTATTATTAATAATAATAATAATAATAATAATAATAATAATAATAATAATAATGCAGGTCAAGAGGAAATGTTGAGGGCCTACTTCAGGGATGCTGAGTCAAGCCTTTTTAGAGAAGTGTGCAGGCTGGATAATGGGTATACTGCACTCAATTTGAAGAATCCCAATGGGCGTGAGGCTGTAACCATTCAAACTTTAAAGGGTGAGTGGCAGCAAAAGGAATTGCATGGACGCTACTATGGGCATCTGTTCTCTGATCACACTCACCAGGAACTGTCAAGCAAGTGGCTAACAATGGGAAGTCTGTTCCCAGAGACAGAAGGCTTCATATTTGCCATACAGGACCAGGTAATAGCTACTAATGCCTACAGGAAGCATGTGATGGGTGACCAGAGCATAAGTGAAAAGTGTAGGCTGTGTAATGCTGCTGTAGAAAGTATTCAGCACATTACATCTGGATGCTCGGTCCTAGCTCCAAGGGAATATTTGAGACGCCATAATAATATTGCAAGGATAGTTCATTTGGAGTTGCAGTTGAGATTTGGAATGATAGATGACATGCCTCCTTACTATTCGTACTCACCACCTGCATTCCTAGAAAAGAACCAGATAAAGATCTACGGGGATGTACAGATGATTACTGACAGGCAAGTTCTCCACAACAAGCCTGATATCTTGGTTATGGACATGCTGAGGAAGGAAGCACTTATAGTAGATATAGCTGTCCCAGCAGATGAGAATGCACAGAGAACAAGAGGTGAGAAATTAAGAAAGTACCAGGAGCTAGCATTTGAGCTGAAAGATATGTATGGATTAAACAGTGCAAGGATAGTACCAATAGTAATAAGTGTGGGAGGACTGATGCTGAAGTCAGCTGTAGAGAGCTGTAAATCGATTGGCCTTACAGAGACTCTGATGGAGAAAATGCAGAAGTCTGTTCTGTTGGATACATCACGCATAGTGCGCCAAATACTGCAATGTACTCGATAATCCCTTGATGTACAAAATGATAATAGTAGTCATGAGATGGAGGTTGCATGTCAATGCCCCTTCATCCAAAGAACTAACCGCAAATGCGAGATAACAAGGAAATAATAATAATAATAATAATATTGTTATTAATCTAAAAATAGTAAATAAATATAAATATAAATCTTCCATATTTGCTCTTTATTATCATCACTCCTTTCATCAGAAAAAGATGGACCAAGATGTGATGAATAGCTGTAAATTATATTTTATAGCTGTGCAATTTTTAAATGATAAAATACAAAGGAAAGAAAGAGATAGAGAAGAGTGATAAAGTGATAGAGGATGAAAGTAATATTTTAGGTATGTAAGAGATAGTAGTGTAAGAGAAAGGTTATTTTTGATTAGGTTGAGTAACTGTCAGGTAAGCAGAAGGAGAGAGAGTGTTTGAGAGAGTAAGTGTGTGTGAGAGAGAGAATGAGTGAGTGAGGAAGAAAAAGAGAGAAGAAAGAAGTGTAACAAAGTGCGGCGAGCGTGATTCCAGGCTTCTATCAAAGCAGGAAGATGAAATTCGGAATTTTCGGTGGTAAGATTTTGGCGCCAATACGCATGCGCACTAGATTACGTTAGCGTAGCTGGTTAGATCCTTACTGTTTTACGCGGGCTTTAGGCCCCTTTCGTTCCCGCCAAATCCAGCCGCGGTGAAATTGAGGAGATTGCATCTTTATTTTTTCTTTCCCACCTTTGGTATCATCGCCATTTCCTTCTTCACTATTACTTACTCTTTCACTCTCTCTCTCTGTGTGTCTTTTTCTCACTCTTTCACTCTTTCTCTCTTTCTCTTTCACGCTCTCTCTCTTTCTCTTTTACTCTTTCTCTCCCGTGCGCACTCACACTCTCTTTCTCGCTCTCTCTTTCTTACTCACGTTTCCTCTCTCTCTTTCTCGCTTTCGCGCTCTCTCTCTTTCTCACTCTTTCTCTCTCTCACTCTTTCCCTCTCTCGCTCACTCTTTCTCACTCTTTCCCTCTCTTTCTCACTCTTTCTCTCGCTCTTTATATACCTTTATAACCTTGTGCGATAATAATAATAATAATATCGTGTGACCTGGCTGGCTCAGGTCTGGTGTCAGAGTTATCAGGTCGCGCCTGAATGGGTTCAGGGCCTCTGACGTGACATAACGACTGTTTTTAGGCAGCCGGGACCGACAGCTTAACGTGTCCTCCGAAACACGGGAATTCCTGCATAAAATTCCTGTATAATTCTGCAAGGCAAGTGATCACAGTTTGTATTGTTTATTACACCTCCCATAATTTAGCAAAGCAAAAAAAAAAAAAAAAAAAAAAAAAAAATACATTTATTTTTATATATTTTTAATATATTATACAAAATTGAAATATACCTAAAACATTTTGCCGATATAAGTGAAATATTTATTTTCATCGATCTACCTTCATTACTGATTGGCGTGGTCGCAGTTTTTTCTAAAAGTTGTTTTTTTTTTTTTTTTTTTTTTTTTTAAATAAAAAAAAAACTCCGCTTACTCACCGCCAAAAATCAATTTTCTTTGCACAATTTACTGAAGTTGATTGCTTCATCTAAAAATGTACTTTGCAGCCTTACTGCTTAATTCCTAAAAAATTTAGTACAGAAACTAGAAATTAGAAATCTATACATGTTATAAGTGGGATACATCCTGACAGAAATATAACCTCCAGAATCCGTTAAGCATAGCCTAGTTTTGAATTCAGTATCCCAGTATCTACGTCTGCAAATTACAAACACATAATTGACGCTCTGTGTCACTCATAATTCATTCTAATTATTGTATAATAATTATTTATTTATATATTTATTATTTATTCTAATTACACATCATAATTATTGATACTTTTCGTTTATTTACCTCATCTGACGATTCGTCTCCAACCGTTTTATTATTTCTAATGCTCTCAATTTTCACACTGTATCAATGTGCACAGATTATTAATGACTCCGATGTCTCACCTTAGTAACAATGTGCGATAAAATGCCTGTGTAACTGTGCAATGAGAGTGATCTTAGCTTGTATTCTCATTACATCTCGCATCATTTAGGAGAAAAAATCAATATCATTTATTAACGCATTCAAATTTAATCACTCTCTCTCTCTCTCTCTCTCTCTCTCTCTCTCTCTCTCTCTCGATATTATCCTATCTCCACTCTTGTCACCTTTCTCTCTTCGTCTAATCGGTACAACTTTCTCTTTCTTGTCGATGCCAAGTGATTCCTTACAAACTTCCTTACCTACCATTCCTTCCAGCTTAATACATATGATATCAAAATACATCCATGTCAAAAATATTTCTCATGCTAGCTCTGTCACACTTTCTCACACTTCACCATCCGTCCTAATCATTCCTTTTTCTCGCCATGAGTCTTGAACTTTTTTCTTCTCTCTTTCACTCCATCTATTCCGTCTGCCTTATCTATATTTCCGTCTGCCTCTATTTGAACCTAATATTATCTGTACTTGCATCTTTGCGGTCTGTCTTTGCTGGCTCTTTTCTTTATTGTTGCAGTTTTATGGCAACACTCCTAACAACCTGGAGCACTACATCTTCCTTGATGAAACGATTCATGGCCTGCTTATACCTTGGGCTGCATCTATTCTATTCGGCTGCTACTGGGCATCTTATTCTCGGCTACGCTTGTTCCTCCCTTAAAACTGAACACTGAATGATTTAAACTAAGGAACTTTCTTGCTCGGAGCTGATACTGCTACGCTATCACCATGCGGACAAACGAGTTTAATTTTAATTTTCTTAAGTTAAGTTATTCTAGTTTTAATTTGATATTAGTGATCATGCTTTGCTTCTGGGTTGGGTCGATGCAGGTCGGCAGTCCTCTAGATGTCGCTTCTTAACACACCAGCTCGCTCGGCCTCAACCTCTTCCATTACTAACAGTTCAATCGGTACTGGGCTCATATTATCGGATGATCTTTTGCCTTATGATAAACATTGTTTTAGGGCTTGTCACTTGAACGCACAATCTCTACGATGTCACATAGACGAACTCAGAGCAATCTTCCAATTCAACAACTTCGATGTAATGGGAATTTCTGAATCTTTTTTAAAACCAAGTATTCCATCATCTCAAGTAGCTATATCAGGATATAATCTTTTTCGTAACGATAGGTTGAATAGAGCGTGTGGAGGCGTTGCAGTGTATGTTAAAAACGGTATCAAGACAAAAATACTTACTGTGTCCGAATCCTTACTAGGTGAAGCTAGGCCAGAATACATGTTATTGGAGTTGACTTTGTCTAGGTCTGATAAATTGTTACTTGGGGTCTGTTATCGGCCTCCAAAGATTGGTTATTTCACTGACTTTGAAAATGCTTTACTGTCTTTCATGCCTAATTACAGTCGTATCCTACTAATGGGAGATATGAATACGGACCTCAACATGGCCCATCATAACTTCGACTACACCCAACTCACTACTATTTTTGAATGTCTCAATCTGACCATACTGCCACTAAATCCCACTCATCATACAAATGTATCAGACACTTTTATTGACTTATTAATTGTTAGCGACCCTGATGAGGTGATTCACAAGAACCAAATCTCAGTTCCAGCTATTTCTGGTCATGACCTGATTTACTGTGTACTCTCCTATAAAGCTCCCAAGCCTGTACCAAAGTTTATAACTTTCAGGGATTTCAAACATATGGACGAAGAAGCATTTATGACTGACGTAGCTCAAACAGCATGGAACGAAATATTAACTTTGTCTTCGGTTGATGCAATGGCAACTACTCTAGAAAACAAGATTTTGAATCTATATGACAAGCATGCACCAACTGTGACTAAACGAATTAATAGCAAACGACCTGTTAAATGGATAACTGATGAAATATTGCAGCTCATGGCACAAAGGGACTCAGCTCATAGGAAGGCTAAAAGAACAGGTGACATTGACAATTGGACCACTTACAGACGCTTACGTAACAAAGTAAAACAAGAACTTCGTAACTCTAAGATTAGGTACATGAACTCTTTTTTGACTGAAAACCGACTTAATTCATCATCGTTATGGCGTGGAATCAAACAGTTTGGAATTGGGAAACAAAAATCACCTACCCAAATCGACCTTTCACTTGATGATATTAATGAACATTTTGTATCCCAATCTTCTCAACGTGATGAGACAGTAATTGAAAACCATCTAGAAAGCCTAATTGATCAAGTTTCCAACTCTCCTATTCCACCAGCCTCCCAGTTTCAATTTCGTCCAATTTCTGAGCATGAGGCTCTCAAAGCTATCCAGCATATTCATAGCAATGCGATGGGAGCAAATAAAATTCCTATCAAATTTATCAAGAGAATTCTCTTTGCAATTCTTCCTGTCATAACTTACATTTTTAATGCTTCCCTTCAAAGTGGTCTCTTTCCTAAAAATTGGAAATATGCTCATGTTCGCCCACTTAACAAAGTTTCATGTCCAACTAAAGTTGAAGACTTCAGGCCTATAAGTATTCTGCCAGCAATTTCCAAAGCACTCGAAAGACTTGTTCATTCACAAGTAGTCGAATTTCTTGAAAATAATAGCAAACTTCATAACTTCCAGTCTGGTTTTAGAAAATTCCATTCTACTGAAACAGCTCTACTGCGTGTTACTGAAGATATCAGGTCGTCCATGGATCACAGAAAGTGTACCATACTGTGTCTGTTTGATTTTTCCAAAGCTTTTGATACTGTTGACCACCAGATCCTTCTCAACAAATTACTCCTCCTTGGTTTCAGTCACAAAGCTGTAAAATGGTTTCATTCTTATCTTGTAGACAGAAAGCAGTGTGTCACTGATGGTGAATTGCAATCAGAGTGGAAAAATGTAATTCATGGCGTCCCCCAAGGTTCAATTCTTGGCCCCCTTCTATTCACACTGTATGCAAATGATCTTTCTTCCATAATTAGGTTTTCCAAATTCCACACCTATGCTGACGATCTTCAAATTTATTCTAGTTGCTCTGTTAGAGACCTTCACCAAACCATCCATAATATGAATGAAGAAATAGTGAAAATCACTGATTGGACTAAAAAGAATGGCCTCAAACTTAATCCACTTAAAACTCAACCTATAATAATTGGCTGCTCTCGTTTAATCAATGGCATAGACTTCCAATCAATTCCAAAAATCACTGTCGATGGGACTAGTATTTCCTATTGCAAATCAGTAAAAAACTTAGGAATCATAATGAATACTTCTCTTGACTGGACTGAACATGTTGTCGGCACCTGCAAAAGAGTTTTCTCTGCCATGCACTCTTTGAAGAAAATGCAAGACATCCTTCCTAGGCATATCCGACTATTACTTGTCAAAACTCTCATTTTCCCATACTTCATGTACTGCAATTCAGTTATAAACGATATGACAGTAACACTCAATGAAAGGTTGCAACGTAGTCAGAACTACTGCATGCGTTTTGTTTACTCCCTACAGCGTCATGAGCATATAACCCAATCCTACATCCATAGTAGCACCTTAAAATTACCTGATCAGAGGCTTATCAGAATACTTAAACTTCTAAAAAGCATTCTCAATAGTGGAACTCCTAAATATTTTAAAAATGATTTTAAGTTTGTGTCTGAAGGTCGGAGAAACAACGTTACCCACACCAGAAATGGTGACAGAACTCTTAGGATGCCAAATCACCGGACGACACTTTATACTAAGTCTTTTGTTGTTAGCGCTTGTCGTGCTTGGAATCTACTCCCACTTTCAATTAGGAATCATGAGAGCCGAGTGGGCTTCTCCCTGTCTCTGAGGAGACATCTATTGGAGAAAATGGCAGCGTCTGTCCGGCCTTGAGGCGACTGCATGATCAATGATACTATAATCCTTTAAGTTAGGTTAGGTTATTATCTATAAACTAAATTATTTATCTATTCATTTTTATAATACTTTTTTTAATCCACAAATTATTTTCAATATGCTTTCATTTTATGTTCTAATGTATAAATTTAAAATTGTTTAAATTTAAATTTACCTCATTTGAATTGATTTATCTTACTTAGATAACCCATATCAGACGATTTCATCTAAATCAATTTAAACTAGTAGGACATGTTGAGGTAAAAGGTTAAGTGTAAGAATGGCCTCAATGGCCAAGACTTCGCCTCTTTGTGTAATTCATCTCTCAGATCCAAGCTCTATTTTCATTATGTTTTTTTATTTTTTTATCAATTTCTGCTGTACTATACCTCTGAATATATATTTGTTGTATTTATAAACTTTTCTACTCAAACTATTCAACCATTATGTTTACGATTCTAAATCAACTGTACTTAACTTCAACTAGTGGATCTGAGAGCTGCTAATATTAATAATACTTTATCATTCAAATACATTGTAAATTTACACAAATAAAGTCATCTGAATCTGAATCTGAATCTTTCTCACTCTTTCACTTTCTCGCTCGCGCTCACTCTTTCTCACTCCCACCGCCAAATTCAACCACAGCGATGTTGATGATACTGCATCTTTATTTTCTCTATCCTTTCTTTGGTACTATTGTCTTCTTCCGTCCTTCTCTTCTACCACCTTTTCTCTCATAACCTCTCTATTACTCATTCTCTCTTTCTCTCCCGCTATCTCTTCCCTCTCTTCCTCTTAATTCCTCTCTCTCACTCTCTCTCTCTCTCACTCTCTCTCTCACTCACTCTCTCTCTCTCTCTCTCTCTCTCTCTCTCTCTCTCTCTAGTGCTTTTCTTGAAAAGAGCACCATTCCCTAGAACTATAAGCAGTCTTAGATGCTTGAAAAAATTGTCTCTGTCTCACTTAGTTCTCTCTCGCTCTCTATATTCCTTCATCTATCTATCGCTCTCTCTCTCTCTCTCTCTCTCTCTATTTCTTTATCCTCTCTCACTCACTCTTTCTCTCTTGTACAAAAACAACATCCGACACCAGCAGAAATGAAATATAAAGCTGAATAGCAGTAAAATTTTCATCATGTTTTTGCACAGGCATTTCCACATAACCGTGCCCTGTCCCATTTATTTAACGAATGTGGCTCTGGGTCATGATTTGTCTGCAATTTCTTCCCTCAGCCCTTTGCTGCAGTTCTTGTGAGTATCCTATCTGCAAGCGTTTGAGACAACTCACATTCATATAAATACGAAAATGAGGAGCTTCCTTGATATTGCAGACCAGCCTTCTCCATCATCATACTTGAAAAGCTATCTTCAATTAACTTTCTTTGTAGTGGCGAAGGTGATATTGTGGAAGGTATCCATAATAAATAATTGAAGTGGTCACAACCACATTTATTGAAAATATTGAGAAACTAGTTTCGGTTGTTATACCATTATCAATCACAATCAAACTAAAACTAAAGTACAGGGAAGCTGAATTATATACTGAACATGTAATGATACTTCAACCAATATTATTTTAACCAATTCAATACAACTAACTTGGTTTCATCATAATTCCAGCCTACATTTAAAAAACTGTTCTTTCGTGTATTTCTCGGTTGACCTTAACTGCATTTCAGTGAGTTTCTAATTTTCTTGTTTTAATTTGATTCAGTTCTAGCCTTATCACGTATTTTTCATCTTTGTTGCTTTCTAGATGTTTACAGTTTTTAGTTATTGATAATGCTAATAATAGACAATAGACTAATAATAATAATAATAATAATAATAATTTTTTTTTTGTTTTTTTTTTGGAGGTGGAAATGCTTTTTTGCACGATGTGCCAGACTCTTGGCAAAGCAAAATACTGGCTAAAACCACCTCCAGCTCCTGGGCCCGCCTGGAACTGTTTGTCACATTACTTCAGAACGGGCCCTTCTAACTAGAGCTTTTCAGCTACCCTGCTGCATCTAAATCTATCTTCTTTGTCTGAAGTATGGTGGTGATACACCCAACTACCTTCATCCATTGTTGCTGTCCTTGAAGCATTACAGCTACAATATTCTCTGGGGACAATTCACCCAGGTCTTCATTCACCTCTCTTCTTATCTCATCCCACCGGCTGCACAAAAATAAGGTGTGCTCTACATCATCTGTACTTTTGGGGCAGTAGAGACATTCAGAAGAGGCTGCCTTGCCCATCCGGTGGAGGAAAGAGCGGAAGTACCCATGCCCAGTAAGAAACTGGGTCACAAAATACCCCACTTCTCCAAAAGAGCGGCTTACCCATGGCTTGACTTCTGGTATCAACCTTGCTGTCCAGCGCCCACGTGTTTCTGTAGTCCAGTTGTTCTGCCATGCTTGGAGGGTTCTTTCCCTTTCTTGTTTTGCAGCTTCCTCTTTTCTTTCTCCATCTTTACACCTCTGGTAAATGTGTTGCCGTTCTTGTGCCAGCAGGGTGACTGGGATGACCCCCGCAACCACCATCACAGCAGGTTCTGACACTGTGCGGTATGCAGATGCAACTCTCAGAGCTGCCCTCCTCTGGACCTGCAAAAGCCTTTTCCGGTTGAACTCCCATCTTAGAGCTGGTGCCCACACCTCAGCCCCATAGAGCAGACTAGAGTTCACAGTTGACATTAGCAATCGCCTTCTGCTGGCTCTGGGACCTCCAACAATAATAATAATAATAATAATAATAATAATAATAATAATAATAATAATAATAATAATAATAAATTAATAATGAAAAATAGATAATGATGAATGGAGAAAAAGAATCTGAAGAATAGATTGCACAAAAGGCGAAGCCTTTACTCAGAAGACTGAGTAAAAGAGAGATCAGGGCTTGACCTTGTAGCGGTGCCCGTGACCTTGAATGGAGTAACGGTGTACGGTATAGTAGCTGTCGATTGACCTTCACAATCAGTGCTATAACTGCTATAGTACTTTCTTTTTTTTTAAACTGCTGTTCACCAGTACAACAGTGACGTCATGCTACTCACTTCTTTTTCTTCTCTTTCTCCTCCTCCGCACCACCGATTCCTACTCCTCCTACTTCTCTGCCTTATCATCCTTCTCTTCCTTTCTCCTCCTTCTCCTCATGCTCCTCCTTCTCCTCTTTCTCATGCTCCCCTTCTCCTTCTTCTCCTTCTCTTCCTTTTCCTCATTCTGCTTTACCACCTCCTCCTTCTCTTCAAACTCACTTTCTTTCCTTCTCCTCCTCCTCCTCCTCCTCCTCCTCCTCCTCTTCCTCTTCCTCTTCCTTCTCCTCTTCCTACTCCTCCTACTCCTCTTACTCCTCCTCCTCCTACTCCTCCTCCTCCTCTTCCTCCTCCTCCTCCTCCTCCTCCCCCTCCTCCTCCTCCTCCCCCTCCTCCTACTCCTCCTCCTCTTCCTATTCATTTTGTAAATAATATCCCATCTGTATTGTTCAGAAATATTTAAAAGAAAAACACCATTTCAATTATGTTAAATCACTTCAGAACTTTTTAAATTTTTATTCGAATCTTATTCTATTATTGGCCTACTAATTATAATCTCAGTTCGAAGTTATCAAGGTTAAGTTTGAATGGACGAATGTTTGTCCAGACTTCGCCCTTACTACGTACGTAAATGCTTCACATAAAATCTCAATGTTAATATCCAAGCTTTTTCTCATATACAATCTATTGTATAGTTAATAATATGCTTTTTAATCAGTCGCAATGGTATTTTGTAAATTTTCGTAAATAAAGTTATTTTATCTTTATCCAATCATCCTCCTCCTCCTCCTCCGCCTCCTCCTTCTCCTCCTTCTCCTCCTCCTCCTCCCTCTCCTCCCCCTCCTCAACCCCTTTCTACTTATCCTCCTCCTCTTCATCATTGTTCATTTTTTCTTCTTCATCATTACCATAATCATCATCTTTACCATTATTACTACCATTATTACCCAATAACATTACAATAATTAGCTGACATTTTATTTTCGTGTGCGAGTATTTTTACATGCATTTCACTCATACCGCTGGTGAGGACTCAAAAGACTGGAAATTAAATGAAATGTGGCGCATATTGGAGCGAGCTGACATTTAATTTGATACTGTGAAAATTGTTACATGCATGTTACGCTCACCGGCTGTGAGGTCTCAAAAACGAGCTGTGGACTAGTTCAGAAGTGGTGGGAGGAAGCGCTGGTAGGCCCTGGCCCATGCCAACCGTATAATGCGCGATATATTATTTCTGCTGTCGGCTGCAATTTATTATTGGCCTGTCACGAATGTGATGTACGAGGGAGCACGGGAGCCGGGAGCGGTCACATCTGTTGCAGTCACATGACTTTTTTGACGTAATAACATCCTCTTCTGCCCTCCCCCCACCATCATCCGAACAACCCCCCCCCCCCGCCTTCACCACTCCTCAGCCTTGCCAAACACATACACAATTCAGCTGGAGAGTGGGACACTGTGTAAATTAGTAAATAAGTTTATTTTTGATTCCTGGATTTCTTGTTCCATGACGAACTGCGTTGTTAATATTAACTTTTTGGGTGAATTTAATGACTTGCCTTCAATTTTTATGAAGAGTAAGTAATATTTTACTTACTCTCTTGGCCGAACGTTTTCGAATCGTTGAGATTCATTTTCAAATGAGAAGAAGGTATGGAAAATGGCATTTGAAAATGAAGCTCAACGATTCGAAAACGTTCGGCCAAGAGAGTAGGTAAAATATTACTTAATTTTAAAAATTGACTGCAATTCGTTGAATTCACCTATAAAGTTAATTTATTATTGAGTTGTGAAACATTACTTTTATTTTCTCTCTTCATTTCTTATCCTATTTATTTATTTTCTAATTTTTTCCTTTGATAGGATTGTAGTATATTTTCTCTTTCTCTCTCAGTTCTGTATTTACAGTGTTTATTTTTCACTTTTATCACTACATTCTTTTGTGATTTATTTCCTCGTTTACTAATCTCTGTTTTTTGTCTCTTTATAATATTAAAATATAAGTGAATCTGTTTCTTTGTTGTAATATTTGTGAAGATTGGCACCTGCTGGAGACCCTACGGGCTTAGCAGGAACCTTCAATGTTAGAAAAAAATTTGATTGATTGCTTAATTGAGAAGAATGAACAATAAAGATGTGAATTGGGTAAAGCATGTAATGTTATGGAAAGACAGATTGATTGATTGAATATGGTTAAAGCAGAATAATAAATTAGATTGAATTAGAATGAGAAGGAGTAACAGAATAAACAGAGTGGAATAAAGATGAGGAGAGTGATGAAGATGATATGAAATAATAGAATAAGTTTGCCCATGATCCCTTGGTTGTGATAGCCCCCATTCGGTCAGCCTCGATAAGCCTCTAGATATGCAAGTTACCTAGAAGAAATAATCCTCAAACTGTGTTTATAATTTGCTTTCCACAGCTACAAGATCAGTATTTTTTAATACTCAAAAGTTTTTATCAAAATTTAATATCTTAAAGTTTTTATCAAAATTTAATATCTTAAACTTTTTAGCTTTTTTTAGTGTTCCATTCAGATTCAAATTAATAGCCTGAAGTGAAATAGAACCAGTGCTGTTTTTGTAAAAATATAGGTTCCAGTACGTATTTCCGTCATGTGGAATGATGGTGAGAATGGGTTTGGAGTGTATTTAAAAATATAGAGAACTTTTCCAGTGTAGAGGAAAAGTCGAGTTTATTGAAAATTTGGATACAAAACTTTAACTGAATCAATTCAATAGCTTGATATTTGTAAGTTCTGGTTTCCTAGACTTTTGTTTTACTTTTGAGAGATACCGGTACGCCGTACTGGCGCGTACCATCACAAAATCAGCCCTGAATAGAAGCATTATATTTCTTTGGAATGGAGTGCTTTAATGAATATAAGTTTTTAGTGAAAATCAACCTCAATGTATTGGACAATAAATAGTGATAGTATTTGAGTGGCTTGAAACAAGATGAAAAATCTGGACCCCGGATGACAAAAGAAGCAATCAGAAAGCATTGCAAAGAACATAAACTCTTTTTGACTCCATATCTGAATGATGTTTTCTACCTGCATTTAAAAGGTAAACACTAAAATTTCAAACTTATCACTCACTATAGAGTTTAGTCTGTTCCTTCTTCACTTCATTCTTATTCTGTCGACTATCTATACTATCAACTATCGATTCTCGATTCTCTCAGTCGATTATTTCAATTCACTACATACGAACTGCAACCAAATAAATTATTGAATCTTAACATAAAGGAATTATATTACGAAAGAATACTCCCCAAATAGTAATTTTACTCTTGAATTTCTTGATCCATAACGATATGCGATGTTGATATTAACGTTTTATGGCACGTGATTAAATTTATCATAAAAAGTAATTTTAATCTGTGATCTACAGTTCAAGCTTCACTTGGTCGTTTCATTCAACATAAGAAAGTAAGAAAGAACCCTTCAACCTTCGAAATAGGTATGCAAAGTACCTAGAAGGAATAATCCCAAAACTGTTATTATTGTACGTGAGCTCCAATTACAGTTTCAGCTTCGCAAGAGCGTTGGCTCAAATTGGGTAAATGTTACACAATGTTTGGTTAGTGTTCTCCCAACAACTTGTAAACAAAGTGCTGCTACTGCAAGCCTTCTCAGGTCGATAAATACTCCTTATTCGGACATATTCTGCCCGTAAACACCTTGGTACTCAAGTCAAGGCAGAGAGAGAAAGACTTAGTTGAGAGAGAAAGACTTAGTTGAGAGAGAAAGACTTAGTAGAGAGAAGAAGTCTTAGTAGAGAGAAAAAGACTTAGTAGAGAGAAAAAGACTTCGTAGAGAGAAAGACTTAGTAGAGAGAAAAAGACTTAGTAGAGAGAAGAAGTCTTAGTAGAAAGAGAAAGACTTAGTACACAGAGAAAGACTTAGTAGAGAGAAAGACTGCTTTCCGTACACACCTTGCTCTTGTCCATCGTTTAATTCTAAGATTGTCCATTTCCCCTTAATCCTCCCCGAATGTTTGCTCCTTTCATTATTCTCTCGAGCGTCCTCGAAAAGGTCTCCTTCAGTTTCTCAAGTGTGTTGCAGCACTGCAGAGACTGAATAAACGGTAAACAAACATTTAGATTCTAAGTAAACAAGACAATGTCGGGCTGAGCACTGTTGGCGTTTGTCTTCAAACCTCTATAACTACTTGCTATCGCTCCCATTGTTTTTCTCAGTCTTTTCACTTTTTTTTTTTTTTTTTTTTTTAGGATGAAGCCCACATAGGTCTGAGACCTGTGCGTGGGTAATGAGTTGGATGATGGTGATTGATGAGTTGGACCTACAGTTTTAGGTGGGTTCCGAACCACCGGGAAGTGATTTTACAGCAGAGAACAGTGTCTTTTTTGCTGGCCGATCTAATCGGTCACCGTTACAAACAGGACCTACGAGAACGCAGCTTATCTCTCTGATTGAACAGATACCTGCTACGGCTCGCGGCTATCACTTCATTTCTACCTTCAAAATATAATCATCCAAACTAAACCTTAATATCTCTAATCTTTTGACAAATATCTTGAACCAAACCTATGTTTCAATCATATTATTTAATAAGAAAGATCTAGTGGAGGATGTTCAAAAAATTGGACGATTGATGAATGAAAAAAATAATGGCAATCCGGATCTTCCAGTGTTACAGTAATTATATATTAATGTATAATCTACAATAGAATCTCTCTGCTTGAACCTTTTTGAGTTTGATGGTTCAATAGAACCATTTCCATCAGTAGATTCTCTGAATTTACAAAAATCATTTCATTTATAATAATATTTATAAAAATATGTATAATAATATTTATTCGAATTCATGATATTGATTCTTTCCAAAATGAATATTCAAGTAGATAGAGCCTAACAAAGTTGAGAATTTCATTGTCTTGTATTTTATGAATTGTGACTTGTATACAAGCTACCTGATTACAATTTTAATTGAAAGATCCTAAATCATTGTTACACTCCATCGTTTTAATGAGAGGATTTCATGAATCATGGCTTGCCTACAAGCTACTGGATTACAGCTTCAAATTGAAAGATAATTATTATTTTTACACGCCATTTTTTTTTCTTTTGAGGATGAAGCCCACATAGGTCTGAGACCTGTGCGTGGGTAATGAGTTGGATGATGGTGATTGATGAGTTGGATTTACAGTTTTAGGTGGGTTCCGAACCACCGGGAAGTGATTTTACAGCAGAGAACAGTGTCTTTTTTGCAGGTCAATCTAATCGGTCACCGTTACAAACGGGACCTACGAGAACGCAGCTTATCTCTCTGATTGAACAGATACCTGCTACGGCTCGCGGCTATCACTTCCCTACATTGTTTGTGATTTGTGACAAATTTCAGGAGGCTCCTGATAATTCGAGTCTAGATAGTCCGAGGTTCCGCTAAATCCGAGCTACAAGTGCGAGCAAATAAACAAATAAAATTGTAATTATTGTTGAGGGGTTTTAAGTAAAAATTGACCTTTCTAAGAAAACATTTAATGCTATTTCTATTTAAAAATGCTGCAATGAAAGCGTATTTCTCCAGTTAGACTAGTAACACTGAAGATTCAATTAAATTCATATTTTTCTCAAGGTGTTCCGTGTAATTTGAGTTTCTCGTAATTCGAACTTCTTTTTGGGTCCATTCCTTTTGGACTCTACTGTACTTGCAATCAGAACTTCAATAAGAACACAATGCCTAATTCAAAATTAATCCCCCTAATGGTACTCCACAAGTCAAACATATCATATGGCAGTGACAAATAATATTTCCTGAATTTATTTAAATTATTGTTTTATTATTACAGAAAAATACTTTATTAATTTCGAATTCCTTTAATTGCTATTACTTTATACTGAAGACTTCCGCAATGGCGGATATTGACAACAGCATTGAACAGCTGATGGGAATCGATGAATGCTACTGTACAAAAATATCAGTCACCACCGGGAATCGAACCACGGACCTCTCAATTGCCGGTTGAGCGCCCTTAACCACTAGACCATGGAGACCTTTCTGTACAGCAGCATTCATTTTCAACTTGGTCATATCGGCTCGTATCTCACAAGTTAGTTTGAAGTGACTGACAATTGTCAGTCGCTTCAAACTAACTTGTGAGAAAAAGACTGTTCTCAGCTGCAAAATCACTTCCTGGTGTTTTGGAACCCACCTAATATCGTAGGTCCAACTTATCAATCACCATCATTTAACTCCTTACCTACGCACAGGTCTCTGACCTATGTGGGCTTCAACCCCCCCCCCTCAAAAATTATCAGTACAATAAACCTTATAGGTATAACAGATTTTCTATTATCGCCTTACCACAATATTCCAAATTACTTTATTATACAAATAATATTATTATAGATTAACAGACTATTGAATTCGTTGGGAGACTGGCTCAAGAAATGGAGTTCTCTAAATTTTCTCTTCTGAAAATCGATGTCACTTCGGTATTAACGGTGCTGTATGACAGTTTTGTAAGATTTCTCAGGAGAGATTCAAACTGCAAAGTCAGCAATTCTCATGGGAGAAACGTCATTGGGCCCGACGATATAAAGATTAGAGAAGGATACAGTGGAAGGAAGAGCGATGTGAAGGGAAAGAGTGTGAGTGAAGGAATGTAGTGAGTGATGAAGAGGAAGTGAGAGGGAATGAGAGAGTGTAAGTGAGTGTGAGAAAGAGCAGAAAATGTCACGCAATGACTTGCCTTAACCAATCATCAAGCCTGCAGCACTAGAATAATTCCTTGCAAGATCATGGAAGTCTATAAGAAGTGATGAATATTCTTGACAGACTTCTCTGCGTCTCTCTGAGTCAACTTAATTCGCCTGCCTTCTGAAAAGGCTCTGCATTTTTAAACTGTACCCTGTGCCCTCAAGTCATCTGTGGGACTCGTTGGGTGTAATACAAGCCTGGAAAAATTGTGATTTAAATGAAGGGAAAATATGGTGTAAAGTGGTGAAAACAGGAAAATATAGTGGAAAATTCAATCACATGTAGAAATATAAAGATTATAAACTATTTAGTTCTTTGAGATATCAGTAGGAAGCAGAATATATTTATTAATAAAAGTATACTGTCTTCCAGAGTGTACTAAATGTAATTAGATTGGCCAGCGAAAAAGACACTGTTCTCTGCTGAAAATCACTTCCCGGTGGTTCGGAACCCACCTAAAACTGTAGGTCCAACTCATAAATCACCATCATCCAACTCAGGTCTCAGACCTATGTGGGCTTCATCCTCAAAAAAAAAAAAAAATATGCAATATATTTACGTCTAGCCACCCCCCCACCTGAAAATTTTCACACAAGGACTATGTGTACGAAATTACCATATTATCCGAGAACATTGACAACAAAATGGTTTCCTTTGTCGGCCATCTTGTAACGAATAATTTTTGAATGAGCAAAATGGTTTCCTTTGTCGGCCATCTTGTAACAAATAATTTAATGAAAGATTCATTCAAATTTTGTTCATGGAGAAATTAATTTCCGTGCTGTCACGTATTAACACATGAAACATACCAATTGTTACCAACCAAATAAACTGAAGCAAAATTAATGTTAGAAGGGAAGTGATGGCCACGAGCCGTAGCTGGTATCTGTTCAATCAGAGAGATAAGCTGCGTTCTCGTAGGTCCCGTTCGTAACGGTGACCGATTAGATTGGCCGGCAAAAAAGACACTGTTCTCTGCTGTAAAATCACTTCCCGGTGGTTCGGAACCCACCTAAAACTGTAGGTCTAACTCATCAATCACCATCATCCAACTCATTACCCACGCACAGGTCTCAGACCTATGTAGGCTTCATCCTCAAAAAAAAAAAAAAATCATTTTGTGTGCCACTCTGTAATTTATTGTGAAAAATATGAGGTAACAAAAAATGATCAAGAACGATATATTGAGTCAAAAAAGTAGGAATTCTAGTAACATACATGACAGCATCTGTAGAAAGAGATAAATTGAAAGCGACGTGTTGACCAATAGCAGGCGTTAGTTAGAAAAAGAATGTCATGTTCAGTTTTTATCTGTAGCAGTTCATGAATAGACACATTGATGTTGAGTGGTTGAGTTTTATGAAGGAGAAATTCAACTGAATGTTCGCACTGGAACAGAATTTACGATATTGTGACCGTACAGAACATGTTTTCCTTGTTGCTCGATGAAAATAAAATGGAAACAAATACGTGGAATCGATACTACAAGTGCCATGTGGAAAATATCGGGAAATAGTCAGACATAAGCCCTTTATCGGAATTTTCATCATTTTCTAAACGATGGCAAATTTGATACGAAACTCATTGATACTGAGGAGTCATTGGAAAATTGAAATCTATTAAAAAGCTTGTTGGTTACGATCATCGAACACTCAATTGAATTCCACAAGTTGATTCCCACAAAAGAAAGATTTTTTTCGAGGATGAAGCCCACATAGGTCTGAGATCTGTGCGTGGGTGATGAGTTGGATGATGGTGATTGATGAGCTAGACCTACAGTTTTAGATGGGTTCCGAACCACCGGGAAGTTATTTTACAGCAGAGAACAGAGTCTTTTGCTGGCCGATCCGATATTATGAATATTTCTAAATGAAAAGAAAAGTTACCAAAAGAGTCCAACCGATATCTATGTTTGAAGAACCTACAATATGGCCTTCTTGCTGAAAGAAAGGAAATTTGTGATTTTATTGCTCTTCATTATTTAATGCTTATAAATATTTGTATTTCAAACGATAAAATAGAATAGCTATCTGTGTAACTGGAGTGCAAAATAGCGTTTTTCTGCATCGAGAGAAACAGTTTTTTTCACGAGCCAAAGGCGAGTGAAAAAAGTTTCTCGAGTGCAGAAACAATACTTTGCACTCGTATTACACATTGAATTTTTCCTACAGTAATGTATAAAGTAATTTAAAGAGAACAAACATAACCTGACAATTCCTCACATAACCTATCTTCGAATCAAATCGATTTCAACAACAACTACAACAACTATTTCACAGCTGAAGCAGAGTAGCCAACCTATTTTTGAATGCAGAATAGGGAACCTGCGTATTACATGCTCACTATTTTGTGTTGTTAGGTTGCAAATTTGGAGTGCGGAAAAGTACATTCTCGCACTGCAATTTACTTTCCCGCACTGGTGCAGGAATAGACTATTTTGCGTGCTACAGTTAGTGCAAAAATAGGCACTTTTTCGGGTCACTGTAGGAAAATATATTTATGTTTTTATTTTAACATAACCTCCACATGATAGCAAGCTAGTAAAGAACTATCATGGCCGACTCTAAAAAGCTTCTTCCTCCCCTTCTTCTTCCTCATCGGCTTGTAATTCACCTTTCTTTTTCTTCTCTTCCTTCCTCTTTTTCTTCTTACAGCAGAGAACGTGTCTTTTTTGCTGGCCAATCTAATCGGTCACCGTTACGAAGAGTGCCTAGGAGAACGCAGCTTATCTCTATCTGATTGAACAGACACCTGCTACGACACGACTTTAATACTTGAGAAACAATCTTGCATTAAAACTGACACTGTATCTATATATCTATACACATAAATAGAAATAGTGTCAGTTTTGAGCTTAGATTGATAAAGAATATAAGAATCCGATCAAACTAAATTTATACATCGCTTGAATGTCATCCGGTGGTTCGGAACCAACCTAAAACTAAAATCCAACTCATAAATCACCATCATCCAACTCATTACCCACGCACAGGTCTCAGACCTATGTGGGCTTCATCCACAAAAAAAAAATGTTTACAAAGTAGGTTAGAATAGTAGTACAGTGGTTGTAGCTCCTACCTACTAGAATAAAATAACAATTGACGCTCATATTATTCAACAAAAATTGAGTCAATTAAATAAAAATGCGGAAAATTCGATCAAATTTAATTAATACATTGCCAGAATGATTGCAAATCCGGTTAGAATGGATATAGAAGTAACTAGAGTAACTACTAAAGTGTACTACCGTACTAAAATAATATGATAGTTGATGTTCACAAATTTAATTGAAATTTCAATTGCCAATGTAATTAAAACTGCGAAAAATCCATTCAAAACAAATACATTTATGTCTAGAATTTTCACAATTTAGGTAAGTCTGGTTAATTAACTACTTAACAATTACCTTTTTTCAGTTTGTAATAAACAAAGCTTTCTTCTTGTCATAGGCTTCGTATCATCGTTTTGTTTATAAAATAGTAACTCAAAGATTCATTAGAAAACAAAAACGAACATTATTTCATCAATCAATAATTATTAGACCATTATTTCTATCTAATATCAAAAGTGACACTGTATTTCAATTAAATATATGAACTTTTCAAGTAAATTTAACGACTTGCAGTCAAATTTCTATTAAAATAAGTAGTATTTCACTTACTTCTTTCTGTAGGCCGAACGTTTTCGAGTTGTTAAAACCCATCTTCAAGTGACATACTACTTATTTTAATAAAAATTTGACTGCAAGTCGTTGAATTCACTTGAAAAGTTAATATTAACAACGCAGTTCGTCATGGAACAAGAAATCCAGGAATTTAAATATATGATTTTCACTCACTTTTACTGGAGATACTGGAGGAATGCATTTCACTTCTGAAAAGAAGCTTCGTCAGCCTGACGAAGGCTGTTTTGATATCAGTTTGATATTAGATTGTTCATCAAGTATTTTGTCATGGAAAACATCACAGATTATTTCTATATTCTGACAACACCAGTATTAAAAAACACTTGACTTTACTGTCCAAATAAATTTGAACTCTCCTAATAAATACAAATCAAATAAATTTAATACAAATACATACCACACTCTTGCTTGAAGGTGAAACGAACCTCTAAAAAGTAAGTTATTCGAATGGCACTCCATTGAAAGTACAGTTGAAGCTTCCAAACTTCCCTTTGATGTTTCAAAAGTCACTCCTCAACCAAGTTTGCCGACTCCATCTTATTTTGAGCCGTGTACCAGTGATGAACTGACATCCAGTGTTAATTGGGGGAGTAATTAGGACTAAGAGAAGCACAGTCTTGGGACCATGGCTCCAGTGAAACTCAAGAGCCTGAACCTTCCTCAGGGAGATCACGCGTAGCTTGGGTAATTAAAGACCTCAGACACTCATTTCTCCTCACGGAAGTTGTGAGGCACGCATCACGAGCGTCTGAGTGGATCTTTCCTCATAGCAAGTCATGCCCGAACAATGTGTACTGAGAGCACGTGCGCTAATTTGTAATTACAAAGCACGCGTAGTTACAACAACGAGAGTCTGTGTTCATTGGAAATGTGATGCAAAGAACCGGAGAATGAAGGCTTTGTTCGATGAAATCCGAGTTATTGAATAGGAGTCATTGCAATCTCTAATAAGATGGCTGCATAGATGAATCAATTAAAAAAGACAGATATGATTTTTTTGCCTTGAATGAATTAGCAACCCAAAAATATGACGTATTTTTTTTGTAGATTACGTCTCTGAAACTCCGGTTAAGGAGTATAAGACAAGTCAGATTAACAATAAATTACACAATCTTTACACTATTTACCATAATTACTACATCAATTAGTTAAGGTGAGGCTTAATTTTTATATGAAAGGAAATCTTGTACACTATAAAAAGCTTTTTGTCAACTAAATACTTTTTCAATTGTTTTTTTATTAAATATATTTCTACTTTTTCAAGACTCTTTAAAAACTGCGGCTGCTTGTTGTTTTCCTACCAACGTAACTAGGTTTTTGTTTGAATAAGCTACTATTAATATATTTCCTCAATTATATTTTCTAATTTATATTTATAATTCTCAATTTGAAAACAGAACATAAAAAGGAAAAATAGCCAATAATAAAGCTCTGAATTTCACTGATCCAGGGAGAGGAGTTGGCCCTTCAACAAGATAGCAAGATCAGCTTTCGTATAGTTAATTAATTATAAAATTGAATTTATTTTGCTTTTACGGCCTTATTGGACCACTTAAATCAATCATTTCCTGGTCCTCCTTGATGGTCCTCCTGAGGATCCCCTGGTCCCCCTTGAAGTTGGAGTTAGGGTGGGGGGTCTCTGTCCTCATTGTCCAGTAATTTTTCATTCTTGCTGATCTTCTCTGTCGTTCTACATCTGTAAATACCCTCTGAACAGTCTGCTGGTTGTCTATTTTTGGTTTGAATCTTGCTTTTATTTCTTTAAGTTGCTTTACCTTTTCGGTTTCGTTTTTCAAATCGTCCAGGTTTATACTTCCAGTTCGTTCAAATCCTCTTTAACTTCTCTAATCCATCCTAATTGTTGCTTTATATCCCACAGATTATCCATTATTCTCCTTGATATCTGATGTCTGGTGTCCTTAGAATGTGACCAGCAAAAGATATCCTTTTCTTCTGTAATGTGTTCATGTTTTCTATATATTTATAACATATAATTGAGGTGGAACCACCAATAAAGCCATACGCATTTACTTTTTACCATAATGAAAAAGATAAACGTCGAATTTTGTTCATCTTGTTAATAAAAAACAACTGTAATTTTTTTGTGGACGTTGCACTAAAGACTATTGAAAATAAACTAAGCATTTCTTAAAAGAATGCAATCAAAACAATCATGAAACTCTCTGTGAAAGTCAAACTTGGGAATAATGAAAAAATATCGAGCATTTTTTATAAGAATGCAATCACAACAATTATTATGAAATTCTCTGCGAAAGTTGAACTTAGCAATAATGAAAAAAACATTTTTTATGAGTATGCAAGAATTCATTCTCTTTCCGGACCATCAATCGTCATTCTAAAAACTCGACATGATTCAGTTAGTTACAGAAGATGAGCAAAACGACACTCGATCTGAAGGAGATGTTTGGAGGAGATTTGGAGTGAGATCAAGAGACCAGCTAAGTTTCTCTGTTCCGAAAAGACTGAAATTTCCGTTGAAAAGGGTCTTAAGGAGCGCTTGGGATGTTCAGTCCACTGGAGACGCATAATAGGCTCCCTGCGAGTGATCTTCTTCCTACAGGACCCAATCCTGGATTTAGGACTCCCTAGTGATATTATCACTAAATTCGTTCTTTGCTCATGGAAAAAACGTGGAAAAAAGGTTGCCTATCTTGAATTTCTCATGAATTAAATAGGATTTAGACAATTTAGTTTCAGTTTCGACAGACAACATTTTAAATAAAATAAGTAGGAGACTAGCAATCAGTGCTAGCATTGCTGTAACTGATACTGGGGAAAGGCCATAGATAACGGTACCTTATCTTGGCCCAGTATCTGATAAATTAGGGAAAGAATTGAAAAATTCCGTTGCTTCCGAGCTTGCTCTTTGCTTTAAATATTGTTACGGGTTCTATGTCTAAAATAACGCTGGCAACACTTAAAGTTATCACTCGCACTTTATTTACACAAATAATCACAACACTCACTGATCGGTAATGTCTTACAGAGAAAATAAGCAATTACAAACAGATAAATCGATATTGTTCAACTAATAAAGACATTTCAATAAACTGTACAAAAATCAATCACTAAAAGTTAAAAGGCTGATCTAATATTAAATAATAAATGTACAATAGTCCGTAATACAATAAAAACTATTTAGTAGCTCACTAGTATGAATTAAACAGGAAAAAGAATTATCACTATAGACACAGAGAAAGAATTATCACTATATATAGACACAATATAGAACTGACATAACTTTTGTTTATCACGTCGAATTTCAAACAAGACTGAACTAATTTACAAAAGTTCATCTCTATTTATATACTTTATCATAATTGAGATATCTCTAGATTTCTCTAGCAACTTCTACCGATTTCTAAAATAAACAATCAAGGAAACTCGAACTTTCCACAATATTCGATAAGACTCCATTAATCTCTAATCAAACAACTAGAACATTCTACAATGATCCAAGTAAACACCATAAAAGTGTCAAAAGAAGAGTAATTAATTGCTTAGAAGTAAACATTTACATAGCAGATAACACCGAGAACCACTGTCTTTCTTTCTCACTAAGTTTCAAACTAGATACTGTTCAACCTAATAGTAATATTGCAACGTAATCGTTGATTATTCGCCTGGTGAAAGTTATGATCGCCCTAATCTGATGTGGTAACAGGTGAAACCTCACAAGAGAAGCCTGAATAGCATGGAAACCCGACCGGCCACCCCAATCCCAAAGGAGCTTCTGTTTTCTTTGGCCCACCTACTTATATTTCCCCCGGACGCCTCTTATCCCCCAGAGACTTTCCCTGCAGCATTGTTACCTTCTGAATATTGGTTTTTAGATTGCAGAAAAAATGGCGGAAACACTTCGCACCCCAATTCTATTTCCCCCGGCTCGACGAAGGCTGCCACTTTACTTGCATCTTGTTATATGCAAATTCAATGTATTGGATTAGTTCACCGGAGCTCTGCTGCCATTGGCTAATATCTATGAAAATGAAATGCAAATTGAATTGGGAATCAAGATGGACGGACACCAAGTGATGCAGAGTGAGTGAAAAGTCACATCACAATATGCGGGGTATGCAGGTACTGTATATTTTTTCTCCTGTCCCTACTGAGAAGGGCCTGAGTTGAAATTCTGTTGGGAAACACTGTAGTGAAATTCTATTTGATGGATTTTCCAGGAAAAAATTGATAAAGTGATATGCTATCAATCAGAAATAAGCTCCTGGGCGCTCTTTGTAAGGGGGACCGATTGGATTGGCCAGCAAAAAAGACTCTGTTCTCTGCAGTAAAATCACTTCCCGGTGGTTCGGAATTCACCTAAAACTGTAGGTCCAACTCATTAATCACCATCATCCAATTCATTACCTACGCACAGGTCTCAGACCTTTGTGTGCTTCATCCACAAAAATAAAAACTATTACCTTAAAGGAGCCTTCATTATTTGAGCTCTGGCAAACCGTATGTGGGCTTCATCCTCCGAAAAATTTAACTGGAAACACTGTACTAAAAATCCATTGAATGAATTTTCAGATAAAAATGCTCCTCCCACCAGTGGGCGTGATTTGTTAGGGTGTTCAGCCAATCACAGACCTTCAATGAAGGTCAGCCTATGAGAGGCACTTTCACCTTCAGCCAATAGTATCATTCTTTGTTGAGTATATATTGAGATACTCTGTACTTCAGTTTTAGTTTTTTGAGATTGATAATGGTGCAACAACCAAAACTAGTATCTCATGGTTTTCAATAAATGTGGTTGTGACAACTTCAAATCTTAATATTCATTATGGATATCTTCCACAATATCACCTTCGTCACTACAAATAAATTTTTTCTCTTCATATTCATGAAGGTTTCCCAACTTTTGCTCACTGTAACTCATTTAATTCAATTTTTTTAATCCTTATCATGTACTTTTCAACTTATTTTTTATTTATTTTATCATTTGTTAACATTTATGAACTTTTCCAACTCTTCTCACTGTAACTCGTCTGATTTCCATTTTTTAAATCCTTATTATGTTCTTTTCAACATATTTTAATTTTTTTATCATTTGTTAATATTTATGAACTTTTCCAACTTTTTCACACTGTAACTCATCTTTTCTCAATTCTTTGAAATCCTTATCATGTACTTTCCAACTTACTCTCTTATCTCTTTTATCAGTTGCTCATATTCTTATGACTGCCCTTACCGTGATACCCTTTACATATATTCCCCGTTAAACCATCTCTTATACTTATGACTGTTCTTTATCACAGGGTCTTGTTAAACCCTTCTCAAACAGCTTCTTAATAGTAGTAAAACTCTCCATCTCTCCGATCATACTATAAAGTGTGCATGAACGATCCCAGTGCTATCTCCGGAATTCAGAGGACTCAAATCGTGAAAAACCGAGGATAAGGGAAGAAAATGGCTCCCAAAAGAGTATTCTTTTGCAGTGAGCTGCAAATAAGAACAGAAAAATGTAGGTCACAAGCTACTAGAGGAAAGGAACAGCTATTGATTCTTATGTTATTGCCTTCTGAATGGTATTAATTTCCAACTTGTTCGAGCTGAATACCACCAAGAGATAGTAAGAGTTCTGCAGTACAAGGATTGTGATATACAATAAAAGTGACGTAACTAAGGGGGATTCTATCATTGTTCTACCCCTGTTCTCCCTCCTCCCCGTAGAGGCCCAGAAACAATTTTTTTTGGAATTTTAAGCCCTGGCCAATAATTTTTGACAAAAGAGTCAACAAAGACTTCTTGAATTTCTAAAAATGTGAATTAGAGGGATTATTTTCAAAAAAAAAATGCTGTAAAATCACTTCCCGGTGGTTCGGAACCCACCTAAAACTGTAGGTCCAACTCATCAATCATTATCATCCTACTCATTACCCACGCACAGGTCTCAGACCTATGTGGACTTCATCCTCAAAAAAAAAATCTAGGGTAGTAGACTGGACCCCCCTTTGGAATAAACAAGCTACATAAATCCTTCAATTACTGTTAGAAACTCCCTCCTTTTCCTCAGAAAAGACATTTTTAAGTACGGTATACTGTATATTGTATACAGTATTGTACTGTATTGTATACGGTATACTGTAACGCAATTAGGTGCGGTGGGGAAATAGCAGAGTGGAATTAGTTTCAAATAGGTCAAATGATGCAAAAACTAGATTAAAATCACTATATTTGACACACAATATTAGAGTTACAATAATGTTAGAATGGATGAATTTGAGAGTTCGGATCTCCCACTGACAATGATGCATAACTAGATGAAAATAACCATCTGTTACACACAATTTGGGTTAGAATAATGTTAGACTGGATGCGCTTGTGTCTAGAATCCCTTAAAATGTGGTTTTAAAGGGATTTTTTTTAAATTCCCGGGGGAGTACCCCGAACCCTCCTTTTGAATAAACTATATATTATAGTATTGAATTATTGTTAGAGAACCCATCCTTCTCTTATAGTGTACTACATAGTGTCTGGAGCCCACCCTTCACCACATCACATCATTGATCATTCCCCCCCCCCCCTCCGACAAATCGCCAAAGCTGCGTTTGTACTATCCAGACAGCTGATTGCTCAAATCAGGTGAGATCTCACATGTCTGATGATTGAGTTTATAGAAGAAAACTAGCTATTGTGCCCGTCCTTCGTACGGATTATGTTTAGAAATAAGACTTAATATGTTTCGGCTTTTTTGATAGCAACGATCATGAAGTTGTTAGCAGCTTAGTAAAGAACTTAGAACGTAAACAATTCAGTGACAGTTATCAGAGAGAATATTTGAGAACAGCTGATTGATATATCATGATAAATTTCGTGATTTGTTCTTATGTGGTAATAAAACTTAGAAGAAATGTATCCAAAATCGCACAATTCTTGGTTTTCAAACGTTTATTATTCTTTAAAAAAAAAGTTAATTTAGGTCTTTATAGCTAAAGACATTGTCAAAAAGGTTTTCAATACTGATAAATAACTTTAATCCCGATCGATGCTCTCGTTTTTCAGGAGAAGGCCGCGTAAAATGTATCCAAAATCGTACAATACTTGGTTTTTAAACGTTTATTATTCTGTTAAAAATAGTTCATTTAGTTTTTTATAGCTAAAGACACTGTCAAAAAGGTTTTCAATACTGATAAATAACTTTAAATCCCGATCGATGCTGTCGTTTTTTCAGGAGAAGGCCGCGTAAAATGCCTTCGGGGCCGTGACAGACAGACAGAAATTGAGATAAGACTTGTTTCGGCTTCTCTAATGTATAAAACGTAAAAATAACCAAAAAATATATAATTCCGATAAATGAACAGACAAAACTCTAATTTTATTAATATAGATTAATTACATCTGTATAATTATAATCTACTTGGTGATCACTTATTATTATAATCAATTGCAATATTAGAAATGATTTATTTCTCTCAAACTAATATGCTATTCTTATAAATGATAACTTTATTCATATGAAGGCTCAACCAGATAAATAAGAAGATCTGGCTATCTTGGAATCTGATTCCAATTGCATATGATGGAGAATCTCATTTTTAAAGAAATATGTTTTCTTGTTATGTATGGAAGAAGGACTGAGTGGCTTTCCGTTTTTCTTTTAGATATGCTTTAAATGCTTCAAATTTTGAAAATCCTCACACATATCTCTGGGCATTCCTTAATAAAGAAAGACATATGCAACATTTCATAGAATTTGGTCCACTCGTTTAGCCATAAATGCGTTACAAACAGACAGACAAATGTAAAACGCTTGACTTGAAACAGAGAACTCTCTTCGTAGAATACTGCAATAATATATTATAACTTTCTTAGTAATGGCGAAGGTGATATTGTGGAAGGTATCCATAATGAATAATAAGACGAAATTGTCACAACCACATTATTAAAACTTCGAGAAACTAGTTTCGGTTGTAACACCATTATCAATCTCAATCAAACTCTTGATTGAGATTTGATGAAGGTGATTGAGATTGATAATGGTGTAACAACCGAAACTAGTTTCTCGAAGTTTTAATAAATGTGGTTGTGACAATTTCATCTTATTATTCAATATATTATATAACGTTAAATTACTAGATACTAGGCTGAATAATGTAGAAAAGTACGCATTAGCAGCGCTAATATCACCTTCAAGCACACAAAACGATCTTGTAAATTATCAAACGTTTTGTAGAACTCTATGAGAGCCGGCATACAGCTTGCTTAGTGGGTTGTGGTTAAAACTGGAAGCATGCTTCATCCATTCTCAAGAGGGTTACAACGGGAAATTAATTTTTAGATTCAACTCTTCTCAAAATCTAATTAAAGAGGAGCTGAGCTTATTTGAGTGCTTAGAATTTAGCTTATTTCTCTCACTACCTGTTATTTGCTGTCTTTCTCATTTCCCATATTGTTTACTCCTCCAGAAACTGTCTTGATTCTTTTTTTTTTTGAAGATTACGTCTTGGAGACTCCAGTTAAGATAATATAAGACAAGTCAGATCAACAATTATACAATCTTATACACTGTTACCATAATTACAATTCAAATTAGCTGAGAGGAGGCCCAATTTTGATCTGAAAGGTACTCTTGTACACTACAAAAAGCTTTACAACTAAATATTCTTTCATTTTATTGTTTTCTAAATACTTCAATATTTCCAAGACTGCAGTAGTTTGTTATGGAATTTCCTACCAATATAACTAAATGATAATCTCGTCGGCTCCGTGTAATACTATGTATGTTAAGATTTTGGTTTATACCACTCTTTTGTATATAATGTAACTTCATACATATACAAGCAAAGTACAGTTGGGAGACAAAGTCTCTTGAACAACGACCTACATGAATCTAACCTATTGGCTCTTTTCATACACCTATCTTGATTGAATTTTCGACATTGCCACGAATGCATTTCAATCCAAAACTCATTTCAGGATTAGTGAGTGTTTGGGTCACACTCATAATACTCCAATTTTGAGCCAAGCTGATGCTGGCTACAATCAATGAAGCATAAGCACACACCCCCCCACACTACAATAAATGACACACAACCACCCCCCCCCCCCACAAACAATATTAGGAGGGGGAACACGTACCCCACTATTGTAATGGACCATTAGTTCATTCATTCAGTATACAAACAGGATGGGAAGAGCTCTCTAGCGCTCCCTGCTGGCCACTGGTGGCGTTATTTGGTCTGTTCACGCTCTTTGCTGATGCTTG
The DNA here is from genome assembly GCA_948455865.1 of Conomelus anceps. Classification (NCBI taxonomy): domain Eukaryota; kingdom Metazoa; phylum Arthropoda; class Insecta; order Hemiptera; family Delphacidae; genus Conomelus; species Conomelus anceps. Next base: position 2,898,913 of record OX418221.1, read on the forward strand.
TGTGTTGGTGGTGGGGGGGGGTTGAAAGAGGAGAGGGGGAAGAGAGTTGACGGAAGCAAACTGTGTGTCAGTGGACATACCACTCTTGCCACTCCTGCACATCAAACCCTCTCTCATCAACATGCCCCCCCTGATGAGCCCCCCTCGTTAGGGTGCCCCCGTTTGTCAGCGCCACGACCACATGATGAGATTCCAAAGAGACAGGGTGTGTGGTCGATGCTGGAACGCCTCCCAAACAAGCAATCCTGTTGACATGGTCTGTTTTAGCAAGGATTTAAGTAGTGAACTATTTTCAGGCCATCCGTTTCAAGCGCTGTTTATAGAGTGCGGCGTATTTGCGTAACGCTCAACGGATTAGGTGAAACATCGATTTTGTCAAGGTGAAATCAGCTTCGTTGTTTTATTATTGAGCTGTTTTAAAAGAGGTATATTTAATCGATTTTGAATTAGAGTTCGGTAGCAGTTTGGGTAATTAGTTTTACTCACTATTTGACTATTTCCCATTGTTTGAAAAATTTGAGCGATATTGGGCCGTGTGAATAAAGTTGAGTCAGAACCTCATATCTTTGACTAGGCACTTTTTTGGAGGATGAAGCCCACAGGTCTCAGACCTGTGCAGTGGTTAATGAGTTGGATGATGTTGAGTGATGTGCTGGACCTACATTTTTAGGTGGGTTCCGAACCACCAGGAAGTAATTTTACAGCAGAGAATAGTGTCTTTTTTGCTGGCCAACCTAATCGGTCACCTTTACAAAGAGAGCCCAGGAGTTTCGTAGCTCATCTCTGATTGAACAGATACATTTTTTTTTGAGGATGAAGCTCACATAGGTCTCAGACCTGTGCAGTGGTTAATGAATTGGATGATGGTGATTGATGAGTTGGACCTACAGTTTTAGGTGGGTTCCGAACCACCGGGAAGTGATTTTACAGCAGAGAACAGTGTCTTTTTTGCTGGCCAATCTAACAAGGGCGGATTAAAGGGGGGGCGGAGGGGGCGACCGCCCCCCCCCCCGAGGGCTTGCACATTTTAAAAAATTAAAAAGGGTAACACTTGTGACATGCACACGGTTCAAATTTTAATTGTCCCGCCACAGACGGAATACCTCCAACTTGTCTTACCACTCCGCCTCCGCCGGCCGGGAATTAATGTTGTAATACTTATTTTGTCTTATTTTCTATATTACCTTTACTTAACTTTAACTGTTGACATAATTTTAATTCAATGACGAATTAACAAATGACAGAGAATGAAGGAAATCTTATATCAAGTGAAATTAGTTTGAATAAGATTAATCTTTTATAGAATAGGTAGGGGCATATACATCTCTGTTTGTTTTTGACCTAATACGTATTTATTGTAGTACTGGTATTATGAAACATGAAAGAATGTTGAGATTAATTTAAATATATATATATAGGTCTAAAAATCATCACGATCACGAATAAATTGCTTAGACTCTGTTCATTTCTCTGTAAATTTTGATAAAAATTAAGCTAGCAAAGCAATTTTTGTTCAAGACATATTGTATTGTATAAAAAATTTGTATTCCTAATTCCACATGAATATACAGAAATAAACTACTCTAGCTAGGGGAAATTTGATTGTTCTTAAACACGAAAAAATTATATTTCTACTACATTTTAAGTGCTAGAATGATGTAAAATGCGGTTAAAGGCGATTTCCAAAAATGTTATTCCATAACCCCCCCCCCTCGACCAACGGGTATTTTTGGGGTATGTCGCCCCCTCCCATAAAAATTCATTAATCCGCCACTGCAATCTAATCGGTCGCCGTTACAAACAGGTCCTACGAGAACGCAGCTTATCTCTATCTGGTTGAACAGATACCTGATTACGGCATTCGGCTATCACTTCCTATTGCAGTTTGGGAAATGAGTTTAACTCACTATTTGACTATTTCCCGGTGTTTGAAAAATTTGAGCGATATTGGGTGGTGTGGACAAAGTTGAGTCAGAAACTAATATTTTTGACTCAGCACTTAAAATTCTAGATATTTGAACACCTTTTTACTTGAAGTACCCCACCACCCCATGAGGACATTTTACCCAAGATCTGAGAAGATACTTTTTAAGCTGCTTCCAGGAGCTTTAAAATATTCAACCCAGAGTACATTATATGCTCTTACATTAATCAACATTATGCTCCAACAGAATAGGCAATGTCTGCCTATGGTGTGACAGCTTTTTACGGGACGCTGAAAATAACACTAGTCTCAAATTTTATTTTTCTTCTTTGTTGCTTTCTAGATGTTCACAGGTTTTAGTTATTGATTTGACTCGTATTTTTGCTTGTTACTTCTCCCACCAGGGGGCGTGACTTGTCAGCCAATCAAAACTTTCGATGAAGGTCAGCCTCTTTCTCGCTTAGCCAATAGTGTCATTCCATGTTCAGTATAAGCTGTGATGTTTTCCATGACGAAATACTTAATGAACAATCTAATATTAAAACTGACACTGTATTTCACTTTTAAATAATCACTTTCCTCACATATATTGGAGATGGTTGAGGAATGCATTTCACTTCTGAAAAGAAGCTTCGTCAGCCTTATTTAAAAGTGAAATACAGTGTCAGTTTTAATATAAGATATATTAAGCTTCTCTGAAATTTAGTTTTAGTTTGATTGATATTGATAATGGTATAACAACTGAAACTAGTTTCTCGAAGTTTTAATAAATGTGGTTGTGACAATTTCGTCTAATTATTCATTATGGATAACATCCACAATATCACATTCGCCACTGCAAAGGAAGGGAATATTATTCGTGTTTTTCATTACTTGTGAGTTTGAATTCAATATTGCCATGGCGTTTTCATAACAGCAGAGTAACATAGATTAGACTATTGAGAAAAAGACAAAAATCACAAAAAGGTACAAGTTTTTTTCTTCAAATTTCTCTGTAAAGAAAAATAAATTAAAAAATTGCCGAATCTTTTAAAATGATTTTAGGACAATGATGACTTTATTAGAGAAAAAAGAGTCAAAGGATCTCTCCCAATGCCTCTTCAGATAAGAAAGAAACAGAAGAATTTACATCTTGTAAGATTATTTTACATAACGAATTTTCGGAATATAATCCACCACCATAAAGCAATCACCACATGTTCTTAACTGAAATGCCAACTCAATTAACCGTTAGAGATTATTGCAACCCACATTTCCATTATCCACACCCAACATGCAAATACAAGTGTCAGGAAGTGTCTGTCTTTCAAAATGTGTAAATTCAATTGATGTTAATGCTGGAGCTCCGGTTACAAAACTGCGAATGTGTATTTAGTGAGCTAGAAGCAAGAGAGAGGAGGGTGAATGCATGCAAACTTCTTGATGTCTTGTAACGAATCTGCTTTCTGTTCAACACGAAGCTCGCGACTAAATGCATTTAGCTGGAATTTTAATTAAGTCAAGATCCGGCCGCTCTGAAGCTTCAGAATTGCTTGGCAAGAATAGTTTCGTATGTCTATAGTTAGGGAAATTTCATTCAGTGTTGTCGTTTGCTCCTTTACAACCCTAGAAGCGAGTCTTTCGAATACAGTTGAAGAGTCTTGACTTTGTTTTGTTCCTTCTTGTTAATTTTATTATAACGTAACGTACTCCACTCGAGTCTGCTGCTGGATAACGTCAGCAGACATGTCTATTGTATGTTACTCAAAACTTAATTGTGTCTCATATCTCCAGACAATTCAATTTGCATGATGTTCTAGTTTCAGAGGATATTTTACTCAGTGAAATATGTCCCGACATTGATAAATCTTATCATCGGTGATGTAACAGCCGGTGGAGGGGGAGGTTTTGGATTAACCCATCCAGAGACCCATAGAAAAAATAAATTTTTGAATTTTCACAAGCCTTGAGAGACAATTTTTGAGGCATTTTTCATGGCATGTCAATGGTTGGTGTGAATAAAGTTGAGTCTGTCGAGTAAGCTCATGTTTTTGACTCAGCGCTTGGGATTTTTGTTATTTAACGCCAATAAAAATTGAGTCAATCACGCCTTTTGATCGGACTCCCGCTGACTCAGCAGATAACAAACGACTCCATCAGTCACTCCACTCAACAGAGTTCACTCACTCAACTTAACGTGTCTAACTTCATTCACATCACCCATTGATAAATCCGTGGTGTAACTATGGAGTGGGGGATCAGGGGATTGATCCCCTCCAGAGATCCAGAGAAAATGATGAAGAATTTTAACAAGCCCTGAGAGACAATTTCTGGCAAAAGAGTCGAAGGAGATGTCTTTAATCGCTGAAAATATGGTTTTGATGATCATTTTATCACGCCTATTTTACGCCGAACCCTTCTTTCAAAATAAACAAAAACATTTCAAGTACGATACTGTACAGTACCCCAATCAGGTGAACTAGAGACCCAGAGACAAAATACATTTTAAAATCCAACAAACGCAGAGAGATAATTTTCGAAAAAAGACTCAAAGGAGGTGTCTTGAACCGCTGTAAATGTGGTTTTAGAGGGATTATTTTATTATTCTACTCTTGAACCCCCTTTTAAAAGACATTTTTAAGTACGGTACTGTACAGTACACTAATCAGGTGAGGTGAGGATCAAAAAATAGCAGAGTGAAAATAGTTTTATGTAGGCCTGCTTTAAATTTAACAGTATATTTTAGCAGGAGATTCTAGCTCTTAAATATTTAGTTGATAAAGCTTTTTATAGTGTACAAGAGTTCCTTTCACATCAAAATTAAGCCTCACCTCAACTAATTGATTTCTAGTAATTATGATATCTAGTGTATAATTGTTGATCTGACTTGTCTTATACTCCTTAACTGGAGTCTCCAAGACGTAATCTACAAAAAAATAATAATAAAATAAATTGACAATGAAAAAAACTAGACAAAAAAACACTGATACACAATGTAGGCTGAAATAATGGAAGAATGGATGGGTTCATGTCTAGAATCGTTAAAAATGTGGTTTCAGAGATTATTTTTCAAAACTTTCCCAGGGGAGTACCTCCGAACCTTCTTTTGAATTGAAACGTTCTTACAGTTTTATAGCTCTACTTTTACATGAGTTATTGTAAAGATTTTTGTAATAAGGTTGTACTATGGTATTTTTCTTTTGTAATACTTCAATAGGCTTGAGCCTTGAGGCAATATCGTCAATAAATGAATCAATCAATAAATTTTCTCGTCTCAAGATCAATTTTCATATTTCCTTTTTTTGAAAAATGTCTTGAATGTAACGTAAAAAAGTCCACCAGCTTCACTCGACAAAGCCAAGAGCGCTGTTTTCTTCTCCCCATTAGTGAAAAAATTAATTAATGAAATAGTGAATTAGTAAGTTGGTGAATTAGTGAGAAAGTGAATTATTAGTGAAATAGGTGACGTGCCACCTCGATTAGTCAAAGCTCCTATGGGACAGACTCGCTGAAAAGTAAACGGCTGGCGTAGTGTGAGGTCATTGACCTCTCCCCCTCCCGTATAGCTAATGGTGCCAGTTCCCAGCCACCAATCTCCTCGCCAATCACTTTCAATGTCAATGTCAGTCAGCTGACTCATTCAAGGCCTCACTATAACGTAGTATACTACCATATAGTGGGGCCTTGACTCAAGCCTCTGCTTCACAACTCCACCATCCACCCTACTAGAAAAGTGTTTCTTGCGCTATCGTTTTTGTACTTCTAAACAGTTTTTCTAACGACGTTTTAAATCCACAGCGTAACGGAAAAATGTGATAATTTTAGACAATCATATTTCCTAATAGCCTCTGTTACAGAGCTTAAAATAAAAATTGTTTTATTATAAAAAAAAATTAAAATACAGGCTTATATTATAGTCACGGTTGTTTTTTTTAATCCTGTGATACTGTGCAATCGACATTTGGTCTTTCAAATAAAATAGATAAATATTTAGGGTACTGATAGCCATGAGCCGTAGCAGGTATCTGTTCAGTCAGATAAAAATAAGCTACGAACTCCTGGGCCCTCGTTGTAAGGGTGACCGATTTAATTGGCCAGCAAAAAGGACTCTGTTGGAAAATCACTTCCCGGTATTTGGAAACCCACCTTAAACTGTAGGTCCATCTCATCAATCACCATCATTCTACTCATTACCCATGCACAAGTCTCTCAGACCTATGTGGGCTATCCCCTCCAGCAAAAAACTCGTTTATCAAATATAAAAGAAACGGTATGATAATAATTGATACACTGAAAACAACACATAAAAAACTGGATAAATTCTTGTAAACAAATGAAATAATTTAGACTAATGAAGTAGATTCCACTTCAAGATAGAAAATACTTTTGTAAAAATACGAAATAGTTTTAAATAGTTATTCAATTCTGTAACAATAAAACTTAGTCACCAATATAGGCTCATATTGATAAACGTTCCTTCACTCTCTCTTGACTCGAGGGACTCTTGAAATGTCTCTATTCTAAATACATTTTAAGAGTCCCTCGAATCAAGAGACACTGGAGGAACGTTTGTAAATATGGCCCCTAAGTTCCCATCAACAACAATCGTCATTATAATATAAATCTGTGACGTTTTGCATGACGAAAATGCTCGATGAATAACAAAACTGACACTGTATTTCTATTTTAATTATTATTTTCACTCACTTATACTTGAAAAGTAAAATGCATCCCTCCAGTAAAATCATAATTTAAATAGAAATACAGTGTTATTAGATGATAAAAGAAAATTCATTCAACAATTCTTTTTATAGCTGCCAACTGCTCCAGAATCAATGCTCGAAAATCAACGAACTTTAATTAAAAAGTAACAATGATTTTGTTGCTTTAAGTGAACTGGAAAATTCACATTTTCTTTCCCATGAAACCTCCTTGTCACTATTTCTCTCATGTTAAAGAGTATGACGCAAGTAAAACAAAAAAAAAAGGCTACCAAAGGGTTTTAAATTCAGCTTGTTAGAGAAAATTGTGTGTGATGCCTGGGGGATCGGAAAATCGAAAATCGCCATCAGTTGCCTCCCGCCCTTTTTCATTTATTTCCCCCATCCTTTTCGTCACCCCCCCCCACCATTTTTCCCAACCTTCTGTCGACAAAAACTCCAAACGAACAAACATGTCTGCCGAGCGATTTCCTCTTGATCGCCATCACATGATAACAGCGTTTCCGTTTCGAAACAAAACAGGATCGCTTAGACTTGAAATGTGTTTTAGATTTTGTGGGTGGCGGGGGTCTTCAAAAACCCCTCAATCCCCCTTCTCGCACCCCTCACCCCCTCAACACCAATGCTGCAGGTGGCGCTAAGTGACGCTTGATGAAAATCAAACAGAATCGCCGCAAACCAGATTACATTGCTTGGATTTTCCAAAGTGGACGTAGTTTTCCACATGATTCACGTTTGGAGTCTCTCCATTTTCTCCATGGTTTTCTGTTGGCCAGAGTTTCGATATCGAATGTTAGGTTGTTGAGAACTGCATTATGATTTGATAACGATATTATTTCATAGTAATTTCATTAAATTGACCTGTCGGTTCCGGTTGCCTAAAAACAGTCGTTATGTGACGTCAGAGGCCCTGAACTTATTCAGGTGCGAGCTGATAACTCTGACACCAGACCGCAGCCAGCCATGTCACTCGATATTATTATTATTAAAAAAAATTATTATTATTATTATTATCATTATGATGATTATTATTATTATTATTATTAATAAGAAACTTAAATACATACACTGAAGTGAAAAGAGAAATAAAATACTATTATATCTCAAACCAATAGACCAGACAAATTTAAATATTAATACAATCTACTTACATATTGAAAGCAAAACAATAAAATATATCAATCACACATAACATTAACATTAAATAGCTTAAACAATTTAATTAACAACACCCCAATATAAGCTAAATTTAGCTTCATGGGGTAGCCACTGTAAAATCGAAATGAAATTCTTCCAATAATATCTCACTTTATTAATGATTATGAAATGAATTAATGATGTAGGAATTGCAAAATATATAAATTTTATTGTAATTTGAGATTGTGAATTAATAAAAAAAAATATTATTACTACTATTATTATTACTTTTATTATTATTATTATTATTATTATTATCATTATTATTATTATCATAATTATTATTAGACGCTGAGTAAAGATAGTTCATTTTTTGGACTTGTTCTCCTTGTTTGCCCACCAGCTTTTCATTTTTTGTGCGAACTCAGCTTTTTTCTCTTCACTCCATTTTGTTCCAACTCTTGGAGGTTTTGTCTCTGGTATAACCTCCCATTTATAAAGTTTAATTCTGAAGTTTCTTCTATTGTAAATTTCTTTGTTGGTTATTTTGGCCAGTACTAAGTATTTTTCAACATTTCGTATCCATTCTCCTCCATTGATAAGTGATGCTGCATAGTTTACCATTCTTTTTGTTAGACTGGAAGCCTCATGATGTGATCATAAAATTTAAGGCGTCTTTTCCTCATATCTGTCTCTATATTAGAATATTCGTCAACTTTAGACGTTCTCTGTAATCTATATCCGTTTTCGGAAGCCTTGGTCCAGGATTTTCCTAACTATTTTTCTTTCTCTTTTTTTTATTGTTATTATTATTAGTAGGAGTAGTAGTGGAAGTATTATTAGTACGGTACTATACTGTACCCTAATGAGGTTAGGTGGGGGATCAAAAATAGCATAGCCGAATATTTTTAATTTGGCTTGCTTTTTAAAGTTTGGCTACTTGAGCAATAAACTTTTAGCACGAGAGTTCGGATATCCCATTAACAATGATACAAAAACTAGAGGAAAGCTTGACACACAAGAATAATGTTAGAATGGATGAATTTGTGACTAGAATTGCTAAAATGTGGTTTTAAAGGGATTACTTTTCAAAAGGAGTATCCCCGAACACTCCTTTTGAATAAACATACATTCTCCTCATGGCGTATATTGCCTACTCCTCTGCTGAGAGCCTAAACCCCCCCCCCCGCCCAACAAAAACCCATTGGTAAACCCCCCCCCCCCCCCCAGCTGACTGACCCTCTACAATTCCATTATCTTGACCATATTTTTCCCTTCTCCAAACCACATCCGGGATTTGAAACTAGCACGACACCATAATGCAAAACAAATTCAGCGGTCAAGCAGAAACTTTCGACTGGAAATGGTGAAAAAGTGACCATTGAGAGAGACGGAAATTTAGTGTATGAATATTTTTCAGCGAAAACTTTTTCAGCTGGATTCCAGTTTTGGGTCCAGGAGCGCTCTGTGAATTGTGGTTAGGTTGGAAGAGATGCCCGTTGGCTGGAGTCCCTTCACTGACACACACTTCTACTCCTCTCTCATTTCTTCCTGATCCTCCTTTTCTCCTCTTCCTTCACCTCCTCTTTCTCTTTCCCCTTCTTCCCCTCTTGCTCCTCCACGTACTCTTTATACTCCTCTCCCTGCCATCATCGCAAACTGGGGTTAACTTTCACTGCTTAACTCAGATCATTCCATACTGACACCGGTGACCCTTTTTGCCACACTACTTCCTCATTCTCTCCTCCTCCTGATCATCCTCTCTCTTCTGTACCTTCACCTCTTTCAACTCCTCTTTTACCTCATAGTCCTCTTTAGCGACCTCTTCCAGCCCTCATCGCAAACTGAGGTTGATTATCAACGCTAAACTCAGATCATTCCATGCTGATGCCGGTCACCCTTTTTGTTACACTACCTCCTCATCCCTCTCCTACCCCTGATCATCCTCTCTCTCCTCTTCCTTCTCCTCCTCTTTCTCTTTTTCCTTCTTTCCCTCTTGCTCCTACTCGTACTCTTTATTCCCCTCTCCCTGCCCTCATCGCAAACTGAGGCTAACTTTCACCGCTAAACTCAGATCATTGCATGCTGCCGCCGGTGACCCTTTTGTCTCTCAACCACAACTCATCATACACTAGCACCTGACCAGGTAGGGAATGAGTCGTTAGCTAACTTCTTTCTGTTCTTCTCCACCCTCTCTTCCTATTCCTCACCTTTTCATCCTTTTCCTCATCCTTTACCTCCTCCACCTCCTCCTCTTTCTCATCTTTCCATCCTCCTCCGCATCATCCTCCTTCTACTCCTCCTTCACTTACTTCTCCTATTTCTACTTCTCCTTCTCTTCATCCTCCTCTCCTTCTCTTCCTCAACCTTCTAATACATTTCCTTCTCCTACTCATTTATTTCTCCCACTCCTCTTCTCCTCCCCCTCATCAACCTCCTTCTCTTCGTTTTACTCATTTTTCTCCTTCTCCAACTCCTCCTCCTTCTCTTCCTCCTATTACTTCCCTTCATCATTCATTTTCCATCCTCCTTCTCCTCATACTAATTCTACTCCTTTACCTCCTCTATTTCCTTCTCTTTTTTCTTCTCCTTCTCCTTCTTCTCATCCTTATCATTCTCCTCCTCTTCCTCCTACACCTCCTTCTCATCCTACTGTTCCTGCTCCTTTTCCCACTCCTTCTCCTACTCCTCCTTTTTTTCCCTCTTTCTTCTCCTTCTCCTTCGCCACCTTCTCCTCTCCATCATTTCTTTCATCTCCTCCTCCTCCTCCTCCTCGTTTTCCATCTCTTCCTCCTACCTCTCCTCCTACTTCGACCTCCTCCTCCAACCCCTTCATCTCCTATTCCCAAAATTCTCCACCTCCTCCTACTTCTTCTCTTCCTCCTCCTCCTCCTCCTCCTTCTCCTCCTCCTCCTCCTCCTCCTCATACTCCTCCTTCTAATCTTCCTAATTCTAATCCTCATCTCTCATCTTCCTTCTTCTAATCCTCCTTCTCTTCTTCCTCTTCCTCTTCCTTCTCCTTTTTTCTTCCTCCTTCCAATCCTTATTCTTCTAATCATATTCCTCCTTCGCCTCCTCTTCCTCCTCCTGATCCTCTTCCTCCTCCTGATACTCTTCCTCCTCCTGATCCTCTTCCTCCTCCTGATCCTCTTCCTTCTCCTGATCCTCTTCCTCCTTCTGCTCCTCTTCCTCCTCCTATACCTGCTCATCCTCCTCCTCCTCCTCCTCTTACTCCTCACAGTCCTCCTCTTCATCCCTTCCTTCTCCATCAACCCTTGCTTTTTCCTTCGTTCTCTTTCCCGTTTCAATTCTTTTTCTCCGGATAAATCTACAGCTTACGTCTGTCAAATGCAAATCGTAGCAGACTTTCGTCCATCTTAAAAGCCATTAATCTTCAGAAAGATCCGATGTAGGATGATGTGAAGTGCTGAAAAGGCGTTGAACCCTCACTGAATGGTCCTACGTCTCCACGTGGATGTGACTTTCGGTTTCTGAGTCAAAATAATGTTATTGAATTCAGATTTTGAAACAAATTCAAATAAATTTATCGTGTAAATTTGTTGGTATTGGAAGGAAAAATAGGATGGACAGTTTTCTTGATAAATTAACTTTTTCATTATTATTTATAGTTAAAACAACATAAGCCTGGATATTTTCAAGAAAAATGATCATAATTTCAATATAAAATTGATATTGTTATTTATTTCATTCATTTATTGTGACAAAATTACAATGAACATGGAGATGCAACAGACTCGAGTATCAAGTCCCAATTCCCTTACAGAGGGCCCAGGAGATCGCAGCTTATCTCGACACTTGCTGCGGCTCATGTTTATTACTTCCCTAAAGTATTAAATAACACTATAGAACTACACAATGTTAATTTACAAGAAATAGAGGAAGATGGTATGCTACCTAGATAGTTTTTTATTTTTGTTTTCCGTAGTTATTGCAACATAAGCTTGAACTTGTTCAAGAAAAGTGGTCATAATTTCAACTTAAATTTGATGATTTCATTTTTAATTCAATTATTTCATTTATTTATTGAGAAAGTTCTCCTGACCTGAGTTTTTTCCCAAACTATCAATAATAATAATAATAATTGAGACAAAATTACAATGAATATGAAGATGCAAAAGACTCGAATCCGAAACTGATCTTAATCATACAATTTGAAGCACAGTTTATTAGCAGTAGATTAATAACACCTGGAGATGTCTCACTTTATTTGGCTTCTAGGCCGTTGTATAATAGCTGATACAGACTTAGATTAGCCTCTTAAACTTAGCACCTTACAGCTAAGCCCTTTATTGCCTAACTATCAAGTGCCCCTTGCTGGGCTTCTGCTCCGTAAGCTTGAAGCTGTTACACTGTTGGAAATTCAATATGGCGCTCGCTCGTGTCAAACAATATTGCTGGTTGCCTGTAGGTCAGAGCACTATGACTGAAATAAACCACCGGTGACCCAGAATCAAATTGAAGTGGAACTCTGTAATGCCCGTGATAGAGTTGGAGTGATCATATGTGTCATGCTTCTGTGACGACTTTGGATACATTAGCTTATAGTCCAAATCAAAGAGGATTTGGATTAGTTGAAACTTTCAATAATTTAAGAAAAATATTTACAGGTTCTATCACTGAAATAATGTTTTTTTTTTGTAGATTACGTCTTGGAGACTCCAGTTAAAGAGTATAAGACAAGTCAGATCAACAATATTATACACTAGATACCATAATTACTATATCAATTAGTTGAGGTGAGGCTTAATTTTGATGTTGTTACAGGTTACAGGCTCTATCACAGGTTGTTACAGAAGTAACAGGTTCTGTACAGGTTCTATCACTGAAATAATGTTGGCAACACTTGAAAGTAACATTCAATTTTCATTTACACAAAATTGACTCACAAAGACATTAATAATTAATTATCACGAATGAAAACCAATAGAAACAAATAGTTCAATAGCATTCAACTAATGAATAATGAATAATAAGCCTTGAAGTTATCACAACGACATTTAATGAGAACCATGAGACACTAGTTTCGGTTGTTACACCATGGTCAATCTCAAACAGCCTTGAGTTTGATTGAGATTGATAATGATGTAACAACCGAGACTAGATTCTCACGGTTTTTAATAAATGTGGTTGTGACAACTTCAAGGCTTATTATTCATTATAGATATCTCCCACAATATCACCTTTGCATGATATTTCCATTAAAACAGATAAGATTAAGTTGTTTTTATTTTGGAGAAGCTCAAAAATACAAGAAGCCAGTTTGACATTTGGCATATTGAATGTAACAGCATAATTAATTTATTTGCCATGAATTTTCACAAAAAGGAGGAGAGAGCCATTGTTAGCAGAAAAGTGATGAGGTCAGTGAAAGTTCATGACAAGTAAAATTGTGCTGAAAAAACGATTGGCTACATCTACAGCAGATGACCCGCCCCACTCTTCCATGCTGAGCGAGTGACCGTTTGTAAGTAAATAAATTCTTTTGTTAATTCTTGATAAGCTCATTAGCATTTTATTATAACATTAAAATAAACATTAAGATTCTTTTTCTGAACTCAATCTGAAGTTATTTTGATAGTAGCACCTTTCCTCATGAGATTAGAGTAGTACCGGAAACACCTCTCGTATGGCAAGCGTTACCCGTGTTTCGGAGGACACGTTAAGCCGTCGGTCCCGGTTGCATATAAAAAAAGCAGTCGTTAAAAAAGCGGCGAGGTGGAACTACCCGTAAGGGTCTCCCCACCACGAATAGCCATACGAATTTACTTTACCTCATTAGAAAAATTAACAAGAATTTTTACTTACTCATTCCATAGTGAAGGCACACCCGTCTTACCTTTGCTTCACCAACTTATTTTATTACACATACAAGAGCAAAAGAGAGAGCTAAGTCGAAGATAAAGAAACTAGTAGTGTCCGTTATCAATACCGGAAATAGCTTTCAACACTCGAAATTCGCCTCTGTTCCTTTGCATTTCCTAACAATATTATAGCACGTCTCGAGTTACAAATTGGCATTTCAAAATATTGTTTGATTTTAAATTATTCAATGAAAATAGATCTATTGCTCATATCGTTCAAACTAACATTAAGACCTAGTAGAAATAATAAAATTTAATAAGATGATAAGTGATAAGATAATATTAGAGATATTTCACAGCAATATTCTATAAGAAACCCGTTGAAGATTAATAATATTAAGAAAAATGCTTTATTCAACAGGATATTGTAAGGGAAGTTGCTAAAAATACATTGAAATATAACATTACTTGAGAACATAATGCACATATATCACAAACATCTACATAATTTATGATTTTTTTTATTGTTTTTATTGGTGTAGATTAATTTAGTTTGAATTTTAAAAAAATAACAAATTCAAACTAAGATGCATGCAGTTTACAGTTTATTAGCAGTTTACAATGACTGAAACACAATTTTTATCATTTAATAATCCAGTTATTATCCTCATTATACAACTATTCTTAATAAGCCTAAATTAAGAAATTTATTTAATCACATTATTCATCATAGTTGTAAATTATAAATTCGATAAGAAGCTTTGCTTATTGATTTATTACTGCATCTGAATAAAAATGGTAAAACTCATCAAACCAGATGAAAAGAAACCAGAGAAACTTGTTTAAAATGAATTATTGAATTATTATAATGATTTTGAATTGTCACGTAGCTTCAATTATTATCTATGTTCTACGAAATTTGAATATAAATTTAAAAAAAAAACGAATAAAATTAGGAGCAAGCAGAAGAAATAGACTCAGAGAAATTTATTTGAATATGTTATTAATAATTATGTTCTCAGAGTATAAAACTGACGATTTAAATGATACAGAGCATTAATTATATACATGTATAATCTTTTATGTATTTATATCGGCATTAAAATAAGAAATTGAAAGGACTTAGAAACAATAATAGTTTTACGGAAAGAAAGTGGCTAAAAAACAATTAGATAACAAGTTATAAGAGGCAAAATTATTTTTTTTAAATTCAATTTTACGCTCCAGTTACATGATTAGAGCTCTTTAGAGTATTTAATCCACGATTTAAATCTTACAGAGCTTAACATATCTTTTAACAACGATATTGAATAAAAATTGAAAAAAAAAACTCTTAAAATCAAAGGAAATAATAGTTCCGCTAAGGGAAATCGACTAGAAAAACAATTGGATAGAGAATGGTTGAAAGATAAAGATTTGAAAAAAAAATGATTTAAAAATAATTCAAATTACGCGCCACCTGATAAGCTCCCAAACGTCGCTGTTGAAAGGCTCCCAAACACTTGGACGCGTCACGGCGCTAACGTCGATCTCTATTGATTGAGACATCGATCGCGACTACCCGTCAACCCCCACTCCTACAACGTCGTTCACTCCTTTCGTGCTCTTGCTTGCCATGTCTTGTTCGCGATCAGCTACTTTTACGTAAAAAGTTGATAATCTTCTCGTTTAAAACGTATTATTCGGTTGTAAATAGTTCGGAATATTTAATAAATCAGTGTGAATAGTAAGATAGTGATAATAAATCAGTGGTTGAAGTGAAATAGTGATAGTGCTACGATAAAACTGAACTAGTCTAAGCATGAATTACTTCGTATCGAATTAATGTTTTCTTCAATGCTGCTTAACAGGTAATGATAATTTCTTGTGATTCGTAATTATTGTAATATAATAGTTATTATGATATTAGGGTATGCTACTCTTCAGTTACTCTCATGGTTTTATTGGAAATTATTGATCGTTTCTCTCATGTTCGATGTTCAATGCAGTTACGAATATTTTGTTGACTGTAAATTTTTAGGCCTACCACATGAGCCCTTGGTTTGGGGTGGGTTGTGTTTGATAAAATACATAAAATGCCAGATGTAACCGTGGAATAGGTACCGGTACCTGCTGAATATTTATGAAAATTTTGGTATTTTTCGTAGGTTATATTTCTTGTTAAATAAGTAATGGTAGGTTTAGGTAGGTGGGTAGGTAGGGTTAGGTGATGAGGTTAATAAAATACATAAAATGCCAGACTTAGCCGGGAATAAGTCCCGGAACCTGCTGAATATTTATGAAAATTGTGGTCTTCACCGTATATTTCTTGTTAAATATGTAATGGTAGGTTTAGTTAGGTGGGTAGGTAGGGTTAGGTGATGAGGTTAATAAAATACATAAAATGCCAGATTTAGCCGGGAATAAATCCCTGAACTTGCTGAATATTAACAGAAGCTACTATACAACGATGATTGTCAGCGTATATTTTGTACTAAATAATAATAAGCGTATGGTTTTTAATGGTGAGGAGATCCTTACGGGTAGTTCCATCTCATCGTTTGAGCCATGTTATGGAGAGCTTAGTGGACCTACAGTTTTAGGTGAGCTCCGAAGAAGCGTTAAGTGATAATAAAGCTTATAACATAAGCATTTAGCATAAATCTTATAAGTCATAGAAACACGGTTACCCATCCAAACGCAGTCTTGAGTGCTCGTGACTGTACTTCACGATCGCATGACACCACGCTCACCGCGTGACCAATCACTTAATAATTCGGTAGAACTGAGTTATAGAGTTTTTAAAGGCCTTTAACCGACATGCAATTGGTAAGCCTCGATAACATCGGCGAGTTTACCAGCTAACAAGCCAGCTTGTAGCTAGTGAAGTTGTCCGGTTTTCAACTTTTTTCGTGGATAGTTAACTAATGAACATGATCACCCTGGGCAAGTTTACAGTCAGATTGTAAACTCGACAGCGAGTAGCTTGTAAACTCGTTCAATGTAATCTATGCTTACTTTCATGAATAGCTCTTGTACCGTTGGTGCAAATACTATATTTACTGTACAAGTATAAGACCGCCATGGTTTAATATGTTTTGTAGTATGTTATTTATAGTACTAATATTTTATTACGTTTTTTTTTTCCATATATATTAAGAGTGAGTAGGGGTGTGTGTATGTCAGTCTTTCGGATTGTGCGCAGGAGACTTATGTCGTGAGTAGTGTGAATAAAGTTCCATTTTACTTGGAATCTTGTAATAGTTTTGGTAAATATTTATTTACTAATAAAAACTTGAAAACACTTTTAAGTGAAAATTGTGACTTACGTTAAGGTGTGACGGCCGTTTCACTCTGATGTTAAGAGAATCGTCAGACGACCCACAGTAGGCTACACTCGAGTGTACTCTCAAATGTACTAGTGTGTACACTCTAGACGATGCTCTTAACATCAGAGTGGAACGACCGTCATGCCATAGCGTGAGTCACAATTTTCACTTTAAAAGTGTTTTTAAGTTATAATGAATAATAAGACGAAATGGTCACAACCACATTTATTAAAAATTCGAGAAACTAGTTTCGGTTGTTACACCATTATCAATCTAGATTGATAATGGTGTAACAACCGAAACTAGTTTCTCGAATTTTTAATAAATGTGGTTGTGACAATTTCGTCTTATTATTCATTATGGATACCTTCCACAATATCACCTTCGCCATTACTAAGAATGTTTTTAAGTTGTTATTGAACGAGCGTAGCGAGTTCTTAGTTTTGATTTCTGAATTGTGACTGGAGGCTTGCGGCTTTTTCTGTACCCTATGTTTGTATGTTCGACGATAACTTTCGAACGCTTTGACAAATCAACTTCAAATTTCATATACATTCTTGGAACCTTAATACTGTATGGATGAAGTTCGTTCGTTTGTCAATGAAATTGACCCTCTCCTTCATGCTTTTTAGACGAAACAAAAGGATAAGTTCTCAGCCCTTCATTAATATATATATAGAAAATATTTGTTTTCGCCATATGGAATTCGCAATAGATTTCAAAATATATATTATTTTGAGCTATCATCAGCTGTAGGTGAATAAATGCGATCATGTTTTTTATAGAATCTCTATCAGCTGATTTACTAAATTCATTGATTGCCCTGATATATGGATGAATAAACAGCTGTTTTTTATGTGGTAAATATATCTACTTTATAGATGCACCAATCCCATTGCCCTGATGTATATAGGTATATATGAGTGAATAAATCTGTGTATCAGAGCAACGATGAACTTCAACTTCAAGTGATAGATGTATTGTGGATTTTATCTAAATCAGTATCTTCAAAACAGCCGTTTTTCGTTACCACCTTCCACCACCTGTCCAAAATTAGTTGTTTGCAAGCGAGTTCTCCAGCCCGTTTGGCTCACTAGTTTATTATCTTAGTGGAAACAAGGTGGATCTTCAAGAGACTTGGTCTCCTAACTGTACCCTGCTTATATGTGTATGAAGCTACTTTATATGTAAAAACGAATGATATTAACCAAAATCTTGATGTACATGATTATAATACAAGAAGCCGAGGAGATTATCACTTGGTGAGTCACAATAGTAGCTTATTCAAACAAAAACCTAGTTATATTGGTAGGAAATTCTACAACAAGCTACCGCAGTTTTTGAAGAGTCTTGAAAATGTAGAAATATTTAAAAAACAATTGAAGAAATATTTAGTTGATAAAGCTTTTTATAGTGTACAAGAGTTCCTTTCACATCAAAATTAAGCCTCACCTCAATTAATTGAAGTAATTATGGTATCTAGTGTATAATATTGTTGATCTGACTTGTCTTATACTCCTTAACTGGAGTCTCCAAGACGTAATCTACAAAAAAAACATCAAAATTCATTTACTTCAGGTTTTTGCAGAGATCTATCAGTTTGATCGCTCTATTCAAGCAGTCCACGTGCTTCTATGAAAAAACAAAACAAACAGCATGCCAACAGTAGGTAGCAAGTTGTAGATAGGTGTAATTGAAAAGTTCAAACTTTCTTTTCTAGGGAAGGGGTGCTTGACAGGCCTTGAAAAGGCAACTGTAAAGCTGCTAACTTGATAAGGAGGTCTTAGCACGGAAGGGCTCTCCAGGAAGAGAAAGTTAGGACTTGAGAAAAACAGGATTAAATAATTGATTGCAACACAAAATGGCTGCCAGCTTATCGTTGAAACGTTATGAGCATCTGGTGGATGCGCGTCTGTGCGCTGCGACCCTAAACTTGTAAATAATTCATACGTCTAATGAGCGTCTTGCAATATTGTCTCAAACCGTTTACCACCCTCCCCCCCCTGTAATGTGTCTCAGGCTGTAAAATCTTGCTGGAGTTTGAGCTGTAAACGAGGTTTTTATTAAGTAGGAGGCTACGCAATTAAGTAAACGGGACTTCTTATACTAAGCAGTAAACAGTGTCATTATGAATAATCAAAAGATAATTAATATTATCAACATTTGTAGCGTTAAACGATTTATTTATTAAGAATGGAGCTGATCAATTAAGTTCTACGGGGCTTTTTATTATTTGCAATAAGCAATGGATTTGAAATGATAAATAATGAAATAATAATAATTTTTTGGAGGATGAAGCCCACATAGGTCTAATACCTGGGCGTAAGTAATGAATTGAATGATGGTGATTGATGAGTTTTAGGTGGGTTCCGAACCACCGGTAAATATTAATAATTAATTTCATTAACTTTAAAAGTGAAAACTGGTTAAAATCTAATATAAACGTGAAAAAACACTTTTAAATGGAAATTAACTCACGTTATGGCGTGACGGCCGTTTCGCTCTGTTGTCTAGAGCATCGTCAGACGACCCACAGTACACTGACTTAAGGTATGAGTTTGAGGGTCCCTCAAAGTTTGATGACCCTCAAACTCATACCTTAAGTCAGAGTACTGTGGGTCGTCTGACGATGCTTTAGACAACAGAGCGAAACGGCCGTCACGCCATAACGTGAGTTAATTTCCATTTAAAAGTGTTTTTTCAAGTTTATATTACATATTAGTGGAAACAAGATGGATCTTCAACATCATAAAATCTAATCCTTAGAAGCTAAAGTTTATTCAGGAGTAGGCTTAAGAGTCGATTATATCGGTATTTCTTATGCTTAGTAATGAGCAATAGATTTAATAAGATAAATAAACAAGTAATGATTGATGTTATTAATATTTAAAGCGTTAAACAAGTGTTTTTTTTTTAAACAGAGGCAAAAACAATTGAGTATGCTTATGTGAGGAGAAATGAATTTAATATGATGAATAAGCAGATAATTATTATTTTTTTTTACTTTTTGTAAGTGGGAACTAGCAGAATATAATCCTTGGAAAGAAAGAGTGGGAAATGATCATTAGTGACTGATTTTGTAGAAAATTCTGATTTTAATTTAAACAGAGCATTTGAGTATAATTATTTTTCTTTTACTCATTTTTCTTCTCCTCCTTCTTCTTCTCCTTCTTCTTCTCCTCCTCCTTCTCCTCCTTCTATACCTCATGCTCCTCCTTTCTCTCTCTTTACGTTCTCCTTCTTCTCATCCTCCTTCTCATCCTCCTTCTCTTCCTTTTCGTTATCCTTCTTCTCCTCCTTCTCCTCTTCCTTCTCCTCCTCCACCTCCACCTCCTCATCCTACTCGCACCATCAACCTACTTGATTCTCTTTCATCTCCTTGTTCTCTTCTCTCTCTTCCTCCTCCACTATCTCCTAAATCTTCTCCTCCTCAATCTTCTAGTCCTTCTCCTCCTAATCTCCCTCATCCACCAAATTTCTCTTTCTTCCCCTTGTTCTCCTTCTCCTCCTCCTCCTCGTCATCCTCATCCTCCTCCTTCTCTTCTTACTCCTCATTATCCTGTCTCTCTTCTTCCACGTTCTCCAGTTTCTCCTCCTCCTACTCCTCCACTATTTCCTCATTTTTCTCCTCATCGTCCTTCTTCTCTCTTCTTTTTAAGCTTCTCTTCTTATTTATTCTGCATTTCTTTCCTCCACCTCTCCTCAAAAAACTCCTTTTCACACTACTTCTATGTTTTTTCCCCTCATCCACGCATCTTCTCCTTAACCATCCTCTTCACCACTTTATCTCTATTTTTATTGTCTATTATCCTATTTCATCTTTATTTATCTTAACCTCTTCTTATTACTCTATTTCTATTCATCTTCACATTTATTTTTCCTCTTCCTAGAACACTGATCGGAGTATAATGATTGCATCACGATAATACATAATAATATATACTGTGATATATAACGATAATAACATTAACATAATTATTATAATATTCATTTCCCAACCAAACAGGTTTTGTAACCTTCGGAGCTATTGAAATATCATTGTGATATTGTATTGTTGTAAAGTGGAAATTAAATTAGAGTTAGAATTTGAATGATAAATATAATATAATGCAATATTTATTAATATTTAATAAAATATCATGATTTTTTGAACCCCATCTACAGCAATCCGCAAGTTTTCTATTAACCTTGAAGGAGGAGGAGGAGGATGAGGAGGAGGATGAGGAGGTGGAGGAGGAGGAGGATGAGGAAGAGGAGAAGGAGATATTGATATCTCATAAAATTCAGCCCCCCTACCATCTATCCCGCGTAACTCACTGTGAAAGCTAACAAAAAAAGTGTAGAGCATGACAAAAAACATGCCATTCAAAGTATAATAGATGTTTAAACTGAAGCGAGCAGTTCAATTATGGATGTGAGCATCATGTTGCACAAAAGGCTTTGGCTGAAACGTGTTTTGAATATTGCAAACATCTTCCAGTGTTTGTTTGTAGCTAGGCTGGAGCATATGTAATATGTATTTTCGTTCATAATTTACATAATCCCTTCTATCCTATCATTCACCTCAGTAAGCATTGTTAGAATATTGTATCAGGGACCTCAGCTGCCTCCAACAGATAAATAGCCCCTTGATTAGTGAGATAACTTTTGTCAAATAAATGTTATGAAAGTTGATACTTCTAGAGTTTCAAGTGCCACTACATAATTCGCAATTTCTAGTCGAACTTGAGCTGAGTTGGAGAATTTTTGAGTTTTCAGCTTATTTTCATTTATTTAGTACTATAGATTTATAATTTTATCTACAAACTGGAAGGTGATAGAAGGGTTCCAGCCCAAAACTGATCCTATCGTCAAATATCAACTGAAATTTAACTGGTAATGGTTAAATTCAAATATTAAAGGACATACGTTTTCGATTATTATATTGTTATAGTGATTGGAATAATTATTATTCATTATAATACATGA
Source organism: Conomelus anceps (assembly GCA_948455865.1). NCBI lineage: Eukaryota > Metazoa > Arthropoda > Insecta > Hemiptera > Delphacidae > Conomelus > Conomelus anceps. Next base: position 2,920,772 of record OX418221.1, read on the forward strand.
TTATCATTTATTATAATCATTATTCAATAATGATTTCAAATTCAGCTTTTTATTTCCACTAGGCCTATACAACAATGTGATAATATAATGATATTTTAATATTTCCATAGGTTTCAAAACCTGCTTGGTTGGAAAATTAAACTAAACAAAACATAAACAAACTAGACAAAGAATTTTAAAAAATTGAAAGAATAATTAAAATTCAAATAAATATTTCTGCAGAAGCAAAGGAAAGTATTCAATTTACAAATAATGGTCATAAGCTCTCAAAAATTCAAATAGAATGTCACGCTTACTGGTCTATGACGGATTTAAATAAACAAGTTGCTCGAATAGTAAATACTTCATACTCCAGTCCTAAGTAATGCTCCTTTAGTACCTTCCTACATCGTCTTGTTGGACAAGGTGATCAATTTTACAAAATTGGGTCATCTCTTAATATCATCCGGAAGCAGATTGAAAAACATTGGCGCAAAGTATAAAAATAATTTTTTGATTTGTACTGAAAAACGGATATTCAAATAAATTATCTAAAGGAAATCAATAAATTAAACCAATTGAAGTCAAGCACTTAACAAGTAGTTTCAAGAATGATGAAAATCTTTAACCTATTTTTCTACTAATTCTTCTTTCTTCATACTTTCTGCTTACAACTTCATCATTTCTAAAATTCAATAATAATTGAAGGAATCAATAATGACTTCTGAAGTACGTTTAACCCGTCAAGAAAAAGTTAAATAATTTGTATATTTGTATTTGTAATTTGTATTTGTAATAACACACATGTAGGCTATGTCTGATTGATGATTTCGACTGAAGAATTATCATAATTCTAATGATCTTATCTCATTGTTTGGAAATCAATAAAACTGATCAATTGAGCATTAAAAAAAAGTTCCAAGAAATATTTGATGAAATCTTTGAGCCCCCTTTTAACTAGTCTATTTCTTACTTGATTCTTTCTTCATATTTTTTGATTACAACTTTATGAATACATATTTCCAAAATTCAAAAATAATTAGAAGAATCATTGATTCTGACTTATAAAGTACGTTTTTTCAAATTTCTTCCTCAAATATACTTTTTTCTAAATTCAGAATACGTTTTCCTTAATATTACTCCCATTGCTTCTCTCTCATGCACATCTTTCATGCTCATCTCTCATGCTCATGTCTATGCTCATACTACCTAATACTCGTGTTCGGCTCTGGTAGCGCAGTTGATTGGAGCGCTTGTCTGTGATAAGATAAGGCTCTGGCTAGCTTCGTTTCCTATAGCCTTGGGTTTGAATCTCATTCAGCCATGAATGTTTCTCATCATTCACCTCATTACCCACCCACAAGTTTCCAGACTCATGAGGGCATCATCCGCAATAAAAAAAATAATTTCTCATGCTCATGCTAATTTCCGGTGTTCATGCTCATACGACAAACAATTAGTCACCACATTGACCTTGATTACTGATCATTATAGGTCACCAATTATTATGTAACAACAGTACGTAAACTATTAATTATATGCACCTGTGTACTGCTCCGTGTACTGAAACAATGACTTTATCGGCTATGTACTGCTTCAGGTTTGATTTACGTCACAATCTGTTGTTCAGCCACAGATGTGGGCCATGAAAACAAGTATGCTTCATGTAATTGGTGATAATATGGTATGCGGTCACCCACATATCAAGGTGACCAATTCCATAATGGCATGTGACAAACAGTTAACAACATTGTCCTTGATTGATAATGTATGCTTGAGTTCCTGGGAGATTTACCGGTAAATGTTACCGATGGCGTCTGATTGGTCTACTCAAATTCATAGACGTTAAAAAATTTGAATAGACCAATCAGATGCCACCAGTAACATCTACTATTAATCTAACAAAAACATAACTGTTTGGGTTTCTCTTGAGTGATAATTTCAACTTTTTGTTGTAAATTTAACGACTTGCAGTCTGTTTTATATTGTGAATATATGATAAATGTAAAATTCAAAATATAAAACTGACTGCAAGTCGTTAAATTTTCAACAAAAAGCTAATATGTTAAGATGTTAATATGCTAATATGTTTTTTTTCTCAATAAAAGCTATAATGTTAACAACGCAGATCGTTATGGAACAAGAAATACAATGATATTTTAAATTGTTTTTGTGTATAATAAATACTAAAAAAATAATTAATGAAGTCTTAAATACCAAAAAATTTAACATAGATAAGGCAACCAGAAACCACACTACACCGAGATTTTCAGACGAAGTCAGAAAACAATGATCTGACAGAATGAAGGAGTATTGGAGGAAAAGGATTGAGGCTCGAAACAAATTCAAAAGAAGTTGAAGTATAGACTTGAATGATCCTATGAGGTCGCAAGCAAGCAAAAAAAAAAAAAAATACTAAAAAGCATTTAAACTATTCTTTTATAAAAATGAACCAGTATATACGTTTAAAATGAGTATTTATTTTAATCGACAATAGAATAGCAATTGGACACAATCTTGTACCCATTTTGAATTATTATCACCGCAGGAAATTCCCACAAAAGACAGAGATTTGGTGGCTGAGCTGGAACTCAAGTTTCTTGTGGCCCTTTGTGCACCCATCCTCTACCGTACAAACGCTTTTCTTCAGGCCTGCCATCTACGTTCGCCATCTTGAAAACAGATGTTGGTGAATTGCTGGAGCTTGCACACACGCTCGCACGCGTATTCACGCTCAAACGCGCCAAAATGAAGAGCTTACCCCACTTGGGTTTCTGAGCTTGGCTTTAATTGCAAAAGTTGCACCGCCCCTATGAGAGCTATTGTATCTCACCTGTGTTTCAACTCTGCCAGCCAGACAATTACTCAACCTAACCTAAAATAACCTTTCTCTACCACTTTCTCTCACACAACCACAATCTTCTAATCATTCGCTCACTCACTCACTCTCTCTCACTCTAACCGAAGATAACCTTTATCTTAACCTTATTTCACCACTTTCTCTTACGTAACCGCAATCTTAATTTCATCCTCCTTATCCCATTCTCTCTCTCACTCTATCTCTCTTTCTCTTTGTCACACTCTCTCTTGCTCTATCTCTCTCTTTTTCTCACACACACTCCCTCTCATTCTAACCTGACTTTTCTCTTACTCCAGCACTTTCTCTCACATAATAACAATCTTACTCTCATCTCAATCACCCTCTCTCACTCACTCACTCACTATCTCTCTCTCTCTCTCTCTCTCTCTCTGACGGTACTTACACTCGTTCTGGCTAGTATCCCACTTGCTGGGCAAGTTCATTAAAGTTCAACTTGATTGAACTGGAGAATTTATTGGAACACAGACTCAAGAGAGGTGCGAAAGGTAACGCTGGAACGTGACTGGAGAGATAAGAACACTCGGCTGTTGTTCTTTAGCCTGAGAGTGAAAGGAGTGAGAAAGATAGAATGGGTGAAAAGAGAAAGAAAATCTTTTGTTGTTCTACGTCCTGAGAAAAGGATTGACGTTAGAGAGATTAGATAGATAGAGAGAGAGAGAGATAGAGAGAGAGAGAGAGAGAGAGAGAGAGAGAGAGAGAGAGAGAGAGAGAGAGAGAGAGAGAGAGAGAATGAGAGAAAGAGATAGACCCAGGAATTTCGTAAAAAGGAGAATTGCAATACGGGAAGAAAGGAGAAACTATTGTTGGTCTACAATCTACATCCTGAGAGAGAAAGGAGTGGTGTGAGGAAGATAGGAAAAGTAGAGAGAGTGAGAGAGCGAGAGAGAAAGAGAAAAAAATTGGTAAGGAATTTCGTGAAAAGGAGAATTGCAGTAAGAGAATGATGGTGAAGAAAGAAGAAAGAAGATTCTACAATCTACATCCTGTGAGTGAATGGAGTGACTTGAGAAAAATGGAAGTGAAGAGAAAGAAAGAACTGTAAGGAATTTCTTGATAAGGAGAATTGCAATAAGGCAGAGATGGTGAAGAAAAGAGAAAGGAGATACTATTGGTATAGGAGAAAGAAGAAACTATTTTTTTTTCTACAGCCCACATCCTGTGAGTAAAGGGAGAAAGATAGAAGTGGTGAGAAAGAAAAAACGGTAAGGAGTTTCAGTGGAGTTTACATGGAGTATTATAAGGGAGAGTCAGATGAGAAAAGAAAGAAGAAACTATTGGAATAAGAAAGTAAATAGGAGAAACTATTGTTGTTCTAGAATCTACATCCTGGAAGTGAAAGGAGTGACATGAAGATTCAGATTCATATTCAGATAGCTTTATGTGACTGCTGACTATAACCTTACAATGAATGACATCACCTAAATTCATGGAATATAGATAGAAAATATATTCAATACGATACGTTCTTACTGTTACCATTAGTAATGGTAACTTACGTTCTTACTGTTACTGTTTTGTAAGTTTGATTACTGACATTAATAAGAATGTTTGCACAAAAAGTGAATTGTAATATCCAGTTGATGCATTTACACAAAAGGCTGGAGTTAGGGCAAAATAGCCCTATCTTACACTCAGCCTACAATTGAACTCCACTAGAATAAGATAGAAGTGGAGAGAGAGAGAAGACATTATGGAATATTGCAACAAGAATTGCAATAAGAGTGTCAGTGAAGAAAAGAGAAAGAAGATACTATTGAAATGAGAAAGGAAATAGGAGAAATTATTGTTGTTCTACAATCCTGTAAGTAAAAGGACTATAAGTAAGTGAGTGAGAGAGAATAGCGGGAGAAGAAGAACTAAAAAAGATAAAAACGGTAAGGAGTCTTGTAACAAGGAGATTCAGTGAAGATTAAAGAAAGGGGAAACTATTGGAAGGAGAAAGAAAAAAGGAGAAACTATACTTGTTCTACAATCCTGCGAGTAAAAGGACTGAAGTGAGAAAGAAAAAAGGTAAGGAATTTCGAAACAAGGAGAATTGCAATAAGGGAAGAAAGGAGAAACTAGATTCAATTCATTGTTTTGGGGCGTAGATCGATAGCAAACTCAAGGCGTTATTTCCAACAGATTTTGCACCCCTTTGTCTGAGCCGCGCCAGAATATCATCCTAGCTCTGATCCTACAACCCACCGGAACAAACCAAACTCCTCGCTCTGGAGGCGAGCTCTCTTCTGGGCTTATGGCACTACTTTTGACCCGTCTAATTTGACCCAGTTTACGCCCTTTGGTGCACATGAACACGTGCACACGCGCACTACACGCGCAAACTCCAAAACATACTCAACTCGGCACTGCTTGCACCTATGCAAATGTGTGCCAGCCGCCGTGATGGACGTTCCCATCAGCATATTCATGATCGGAATATTATTGAGGATATGGGATCACTGAGTTGGGAAATTGTGAGGTGGGAAAATGGAAAATTTCATGTAGAGTGGGGGAACGAAGTGGAAAATTGAGGGAGGTCGATGCAAAATATCAGATTTATATCATATTTGATTATACATATTTTTTATGAATAAATTTCATTCCTGTTCCATTCAAAGGGAACTTTCAAATTGATAGTCTTCAAGTGGAAAGAAGCATTTTATTGTTTTGGAGATGTTTTTTAGTGGATTTTCAGTCATCTATTGCATCTTCTCTTCATTGTTATTCTGTATCGAAATAAATGAAAAATCAATAAATTTCAGGGAAACGATATGATAACAAAGTGAGGTAACTGTAGCAGATTGTATCAGATTAGATAAACTCTATTCATGTAAGACGACAATTTATTATGACAACTTATTAAATAAAATATTAGCATCACTGAATCATGAAACAAAAATTAATTAATGAAAATTGAAGAATTTATGAGAATTTTCACAAAAGTTTCCTGTAATAAATAAGATAACAATTCAAGAAGCTGTGATGATTTACATAAAAAGACGAATTTAGAATGTGAGATGCTCTCCTGCATCTAGCACTCAAACTAGAATAGTTATTTATGTATTAATAGCGTGAAGCGCGACTTTATCGCTCGAGCCAAAACATTTACTGCGCGACGCATAGCGGAGCGTAGTAATTTTGCGAGAGCGATAAAGAAGCTTCACGCGCGAATTGCATAAAATATTTTTCCTACAACTGCAGTTCTGGATTATAACACAATAAAAACTTGTAGTTTGTAACATCACAGACCGTGCGCGGATTTGGTTAGCGTGCGCCATTTTGAGGTTATGTGAATTCACAGATTCCGCGATCCACCAATGAGAAGACATCAAAATCAAAACAGAAGCGTAAAGAAAACAGCTGGCGAGCGTAAAGTACTTTACCGCTTGCGGAGCAGTAAAGATGTATTTTACAATTAGTTTTCAGTACGTAAAGAACGACTTTACGAGCTGTTGTAGGAAAAAAATTAGATGGTGGTGAAGAAGAATAAGAAGAGGTTGGAGAAGTATTCTAATTGATATAACATTTACTTTTACTATTAACGGTGATATTGTGGTAGATATCCATGGTGAATAAGATTTGATGCTGTCACAACCATATCTATCATGTGAGAAACCAAGATAAGTACTATAGTCTCGACAGTTAAGTCCTTCTCAGCCTCAAAAATAAAATACAAAGCAGGGTTAGCACTATTGGTTAAAAAAGACACTGTTCTCTGCTGTAAAATCACTTCCCGGTGGTTCGGAACCCACCTAAAACTGTAGGTCCAACTCATCAATCACCACCATCCAACTCATTACCCACGCACAGGTCTCAGACCTATGTGGGCTTCATCCTCAAAAAAGAAAAAAAAAAGAATGGGAGCCTCTGATAGGCTGAGCTACGCTACATTAAGACATCTGTTAATTGGGTGTGGCTGAGATTTGAAACTCCCTCTGTAACAGGTGGAGCGAATGAATGAATGTCAATGAAATATATAACAAATAAATATAGTAATAATAATAAAAATTGCCAAATATCTACTTTTCTGTGATGAAATCAAACAGATGTGGCATGAGGATAGAATTTTTTCTAGTAATTTCATTTACAGCAGTCATTCCAAAATCACTTCCCAAATCCATAGCACAGATAGAACTTTCACCTCACAAATTCAGTTACAGAAATCTATAGCACAGCTAGTACTTGCTCAATTACAAGTAGGGTTTTAAATATTACTGGAAGCAATAGTGATGAATCTCATGAGTAAAAATCTATCTGAATTTGATAAATATAAATTAAATTGAAAAAAAGGACAACATCAGAGCGTATTATCATTACGTAGTATTGTAGCAAACATTTTATGCAATATTAAAGAATACTTGATCATTTTCTATCAACCTTTGGGTTGTGAACGCGGTCAGGTCATAATAAGGAAGAAAGAAATTTAATAACAATAATAAAATAATACAGAGTGCGTCAAGTCTCAGCTCTCAGACAAAACTTGACGTATTTTTTTTTCTTTTTCTTCGGAGGATGGAGCCCACATAAGTCTGAGAACTGTGCGTGAGGAATGAATTGGATGATGGTGGTTGATGAGTTAGACCTACAGTTTTAGGTGGGTTCTGAACCACCGAGAAGTGATTTTACAGCAGAGAACAGAGTCTTTTTTGCTGGCCAATCCAATCGGTCACCCTTACAGAGAGCGCTCAGGAGTTTCGTAGCTTATCTCTGATTGAACAGATACTTGCTACGGCACTCGGCTATTTCGGTATCGTATATTGGAGTTTTTCATTCTATTAACACATTGTATTAAGTATTTTCTTGCAGGGTAAGCTATCTATATTCGGAGCTAGTATTAGTTTGATTATAGTAGTTTATGCAACGATTTTATTTTGACCCTTATTAAGGCACGAGTTAGATGTAAGTTATAACACGAGCGAATGCGAGTGTTATAGATATCTCACGAGTGCTTTAATGGCCAAATAAAATCGTTGCATACACTATTTTATCTACGACCACTAGTATACATTTAATTAAAACAATTTCATTTTACCTGTGACTGTCAGAGATACCTAACCTCTCATCTCAAATACGAGAAGTTATAGTAGATTGTTAGGTTAAAGCAGCTGGTGTAGCAGTTTGATCAAATCAGCTGATAGTTTCACAGTATTGAATTACGATATTGATTCTATCAAAAATGCTTCTGTTTGGTCCAGAACCCGTGTTATAATGTAGAACGTGTACTATAATGAGCTCATTATGCAAGGGGTTTCAAAGAGCATTTCGAAAATACAGCTGTTTTGGCATCAATTGTGAAACTGTAATGTATACATTATGACATGGTCGTAGATAAAAAACATAATTTACTCGTGAAGATAACGCCACATCAAGTTTTATAGTACCGTACTTATTATGGTGATTTCACAAATGTAACAAGATCAGAAACGGGAAAGATTCGAAATATTACGACGTGCATTCCACGGGCCTCTGGAATTATTCATCACAATACCATAGCCTACCGTAAATTTATATTTCCTGGGGAATACAAGGGCTTTCTAAGGTGATCCTTGGTTATAAATGCTTCCATTTCCTGAACATTTCATTAGATTAATGCAATGCATTTATATTCATCGCCGATTTAACAGCGGCTGTTGCATGTCATAAAGAAATTTAAAGGGCAGAGGTAAGAATAGCATTTGAGGCCTTACACCCGCTTAATTCAGGAAAAGAATAGCGTTTACACCCGCTCAATTCAGGACGTGACTACAAGAATGTAATGCTACAAGTGAGTAATAAAATAACTTATTAGCTCAAGGAAATTCGCCAGGTTTATGCGGGGTTTTAGAGGTTTTATGGTCGTGGAAATTGTATTCGAATAAAAATGGTGTCACATTAATTCGTGGCTTTTTCTTCGTGACACAGTTCCTATTGTTGTGAAATCGATAGGTGGACCACTATGGTCGCTTATCACGCAAGAAGGAAATTTCAACATGGGTTTGTGAATACGATAACTTTTGAGTATTATTGCTTGGAAGCGAACTTTATCCTTCAACAGGAAGGTTTCTTATAACCAGGGGTGCCTTTCCCCCCAAGCTTCATGACACACCCCCCCCCCAAATTCAGCACCAGCCCCCATAAATTGAGCACCACCCATAAAAGTGCAAAAATTAAGCCCCCCATATTCTTTCTAAAACTAAAAGAAGATTTATATAGGTATTGAAAAAATTGAAACCCAGTCGATAATATACAAAATGTATGTATATTTCTTGAGACTCTTTTCATAGGTAACATTTTATTGTCAAGATAAAAAAGAAATATCAATGAAATGAATATATGAACTTCTTCTTAATAAACTTAATTGCAAAATAGCTCAATAAGAATGTGAACCTAAATTGTTTTTAAACAATCAAATATTATATAAGTATAACTTTACCCCCACCCAAACGTTTTTTGGAACCCAATGACGCAGACTGCGTCATAGACCCCTTTCCCCCCTGTGGGCACCCCTGTTATATCGAAGCCTTAGAAACCTATCTTTGGCATTAAAAATCACCCCATATTCAGAACAATATGTAGGTTATTCAGTAGTGCAACTGCCATCCTCAGTCCTGGATTGGTAATATTAGATATATTCAGGTGAAAATCCTCAGTCTGATTTGACTGTCGTCATATTATACCAGTAGTACACGCAACACACACACACACATACACGGAAAAACATCGTCGAATAATTAAAATTAAAAATTTCTTGAACGATAAACAATAATAAAATTCCCGTCCCGGCAGTTGTTACTGGGCCTGGCTGAGGATTCTATTTTATTTATTTTTGGTTATCGTTCATGAAATTTTAATTATTTGATGTTTTTCCGTGTGTGTGTGTGTGTGTGTGTGTGTGTGTGTGTTGCATGTTCTAGTGGTACAATATGACGACAGTCAAATCAGACTGAGGATTTCCACCTGAAGATGACGCTTTGAGCGTCGAAACCGGTCGTGGAGACAAAGTACGAGGTTTGGAGGGGTAAGTTTTGATAATATTTAATAAATGTAGGTTATTAAGGACCCGACAGGGCTTTATTTAAATATTGAAGTTGTCCATCCGTCCTCTAGCGCTTGAAAAAACGATTTTAGATTCTTGAAACTCGGTGTGTAGCTTCCTCATTGTCCAAGTGAGATCGCAATTGCTTTTGAAGTTTGGGGATCGAATATAAAAATAATTATGATGTAAAACAAATCACCACTATGGGCTCTTGATTAGTTTTAGCCAGTGAAAATCAAAACATTGGACATCTGGTTCATTTCAAAATACATGTGAAGACAATTACAAAGGTTGCTGTTTAGCCCAATTGTTCACTTTATTTTTACATTGCAAGCGTTGAAATTTTCATTTTTGATTGTGTTGAGATCTTATTGTACATTCTCTTATTAGATTCCATCCAAATGGAGACTCATTGCGACAGAGCGCTCTCAGCAACCGGTCTAGACTCCTGCTATATGAGTTTAAATTCTTCCTAAGGTAGGATTGTCGAATAATTAATCAAGATTTTAAAAAGATAACTTTTATTGATGACCCGACGAACATAGCCCCGTCGTTCAGTGAAGAGAGACTGGAACGGACTAAGAACGGCGCGCAGGCCGTGAGAACTTTTATTAACTATGATAATGCTGATTTAGCACTACTACAATAATACATCTATAACTCTAGAGTGAAACGGTTGACGGATATTGCAGGGGTGCAGCAGGAGTCCCTAATAGATGAAGACCTAAATTGCTGGAGAGATGGAGACACTCTCTGTGGTAGAGTAGACTTGTGGGTGTCAGATTGGTGCCGCTCTATTCTAAACCAAGTGTGTCTAGGTCAACTCGTCGCGGCCACCTCATACGAGAAGGACGGATCTCCCCTATATTTCAATGTTTTAGTGATATTAAGATGCAGCTAATGATTAGACATATAAATAAATGAATTTTTATTTAATCAATCGAACATAAAATACTACTGTATACAAAAAACACAACGGAAACATGTGCCTCGGTAATGGGGGGATGATGATAATGAAATATGAATGGCCCTACAGTTTCATAATGAATAATAAGACGAAATTGTCACAACCACATTTATTAAAAGTTCGAGAAACTAGTTTCGGTTGTTACACCATTATCAATCTCAATCAAACTGAAAACTGAAGTACAGAGTAGCCTTATATATACTGTTCATGGAATGATACTATTGGCTAAGAGGTAAAGAGGCTGACCTTAATCGGACGTTGTGATTGGTTGTCAAGTCACGCCCCCTGGTGGGAGGAGTAACAAGCAAAAATACGAGTCAAATCAATAACTAAACACTGTGAAAATCAAGAAAGTAACAAAAAATTGTAATAAGGCTACAATTTAATCAAACTAAAATTAAAATTTTTTTAAAAATTAGAAGCTCACTGAAGTGCAATCAAGGTCAACTGAGAAATACACATAAGAACTGCTTTTTTAAAAATAGGCTGGAATTATAATGAAACCAAGTTAGTTGTATTGAATTGGTTAAAATAAATTTGGTCATTTAAATTAGTTATGGAATCGTTTTTTACCAACTTAGTTATCTCCAAAGCTTCTAAAATGTCCAATTGTCTGCCTTTGCCAATCAAATGCAGAAATTCAACATTTTCTTCAGCCTTGAACTTGTGTCCATTATTAATGAGATGTTCTGCAAAATTTGAATCTCCTTTTTGGGTTTTCCAATCCCTGATATGTTCATTTACCCTACATTTGAAACTTCTACCAGTCTGACCTACATAACAAGCATTACAATCACCGCAATTCAATTCATAAACCCCAGCACTTTTATCCCAGATATCAATTTTGTCTTTACTACGCCCAAATAAGCTCTTTAAAATTGGTTTGGTTTGAAAAGCTACATCAAAACCGTTCTTTTTCAGTTGTTTTCCTAATTTATCAGAAACTGGGCCAAGGTAATTGTAGCCTTATTACAATTTTTTGTTACTTTCTTGATTTTCACAGTGTTTAGTTATTGATTTGACTCGTATTTTTGCTTGTTACTCCTCCCACCAGGGGGCGTGACTTGACAACCAATCACAACGTCCGATTAAGGTCAGCCTCTTTACCTCTTAGCCAATAGTATCATTCCATGAACAGTATATATAAGGCTACTCTGTACTTCAGTTTTCAGTTTGATTGAGATTGATAATGGTGTAACAACCGAAACTAGTTTCTCGAACTTTTAATAAATGTGGTTGTTACTAAGAAAGCTACAGTTTCAAGTGGGTTCCGATTCCGAACCGCTGGGAAGTGATTTTAAAAGGACATAACTGAAAAAACTAGAAAACTGAAGTCAATTTATTATAAAACAAAATATACTTGAAATATTAAGAATGTAAATAGCAGATAAAAGCAAACAATAGATGCTCTCATTCAAATTTGTAGATTACTATGATACAAATTTGATTTTTTTGGGGGGATGAAGCCCACATAGGTCTGAGACCTGTGCCTCGGTAATGAGTTGGATGATGGTGTTTGATGAGCTGGACCTAAAGTTTTAGGCGAGTTCCGAACCATCGGATTTGACCTCACAGCATAATACATGTTACACTGTATATTGAAACATGTTTGTAGCAATTATTTTAACCTAAAAAAGCCGAAACAATAGTTTAATTGGACAAAAATGATGAATAAAGGCATTTGTACACAATAACATTTTTCATCAAATAATTACATCCAATAAATCTGGTCTAATCTGTGACGTGTCCATCTTGTCCACCTAATGGTGTTCATATATGACACGGAGACGGATTTTTGTTTTCGCAGCGAGGTGGCCCGCGGCGAGTTGTCCCATTCCGAAACCAAGTAGCCTAGCTGAAAAATTGGAACAAGAATAACAACAAATTAACCCAAATTACTCCACTTCCCGTACTAATAGGGATTGGGCCGACGTTCAGAGTATTCCACATTTTTGAAAGAGAAGGCTTGAAAAGCTGACTCAACATTTTGCTGTATTGTTGAGACAGCAGTGATGAGCATTGGCGATCAGCTCTACTGGAAAATCCAGCAGTGAGGCGTGAAAAAAATGGAGCAGGTGACTCAACCACCCCTACCAACAATCCCTCTTAACCCACACGCACACACACGATCCACCCTTTTTACAAGCAACTGAAAAGCTGAAGATCGCAACCCTTGTCATCGGACCCTCACCTGGCTCTGCTGTGCTTACTTTTCCACATCAGTTCCATCAGCCAGCCTACTATTTTAGTTTTTTTTTCGGAGAATGAAGCTAGCACATGATTTATGTAGACTATGTTCAAGACGAAGCAAGCATTGCACTTTATATTCATGGTACGAATTTTCAATTGATTCAGTTAGAATAATTTATTTTCTGAAACACTTTCTAATAAAATCAGGATAGTTTGTAGATTGGTACATGTGTGGCCTATTTTCATGATGTAGCACGTTACCTATTGCACTTGATATTCATTTTATGAATCATTAATTAATGCAGTCATTTTTGCTTGTTGCTCCTCCCACCAGTGGGTGTGTCTTGTATTGGCCTTCAGCCAATCACTGACCTTCAGCCAATCACTGACCTTCAATGAAGGTCAGCGAAATGATAGTCATTTTTGGTGAAAATGGTTCCATTTTTTTTTCTGAGGATGAAGCCCACATAGGTCTGAGTTGGATGATGGTGATTGATTAGTTGGACCTACAGTTTTAGGTGGATTCCGAACCACCGGGAAGTGATTTTACAGCAGAGAACAGTGTCTCTGTTCAATTATAGCCTACTTGTGTATTATTCTTGTTTATAACGTTTATTAATAATTCATGACATTGTATATCACATGGGAAGTATTGACTGATCTAATTCAATTCAATTCAAAAACTCCAATTTTATTATCCAGAAAATACAACAATTCACAACAATACTAAATTCCTATACATTCTATTACAAAAATCCAACTTCTAAAATAAAATTCTATTTAAAATAAATACAAAAACATTTAACTGGATAACAAAATCCCAAAGGTTACAGAACCTGTTAGGGTAAGAGGGGGGAAAAAAACAATAGAAAATAGATCAAAAACAAAAGAAAAATGAAATAAAATGAAATATAAAAACATCAAAGAAATACTCCTGAATCAGCTGAGGCTCTCAATTTTAGACTTAAAAGTCTAGAATAAGCTGAAAACTTTTAACTGCAAACAGAATTCCACTTCTTGACCCAATATTAACCCAATCTAAAACATGAATGTGACAAATATTAGAGACCATATAAATGTAAAAGACAATGTATGGGACCAAACTCTATTCAAACTCCAATCATTGAAAATATACTTGAACAGTCAGATACAAGATAACATGGAATAAAAACTAAAACTCTTTCGGATAAGTGACTACATCAACATTTTCACATGCACAAGTAACCTATATTTCTACTAAGTATAATTCATGTTATGCTGTTAAAATATCTTGTTACATCATCTTGCTGTGCAAGGTGATTACGTAGTTCTAATTCTGTAAGCTTGTTGGAAATAGACCCAAATCTCACTAAGAAACAAGCATAGTAAGATAGTAACTTTAAAGTAGCGGAATTTGAAAAAAAACATGAGAATTCTAAAGAAATATTAACATTCCAAAGAGCAAATAAAAAAAAAGAAACTGAAATAAATGGAAATACCATACCAGAGATTTTCCAGCGAATGCCAGAAGAAAAAAGGCCTTTGGGGAAGAAGAAACTTCTCCGAAAAGTGGAATTAATAGGGTCTGTAAATATTTCCAAATTGAAAAGCTTATTCACCCCTTACCCCATCACCCGCAGCATCCGTCTCTCGACCAACGAATAAGTCTTGGAAGACCGACGCCGTATCTTTAAACTTTTTTCCATTAATAATAAGTTCGGCAAGTCTTAGCCGCTTCTCAGAACTTGATTCCGTGGCCAAAGCTTCCATATTTTCAGTGGTATTTTCTTTTATCGGAGACTGAATCTCTCCGTGGAACTATAATTTGCTTCTCAAACTTTTTATCGACACAGAACCCCATCATTTTTCGAATATCTTTCCCAATAAAGTTGCAAAAAGTTGCCCCAGCTGGTTAGGAACGTTTAGGTTATTAAACGACAATTTAATTACTGCGGTAAGTTGTGGATGAGTTGAAACTATAAGTGAAGTTGTTAGGGCTGTGCGCAGGGTTTTTGTACATAATTTTTTTTCTATGTTTATTGTATTGGATGTTATTAGGGCTTTGAAATATTATCTATTGCTGTGAGAAATTTATTTTCACCAATTATTTTGTGAAATATGGGGGTTCAAAGTCGAAATTTTTCGGTTTTTGGGGGCAATTGATCTCATTTTAAACTTTTGATAAATTTCCTGTAACTAGAAGACATCTTGAAGAATGAAATGGCATATTATTTTTTTCAATCTAATAAATAGTTTCTGCAAAATAAGTTTTTTTTAAATTGAATTTTTTTATTGATTTCAACAAATGTTTTTTGGAAAAAACTATTTTTTTTTTGAGGATGAAGCCCACATAGGTCTGAGACCTGTGCGTGGGTAATGAGTTGGATGATGGTGATTGATGAAATGGACCTACAGTTTTAGGTGGGTTCGAACCAAATTGATTGAATATAAAATATGCAATTTTATTCCTCATTATGTCTTTCAGTTATGGCAAATTTATCAAAAGTTTAAAATTATTCGTATCAATTGCTCCCAAAACCCGATAAATTTTCAAAACCCGTAATCCACAAAATAATAAAAATGTTCAAAATTGAGGAATTAAAAATTTTCCCAACAGCATTATATAACATTCCAAAGCCCCAATAATATGGAATATAAGAAACTTTCTAGTGAACAAAATAGTACTCGTATTATAGATTTGCATTTAATTTTTTAGCATTATTTGGTACTACACTTTGGAATATTGATGTGGATTTTTATATGTATTGAATAAAATAAAATGAGATTGAAATTGAAGCTATGAAATTATAACTAGGAAGTTCAAAAAATTCTTCAATTCCTCGACCTTTCTCCAGCCTACGAGAAAATAGCGTTTTACCAATCAGAATTTCATTACATTTTCAAAAAGAAGAGAGGTTCGTGGTGACTTTATTCTCTTCCCCATTGTACTGTTTTATTCTTCTCCAGCAAAGCCTGAAATCGAGAGAGAGGAAGAAATTGACAAAAAGAGACAAAAAAGGAATTGGAGTGGCAACTGTAAGAATTGTGTGAATCGGACCGACTGAAAAGTTTGGAAAGTCTCAACTTTTTGAGGGGAGAAGCTGTGACAAAAGTCTCTCTTAGTTTTGACGGGCAAGAAATAAATCCGAAAAAGAGAAAATACAGCTCGATTTGACTGTCTATTGCGAAGTTTCAATGTTCTTTCTGTTTCACAGAGTGCACAGAACAATGGAGCTCTGGTTGGTCGATAGAAATCTTGAATGATATAAAAAGTCTCGTTGGAAATCTATGGATATCGGTTGTATTTATATCTATCACATTAACATGTATATTGAAGCGAATTGTTGATTATTTTATGATATGTTTGAAAGTATTTTAAGACCAGTCAATGAAGTGTCTCATTACAATTTAAAATATATTTTTCATTCTCATTGCAGTTAAAAACAATTAAAAGAAGCAAAATGGCCCACAGAGGATTCCTAATTTAGTATTCTTCAGTTAAATAGAAGCTGCAGAGTGTGCTTCACAGTGAAAAAAAGACTCTCGTCAAATCAAATATGAAAAGAATAATGTAGATGTCAAATATGAAAGAATAATGAAAATAATACTCTTGATCAAATATCGCCGATCATAATGAATTGATCAGTAAATTCATTATTATTAATAAGGGCATAATTCTTAATATACTATACTCGCAACAAATCAATAATATACTCATATTATCCACTAATACTGTTCCTGTAAGCAATCAACCAATATTTCACTTCTCGATAATAATTTATTTGTATAATGTATATTAAAACGTAATCGATATGAGCTAAGCAGGCTTAAAGGTTAACTTTTAAAGATAAACAAGTTTTTAAAGATAAATTAATAATATTATGTTGAGTCCGCTAATTTTTTTAGTTGTTAACCAACCATTAATAATAATAATAATAAGTTCATTTCTTTATAGTAATATAATTGTAGAATGGATATTGAAATGTAATCGATATGAGCATAGCAGGCTTAAAAAGGTCAAGTTTTAAAGTTAACAAGTTTTTAAAGTCAAATTAATAATATTATGTTGAGCCCACTAATTTTTTTCAGATAAGTAATCAACCAATAATGACAATAATAATTCCTCTGGATGATGGAAAACACATCAAGAGGAGTTTAATGATATAAGCTCAAACATTACAATATATTATTAAATAGAAAACACCGTGATTTTATTGCTAAATTTAAAAATTATGATTCCCACTATAAAAATGTGTCCGGGTGATCATATATAAACCTTAGATCAAGCTAATACTATTCCTAACTAGCCATTATAACTAATACAAGAATAAAAACTATTTACTACCTAAAGTATGCATAATCGTATTTCTATTCACATCCTATTTACTATGAGCTCCTCACTACGGTGGACTCCAATATTATATAACCAATCCCTAATTTGTTGAAAAAATCTATTTCTAACCTTCTTATTTTATTAGATAACAATAGCCAATTCATTTCTCTATAATAATATTAATTTGTACAACATTTATATTAAAATGCAATCGCTAAGAGCTCAGCAGGTTTAAAGGTCAAGTTTTAAAGTTCAACAAGTTTTTAAAGTTAACAAATTAATAATGTTATGTTAAGCCCACTAATGTTTGTTTGAGTTAAGCAATGAACTAATTAAAAGAACCGATTCACTTATCTATAATAGTCTAATATTTCTGGAATGTATTGAAATGCAATCGATATGTGCTCAGCAGGCTCAAAGGTTAAGTTTTAAAGATTAACAAGTTTTTAAAGTAAATGAATAATATTTTGTTAAGCGCCTTATTGAGTTAAGCAATCAACCAACTCATCTCTCATTAAAATAATTGTATAACGTATATTATATTGCAATCGATTTGAGCTAAGCAGATTTAAAGGTGAATTTTGAAAGTAGCGATTACCAATCAGCAGGCGTCCCCTGGGGTAGCCTTTAATTAACTGTGAGTGCCCGATTTCAATGGCTTGAATGGGCCACACTTCCCATGATGCACCAGGCACCGCTGCTCTGTACATGGGGTTTAATTATCGCTTATCGGTGCAATTATCCATGTCTCTGCGGTCTTCTCTAACCATCCTCTTATCTCTCACTCTCTCTCTTTATAAATCCTCTTATCTCTCACTTCCACATGCAGTAATATTAACACTACCTCAGACAATCTGCACCATCCCTCCCCGCCATCTACTCTGCTACATTATCGCCTTTATCCTTAACCATGCTATACGGGGGGCATTTTGTCTAAACCTCCGATGGGCTGTAAATAAAAGACCTGTGAATAAAAAAATATTCTATTAATAAAATGTACGTACACTTATGCTTACATCTCATTGATCACCTTGTAGATTGAGGCATTTGCCATACTTGTTGACAAGACCTTTCTTCTTTTTTTTTCTGTAGATTACGTCTTGGAGACTCCAGTTAAGGAGTATAAGACAACTCAGATCAACAATTATACACTAGATACCATAATTACTGTAACGCTGCCCTAGGGAGGTAATTTAGACAAAAAATTGGAACGGGCAGGAATTACAGAGAAAATAGAGA
Organism: Conomelus anceps; assembly: GCA_948455865.1. Lineage (NCBI taxonomy): Eukaryota > Metazoa > Arthropoda > Insecta > Hemiptera > Delphacidae > Conomelus > Conomelus anceps. Next base: position 2,939,337 of record OX418221.1, read on the forward strand.
AATGGGGTATCCAGTGCTGATAATAATAGACCAAAGACAATCTATAACTAGATAGACTGCCTTTGCTCTACAAAGATGTGCGCAAGGTATTCAGAAGAAAAAATACAACGACAATTTAGCATCACAACATCAAAAAAACGATGTAATCTCCAGAATTACACATCACAAGAATTATAAGAGAAAAAAATTATGTTTTCAAGTAATAATGACAACTAATTTTCATTATCGCTAACAATCGCAAATTCAACAGTCTTTCAGTATTTAAATCCATTTAACAATTAATAAAGTTCATTAGGAAAAAAAACGAGCTCGTTTTCAGGTATTCGTCGCCAGGGTATACCCTCTATATGTTTTGTTTCCCAACGCGCACAACTGACACACTAGTACTGTACCTCATGTAGATTCGAATATATGTATTGGAAATACAGTCACCATTCACGACTCCCTCATCTTCCAAACTCAGAGTTACTCCTTGGAAGTGAACATGCGATAGGTCCGGTTCGTGAACTTGGTCCCAGACTAGGTTCCTATGCTTGAAGGTGATGCATAACCTCGAACTCAGCCCATAAACTTGGACCGCCAAACGGCGGAATCAGAAATACATTTTACATATTTATTTTTTTCGATAAGCTGCTGATAGAATATTTGGTTGAGGCTGTGATGCTGGATGCTTAAGATAAAATTAGAAACATTACGTAGTTAAACTGGTAGCCGAACGTGGCTACAGTACATCCCGACTAGGTATAATAAAAATGGTTCGACCACAAAGGCCTTGACCCAAACCAAAACCAGACGCACATACTAAATAACTTATACTTTGAGTTTAGCATAAGCAAAAATAAGTTTAAGAGATCCCAGCACACACGGCCATAGCACTCGCTTGCAACGTACGTCGATTAAAAAAAAAAACGGGATCCGACAGAACAAGAACGCGTCTCTCCCAACACCAGCAAGCATCGGTCACATGACGGGTGACATCACTCAAGATACCCACGTGACCCCAGTCAGCAAATTCCATAGGCTGAACTGCATAAAGTGGGAGCAATATGAAAAATTTCAAACTCGACTTGCTTGACAAGATCAAACGGCCAAACAATAGATATAAGACATACTAGCGTCTATTCAAGAAATATAGAGATATCGACTCACTATATTTCAAATAGGAAGCAATGAAATATTAAAACGCAAGAAGTTAGATCCACTAACTCTCTGGTTCCTTTTATGAACAATAAAAGAACCCCAAAAAAAATCAAAATACTCCCTTAACTAACAACTAAAAGAGTAAATCGTAACTAAATTACAACTAGAGTGCTTCAAACAGGCTTGTCATGCCTGTATACTATATGCATGAAAAAAAAAATACATTACAATACTATATCAATTAGTTGAGGTGAGGCTTAATTTTGATGTGAAAGGAACTCTTGTATACTATAAAAAGCTTTATCAAATAAATATTTTTTCAATTGTTTTTTAAGTAAGATCAACAATTATATGCATACAATAACAATCTTATACACCAGTTGATTACTATATAAATTAGTTGAGTTGAGGCTTAATTTTGATGTGAAATGAACTCTTGTACGCTATAAAAAGCTTTATCAAATAAGTATTTTTCAATTGTTTTAAAACTATTTCTATATTTTCAAGACTCTTTAAAAACTGCGGTAGCTTGTTGTAGAGTTTCCTACCAATATAACTAGGTTTTTGTTTGAATAAGCTACTATTGTGACTCACCAAGTGATAATCTCCTTGGCTTCTTGTATTACAATCGTGTATGTCGAGATTTTGGTTGATATCATTCGTTTTTACATACAAAGTAGCTTCATACACATATTAGCAGGGTATAGTTAGGAGACCAAGTCTCTCTCTTGAACAACGGCCTACATGAATCTAATCTATTTACTCTTTCCATACACCTAACAGCTTTTTTTGGATCTTAAACACCTCATCAAGGTTCTATTTTTATGAACTACCCCATACTAAGATAGCATACCTAATATGTGACATTTTATATTCCATAACCTTTAAAGTTATGGAGCCGCCAGTGAACTTGAATGAGTCTCGACATTGTCTTGAAGTTCCTCAGGGGTGAAAAAGTGCTGGATTTATTTTTTCAGTTCAGGAAAAAGATGGAAGTCGCTCGGTGCTAGGTCGGGACTGTATCATGGATGTTCTCATTGAAATTGTTGATTTACTCTATGTCTCAGCTTGCTCTATAGTAGAACAACCAGAAGCATAATTAATTCGTGTATACTTCCTTTATTATAAGAGAACTTATTCAGGTGTTTATAACTCGTTGATTAGATAGGTCTAGTGGGTCTAAGTAGGTATGAGCCATTGGAAATAACAGAATTTTGTAGAAAAAAGAGATTGATTTAATGCAGGCTGTGCACAGGCTTTTTGGTCATAATTTTCTTTCAAAGTTTCTTGCATTGAATATTATAAGGGCTTTGAAATTTTATATATTGCTTCGAGGAAGAATTTTTTTTATCAATTATTTTGTGAAATATGGGGGTTTAAAGTTGAAATCTTTCGGTATTTTTGGGGCAATTGATCTCACCTATGAGTGATTTTAAAGTTGTGATACATTTTTCATGAC